>VXAV01010186.1:37230-84843 GCA_013399715.1 Alectura lathami | reverse complement strand
GCCCGGCCGGGTTTAACGCGCGGCGGCCCCTGCTCGCAGTGGGGCGTCCCAGCCGGCGGCGGTGGTTGGGATGGCGGGGGGGTGGCAGCGGGTCCGCGGGCTCGGAGCTGTCCCCCTGCGGCAGGGAGAAGAAAAGCATGCGTGAGAGGAACAGCAGGGGTTGGTTGGTGGTTTGGTTGTTTTTAGGCAGAACTGCAAGAAATTGCCCTGATCAGCAGCCCTTTACATTTGCTGTTAAATAGTGCTTGCTTCACCAGGCAGGTAGTTAAAAGCAGAAATGGTTGTGCAAGTAGTCGGAGTCGTTCTGAACGTACAGAAAGTTTGGGTTTTGAGAGAGGTGTTTAAAGACCATCTTTAAAGACCATCGAGGGCTGAACACATTTTTACAACGAGAAGTTTCATTCCAAACGGGAGTCGTTCCAGACTTTCCTGAAGGCACAGAATTTGCAAATAAACGGTACTGAACTTGTCAGCCTCCCGCGTCTCCAGCCGTTTTGTTTTGTTGCAGTAATCAGGACCCAGTCGCGTTGCGTGCCTGTTTTGTCTGTGTTGGGAGTCGGTGGCCCCTCAGGCAGTGCGCAGGTTGGACTTGAATTTGAGCCGCTGCCGAATGATCTTGTGGCCTGTTCCAGACAGAGGGGCTGAATCCTGCTCTTCTTCTGAGCGGGCATAAGATTACACGCTGTGTACCAGTGGGAAGGAAGCTGTGGAAAAATGAGGTCACAGTGTGGGAAAGGTTGAAAGCAACAGGGACGAAGGAATGGCTAATGACTGGGAAAACACTAATTAAACATGTGAGTCTANGGGGGGGAAACATTTAATGATATTTTATGTGTAACATATGCAAAGTCGCTAGTCTAGTAATGTCAAGTGAATAAATAAAGAGCACACATGAAATTAAATTAAGAGCACGGCTTGTCATTCCCTAGTGACACTTTTGTTACCTTAGGAAAATTTCCTCCTTTAGAGACTAGTGAGCAGTGTAAGATGCTGTCGTATCCCTGCCTGGCTGGCAGTGCACAAGTCAGGTTACAAACCTGCCAAGATAATGATTAATGCATAAAATAAGGCAATGAATAATTCAGGAGATGAATTAATATTTGAAGACGGGGTTGAGCTCTGATGAACTCACATTAGCACTTTGGCTACTGAATAACTTTTTGTGTGGTTGTTGTGCCTTCTTCAATACTTATTAATTTTAAAATATTCATTATAATAATATGAGAATCCATTAAAATGTTGAAAAAACTCGGTCATAAATACTAATCAGTTCTTGAAGCCATTCAGATAAATGCTCAATCAATATCCGAAATTAACAATACGTTTAGCAGTAACAGCAATACTTTACACTTCCATAGGTCCTGCCATTTGTAAAATGCCTTAATGCATTTTACAAAAAAATGCACAATTAGGGCTATGGGGGGTTTTCACCTGGGAAATGAAGGTAATGAAAGATTAAATGCTTTGCTCAGGGTCAGTCCAGAGATCCATGGGTTTACAGTGAGTAAAACTCTTCTTTCCTCATCACCAGTGACGATATCCACGTGTCGTTCATTCATGCTGCTAAGCGTAGATAAACATGCTGATATTATCTCATGCAGAGTCCTGAATTTGGTCTTTGATAATAAGTGAAAATGAATCTGACAGTTTATTTAATAGTTGTAGCAGACACACGTGTGTTGTCGTGTCAGCTTGATGCGAGCAACTGCCTGCTCAAATACACATATATGCGGCTTCCCAGCACTGCAGTTAGCCCTCGTGGGGAGGGAGCAGGAATTAATCAGTGTTCAACAAAATGCAGAGAGAGCAAAGAGAATATGGAGAACCTCAGTCGAACATTCGTGCTTGTGCCAAATCTTTCCCCGCTGCCCAGTCAAAGCTAAGCACGGCCATGCGTCCTTACACGCCCGACTGAGCCGTGTCTCTCCTGCATGCTCCAAACACCTCTGATTCCCAAAGCTTCCATGCACCTTGTGGTGTTTTGTCACCTCTGAGCGTCTTGCAGGGAACATGGGAGGGCCGGGCAGCGCGTCTCTTCTGCTCTTCTGGGTTACGTCTGGATGTACCAACCTCTCTTCCCCTCTGCATATTTTGGCAGGCCACTGCAGTGGCTCCAGCTGAGATTTCTCTACGACGGCCTATGAGGCTTAACAAAATCCTGGTTGTGCCTGCCCCAAATTCACCCTTTGCAGTTTGGGGTAGTGTGGAGGGCATGATGACGATTGTGCTCCTGACTGCACTTGAGATTTCATCCACAAAACTTTATGGAGAAATGCGTTTGCCATCCTGACCTTCAACTCAGATAATAATTATAGATAATCTGAATCCAAAATACATATTCCAGGTTTTTATTTTGAAGCAATAAGATTTTTAAGATTCATAATTGAATGTTTGTGATTTTTGCTGCCCCCTCTGACTCATCTTTCGCATTTCTGGATTTAGACCTTCAGATGTGGTTTAAACATTGTTTCAACAGAGGCCCAAAGTACATTCCCCCACAAAACTACCTGTGGAGGATGTTGAAAACCACCACAGCTCTCATCCCATGGTTTCCTCTGCATTTTTGGAGGGAGTCCTGAGAAAGGAAGGATCTGTCCTGTGCTGAGACAGTGTTTTTTGTGCCTAAAGCCAGTTCTAGAAATGAAAGTAAACCTCGTCCCTCTGATACGTCGGTAAGTTTGTAGCAGCGTGGTGTGCAGCTGCAAAGCCCTGTGGGATGGCAATCTGTCCCACTCCTCTCATTCCTCACCTTTCTGGGCCAGGTGCATGCCGGCATCCCTGCCTGCCTGTTATGTCTGCTTGCAGAGGGTGTGCATTGCTACGCGACTGTGCCCCAGCCACGACGGGCTTGTTTTAGAATGGAGAATTAACTAAATTAGTTTTGATGAAGCCAAGATACAGCTGAAGAGCAGCAGGAGTGAAGGAAAAAAAAAAAAAAAAAAAAAAAAAACAACAAAGGGAAAAAAGTGATGCCATAGAACCTTCCACCTCGCCCTCTTGCTGGCCTCAGTTAAATGTGGACTCGCATCCACCTCTAGTAGGAGACATGGGAAGAGGAGTGAGGGAATTTAATCGTTCAGTTTTCTGTCCTGGGGAACTGTTACCTCTGCTGCCTCCTTTGAGCCACTCTGGCTTGTATGACGTCAATGACCGGAGACTTGCCATAGACCGTTTTCTCCCAATAAGGGCTTCTGTGCTAACTGAGCATGGCCAAATCTCACCCTTTTGTATTGCCTGAGTTCCCCAACCTCAGCATCCAGATTGTGGTGTTCCATGGAAAAGCACTGTCAGCTATTAGGCTCGCTATCTTGCATCGTTCCTCTAAAAATACAAGGGCCAAGCAAAAAATGCACAGCTTTTCCTGATCATATTCATGTTCTGTCATTAATTCACTGCAAGCATATTTATTCCCATCTATGTTCACTTTCATGAATATTTTATCAAATAGTCTCATGGGCTGGAAGAGTCCCATGCAAAAAAAGAGCATGCAAATATTGCAGAACATTGCCCGAAGAAAAATCTGTGCTACAATTGTGATTCTACCAGTAACAGCCCCCCACCCCAGTCACGGAGCATTGGTGTACCCCAGTTGGTGTACTCAGTTTTTGGTCCAGTCGGGACAAACCAATATGAATGAGAATCCAAATGCTGAATATTCAGACTGGCAAATTTACAGGTCAAAGACCCTTTGTTGCAATGAATCTGTTAGTAATTCTGAACAAGCCCAACACAGTTTTCTGGTGTTCAGAACACCGAAAACAAAAGCAGAGGGAAGTAAGGAAGGCGATTGTTTTTCAGCAGCGCAGCTTTGCTTGCAGTGGTGATTAGTCCATCATTTGTTCCTTTTCTCTCCTGCTCTGAAAAGTCAGCAATAGATTTTAAGAGATCTTAGTTCACAAATGTGTCTTCACACAACTTGCAGATACTACTCGGAGTTCTACATGAGCCTCTTTAAAACACGACAGTGAAATCTCATAGGCTTAGTGATGGAGAGCAGTAAGATAGATTTCCTACATTGTTCATACCTCTGATGTACATTTCTAAAAATAATTGTTTATCTCGGTAGAATATTATATGTATGGGTTTTCAGCATGTAAGTTAGAACTCTCTAGAGTGGTGATTAAGTTACAGACCTCTCTTTTGGTTTTGGTGTTGTTAATGAATGCAGCTGACATAGCCATAGATGCTGCATCATTACAACTTCGCTAACGTGCTATCAATCAAGCAAAAATGTTCCTCTCCTGTATTTGAAGTTCATCTTTTCAGTGTCTTTCTTCATTACAGTGAGACTTTGATGTCACAGATCTGAGGGAAATATCAGGGAAAGGATCAGGAGAGATATAAACACAGAAGAAAGGAAGCCTACACATCGTGATCCTTAATGAGAGAAAACCTGAATGTCAGCAAAGCAAATTTAGCATCTCTAAGGATGAGTTCAGACTGCCATCTGGGGGATTTAGGGCTGATACATCTGTCTGAAGGGCTCAGAAATTTAGCCTGCATCGTGAAACTAAATGGATCCCTTCCATACAACAGTTGCCAAAGCATTCACCGCAAGTATCTCGTCCAGTGAACTTTTTACTGAGCTGTTCAGTTTGCAAACTCTTTGCAAACCTGGCCTGATTTTTATGTACTTGCAGAATTGTTTGCATGGATAATTTTCAACCTACAGCCTGTCCTCAAACTTCCCTTCAGTATTACCCATTGTTTCAAACAGTGTTTTGTTGGACCTGCAAAATGAACGAAGGCTGTAGGCATAACATTCCTATTGAAGGATTTTTCTGTCATCTTCTCTAACCGGGGTAACAAATTGCATCAAAAACAGAAAGCCATTTATTAAGGTGTATTTAGAAGTCTGTAAATGTGTTTTCTCAAATGCAAGTAGTAATTTGTCTTTTAAATTCCCCATTAAGAACATCAGTAGGTAACCAATCTGTTTATGTCATCAGGGAGATTAAATGTCTGTGAAGATGTGACCAGTTTACATCCTGTTGTCATCTATTCTGTTCCATGGGATTCCACTAACTTTTCTTATTCCTGAGTGTAACTCCAGAGAAGAGGTTTTGAAGACCAGCCAGTCTCTCATTGCTGTTCGAAGACATGAGGAAAAGGAACATCCGTAAACTTCCCTTAGGTGACAGACTGCATGCACAATGCCAGCAGCTGCATGCTGCTGAGCTGGATTACACGGTTACAAGTCCAGGTCTTGGGTATAACAATATGGAAATTGCATGCCTTGTGCCTCCTGAGACAAACAAGCAACCTCGAGATGCAGAAGGGAGACAGGCCAGCTGCCAGCTTTAAGCTCCATGTAATTTCTTTAACTTCATAGCGCCATGGGCTCATTAGATGGGCCAGTGTCACAAACACCAAGTGTGCCAGTGGGCTAGGAGCTAATCCGGTTAGCGTTAGCTGCCTAGTTTCTAAAACTGGAGCTGAGCTACTGGATGACAGCCTTATTCAGCTTCACTAGTGGAGCTGGAGCTCTCCTTCAGACCTGAAGACCTACACTGCACGAAAAATAAATTCTCAGAAGGAATGAGGTTGGCAGGGGGTTTCTCTTCCCACTTTCAAACTGTCTGAACAAAACAGCATGTGTTTATTGTGCACAGAGAAAGGGAGGTTACAATGTGTATAAAAATAGCTTGCTAAACTGGCATTTAAAACAAACATTTACAGATAGCCCAGATACCATTACAGATAATGGGAAGTACCTACTATACTGACTTAAAATCATAACAAAATGTTAACTTCCTTTTTATGCAGCTGTAATTGTACAGGTTTCAGGAAGAAAATCTGATCTCCTTCATTTTTTGTTATCCTTTCAACAGACTGTCAGAAGAGTACGACATTGGTACAGGGTGGAAGCAAACTGAGTAGCTAGCACAGAAACCTGTTCACAGTCTCATCTCAGAAATGGCAGTAATTCTTGCTGTAAATCATCCACATAGTTACAGGGAGAATATAGTCTATGTTCCGTAGCATGGGTACCAGTATTTTGCCTTTGCATTTTTTCTCCACGGATTCAGGATTATAACATACCTTTGAAATGTGGGGTGGGGTTTTTTGTTTGTTTTATTTTTGAGGGTAAGGGTTTTGCTTGTTTGTTTGTTTGTTTTGGTAAGTGCAAGTGTGTCTGTAATTCATTCCAAAGCACTTAACTGTCTACACACATATGAAGTCCAGAGATAATAAAGAATTCCTCTAGAAGGGAGTTAATTTAAACATTAATAACAGCAACAAAAATGAACAACAACAGAACAGCCCCAAAGACCCCTTCTTTCCCAGGGGGGTTGTGCTGTTTTGTTTTTAAAGTGTGACGACTCCCCGCTATGAGTGTGCTGCGAGTCCCTCTAGATTTCTGCTGGCCGAGTGAGGTAGCAGGAGTGATCACTGCTTGGCAACGCCAGCTTGCATTTTCTCTTCCGAAGGAGAAGGAGAATAGAAGCAGGACACACTTTGGGAGGCAGAGGAGGAAAGTGCGCAGTTAGAGCAAGATGAGGTCCTGTGTTTTCCGGCTGACAAGTGCAAAACAGTGTGTGGTTCCTACGTACTGCTGTTAGAGGGCAGCAGATATCCTAAAGAAAGGTCTTCGGACGCGGTATGACCTAGTTCTGCCACGGCCTTGTGGCATTCACAATGGGAAATCGTTCACGGCAGAGAAAGGTTGCACAGTACTCATTTCAACCCGTTTTCAGTCAGCTACGAATTTTCTAAGTTTTGCTTCTTCAGGTCAATATTTTCTATGCCTTATGTTTCTTGGCTTAGGCTTTCTTGAGCATTTGAACAGCTTTACAACCATTTTCAGGATGGAAATTAATCTAGAATCTATCATTCTGCCAATCCTAAAGCTGTTCCTACTATGCATTTCTTCAGATCACCTAATGTTTCTAAGGTTTGGGAGAGGAATTTGTAGAAGTGTAATGCTGGAGTCTAGAGTTTCCTTAATTCATATAAACATACCAAATTCTACTATAAAATCCTGCTACCATTATGTAAATCTGTTCAATATTTGCTTTCTAAGCTTCCAGATTTTTCATCAATACTGTGCTTTTCCTGAAGCCTCTTTGTCAGGATACCTGTAAGTCCTACTTTTCCTCCAGCTCTCACCAGAAAGAGCATCAGTGGTCTTGGAGGGAAAAAACAAACAAACAAACAAACAAAAAGCACCACAGCCTAGAATTCTGGAAACCACTAATATAAGTTTCAGCTCTTTCAGTGACTGTAACTTACCAATTCCCACTCCTAAGTGAACCCATACATCCTGACCTAGGAGACCGTCCTGGGGCAGCTGAGTAAGTACTGCAGAGTCTGTTCCCCAGAATAGGAACCATATCTTTAATTTAAATATTTGTCCATTCAGCTACACCAGTTTCCAAAGGAAATTGTCTGCAGGCCTGGCTCTGACAGCTGTAATTACTACTAAAAAAAAAAAAAAAAAAAAAAGCATTTAATTTGCACCTCTGGATTTTCTGTTTAAACAGAGGGAAGTTCTGACATGAACCTTCAAAATATTTTATTTATGTATGGATGTGGGATGCCATCTAAATGTAGCAAGCAGCAAAAAAAATCAATCAAACAAACAAACAAAAACCATAAGTAAGAGGTTATTAGTTTGCAGACTGTTTGAATTCAAGAACCCAATAAATCTAATGAATGGATCCAGGAGTCACTGTTGTCATTCCAAGTCAGTGACATTATAGACAAAAATGGTGAAAGTTCAGTTTACTTTCAAAAATTGCCCAGGCATGAGGATTACACTGGTCCTACTTGCTATTAGTTTAAGTAATGAAACAGCAGATACCTGGAAATGCCGCAGTCAAGATCATAACCATCAGTTGCCAGCATAGTTGGAGGATAATCCTCAGATTATGGTTATTTTTAGGGTTCGGATTCAGGTTTGGGTGGAGCTGGAATGGTGCTTCAGGAGGAGTGTGGGCAGCAAAGGAAAGGGCTCTGAGAAGTTTTTGTAAGGAACGTGCTTTCCAAATGCTCAGCCTGAAGATGGGCTGGGATCGCTGAAGGGCTGGGATCGCTGTGAGGGTTTGGGTCCTGCTGAGGAACAGAGGCAGCCCCCAGCTGTCCTTGCAGGGAGGCTGCCCTTGGGAATTTTTCTTGGGGGCAGTGGTTCAGGGCATCCGCAGTAATCATCATCACACTACATAATTGTGCACAACAGTCCTGATCAGAAACACAGCCTGGAGTGTGAATTACTGTGCAGAAAAAAATGATAAAGGTGGCACAGCGTGCGCATCCCTTTGTGAAGTGTGCTGATATCCACAAGAGGCAGCCTCCTGGGCTGCTTGCATTCTAACTGCTTAATGGAATTATTCATCACTGCATTGAAAATCTTGCTGTACTTTAAATGTTTCTGACCTGTGGTAATTAAAGAAATCATTCCTTTTTCACCATTCTTATAAATTGAAAGTCCTTTTCTTTTCTGACCCACCTCTTTTTTAATGTGTAGGTATTATTACACCAAGGTCAGTGCCAGCAACATCTGCACTTTATTTTGATGTGCATCTAGTTTAATTAAAGAAATTAGTTAATTCCCGAGTGTGCAAAAAGCTGTCAGTACTACAAGTAATTTATTTTAGCTGAAAGCAGGAAGGAAAATGTCACTGTACTTTATATTTTTTTACCCAAAGTACAGGGTAGCTACAGAAAAACAGATGTCTTGTACCAGTTTCTCCGTGTCAGTCTGAGGCTGTCTTGGAATAGTTCTCCAGCAGCGTTGCAGAGGTCACCATGTTGGTGGGGAGTGAACAGAGCTGCATTCTCAAATAAAAGCTTCAATCTGAAATACAGACACAAATACCCGTGAATTTTCATAGTTTTTAGGGCTGTGCCAAGCCTGAGTATTGCTTACTGCCTGTATAAATCGCTAAAAGCCTTAAATCTGAATATACTGTGTTGTGGCAGGTTTAATGCTTGTTAGCCAGTGGACAGTCCAACAGAAACCTTTGCTGTGCGCCCTTGTAGGGTGCAACAGACCTCCAGGCAACAGGGTCATGCAGAACAAGAACAGCATTAGTTATTCATTGTCAGAACAAGAATATTGAATTATTAAGCACTGGAAAAGAGAAATAAATGCCCATTACCTGGTGCAGGACCACGGAACTTCCTCCAGTGGTCCAAGCTGCCACATGCCCATATCTGTAAAGCTTTGGGAGACTGCAGCAAATGCAGATAGGATTTTTTCCCCTGGTGCTGCTTTTTGTGGGATGCTTTTGGCCTGGCTGTGCATCAGGGAGAGCTGGAGCACCCCAGTGCGTGTGGGGGAAATGGAGCGTGTAGGCTGAGGGCCAGGATGGCAGGAAAGGGCTGCTCTCTTCTGACCTGTCCTGCTGCACCTCCAGCTACAGAATTTGCTCAGGTCACTTCTGATAAAAATATTATCAGGAAAGAAAAGGGATATAAGAGCAGCCTCCCACGAGGTGCTGCTTCTCCAGCAAGCCAGTACCTCAGACTTACATATTACTATTGTCTGGATACGCCGGCCCAGCTGAAGGTAAAAAAGTGGCCTGAGCAGACAGCCAAAATACCCACTAATTAACTTTTTCCAGTGCCACCCTCAAAGCAGGCTGTAGCTGGAAATAATTAGCTGTAGCAGAGCTCTCAAACTTTATTAACCATTGCATTTTTTAGCTGCTTTGTGCTGGCAGAACAAGTTTTGCAGCGAGGAGGACAGGCTGCTCTGTGGCTGCATCGCTGCAGACGGGAGGGATCAGACACGAACCGCAAGCCGTTGGAGCAGCCTGAAATGGGGGACGCTGCGTTTTGCAGATGATGTAGCAATATCCTGCATTTCTCTGCACACTGCAAATTTCTTTTGTAGCCAACTCTCTGTAAAGTCTGAAAAGCTGCCAGCTTTCTAGAACCTTGCATACCTTTTAACAGCCATCCTGCTGCCCACAGGCACTTCACCGCCAGAGAATCCTGGAGTACAACCCCGTTAGTTCCCAAATGCTTGATTATTTTTTAAACTGGTTTATAGGTGCATTTCACACCTTGAGGCAACCACCCTGTGCAGTTACACTAACTTTTCCACTGTCCTGGCTCCAGATCTGGATATTGCGTTAAAGGGAGTGTGGGCAGCTGGCTCAGCATAGCCCTGGACTTGAAACATGTTTAAAATTCTTTTCTATCCTCCTACATTTGTCCTGAACCCCAAAGTCTGCCTCTCCCAGAGGATGCTCCCCATTTGTTCCTTTCTTCTTCACCCTCCACAACTTCACTGCCATCTTCCCCCAAAACAGAGGCAAGCTCTGAGTGTTACTCCTTTGTTACCCAAACAACACCCTCCCATCATTCCCACTGAGGCCCTTGCACTCCTCCTCCCTCCCAAAACCACAGTCCACCTTTCCCAAACAAACTCCCTTCTTTCCTGCAGCCTCCCCTGCTCCCAGTTTCAAGCCCTACCTTTCTCCCAGGTGAGTGTAATTTTGGTTTAATACCAAAATCCGCCAGCCTTACTTGATTTCTTCTTGTTTTAGTTGAGTCTCTATTACATAAAGTAAATTAGTAGGCACGGCATTGCAGTGAAATGCTCTCCCACATCATAAAAGGCAGTTTTCATTTCATTTTCACTACAGAGCTGACAGGTGTGTTGCCTTTCCTCTTCAATTAAATCCAGATTCTTTCTGAACTTTATGCAATTATAATAACATTATAAGGCATGACTTTATTTCATAATTTACAATGCCCCCACTTGAAATAAGTTTCAATATCTCTTGAAATTCTCTCCTTAACTGAAGTTAGATGGTGCTGCTGCTACCCAAATCTGCTCCATGGAGAAGGATGTTCCTTGCCTGTTTAATGGATGTTATAGCTTAAGAACAGGTTTTTCAATGTCCTATACGTCCTGCAGTAACGTGGGCATCCCACACACAGCAGTTACCAGCTCCGAAACTGTTTTACGGCACTGAGGCCAGTGACAGAACAGCATCTCAAGTGCGCTGCCGGTGCTCATATGGACGTTGTGCTTGTCCAGGGGATAAATCGAGGGGGCTGGATTCAGTCTCAGCTGTCAATCCTTTCCCTGTCACGGGACTCAAACATACAAACTTCCTATTAAGGTTGGTTGCAAGGTTATGTGGGCCTGCTCCGTGTCCAGGTATCCCGACCAAGTGTTGCTCCCAGGCCCAGCAGTGACGATGCGTTTCTATTCTGAAGGAGAGCACCCTCTGCACTAGTGCACAATGGCAGGCTTGGGCAGATCGTGGACACAAAGCTGCGCTACAGACACTTGTTTTCAAAGCCAATACTGTGTCTCTATTTTAATTGAAAAGGCAAACATAGATGCTGAACAACAGCTTATAAAAAAAAAAAAAAATTTCAGTAAGTAATCTTCCATTAAATACTAGCACAAAATCTTTGTTTGCCATGTTTTCAGACAGGCAATGGTGAGAGAAATTCTGTTTTGAAAAATGTATTCAAAGCATTAAAAGACATTTCTTTCAACAGTCAAATACTGAGTATTGTATCTTTTTCTAACATTTTTGCTTACATATAGACCGATTACTTTTTCTTCTCTTGGATTATCTAAGATTATATTGTAAAATATAATTATATATTAAATTATAGCTTTTGCATTGTTTTCTGAATATGAATTCATTTAATTACCCTATACGACCCTGCTCTCCTCGACCAAACAAGAGAACTTCTTTTGTCTGTGTCAACAGTTTGATAATTCTTCCTTATTTGTTCTTGCACATGAAAGTGCTCCACTGCTGTAGCTCACGTTACTTCATTTCTGAAAGGCTGAAATTACATTTGCCAAAAGCCAAAGTAAGCAACTCCCAACAATTTACACATTAGGTCAATTTATTGGTGTGCATCATGTTTGACATATTGCCAACGGTAATTACCAATTGCCGATTACCAATGGTACGCTGCAGTTAGCAGGGCAGTTCTGCTAGAATTCAGACATCTGTTTGTGAAACAATTTTTATAAAAGCAGAGGAAAGTCTTCCTGGCACTGATCTGGTTAACATACATTCCCAACTGTATTTAAATTTTCTTCTCCACTTGCTTTGTGACTTAAAATATATTGTGGTGGCCACTGACTTCAGACATGTGTCTGCGTGTGTCTCATTTCAGAGTTTGTCTCTCCTGATTTGCTGTGAAATACAATGAAAAGTGCACTGCCTCCATACTGAAGTTTAACAGCAAGCTGCAGCCTTTTCTCTTAAATATCAAGGAAAACGTTATCTAAACTAAATATCAAGTGCATCTGAGATTAATTACCTATTAACTTTGCTCTTTTTGGACAATATTTGTATCTACTTCTTTTTATCCCCAAATATCTATTTTTTTAAAGAAATAGTTTTTCCTCAACGTGAACAGCACTTTAGTAATATGAGTTGAAAAATGTAGAGTTGAAATGTAAGAAGCAAGCTGAATCTAAACAGAATTTAGAGACTTATTCTCAGGAATGAACAGAAGAAGGTTCACCTTCTCACTGAAGCAGGGGTAAAAGGTGGCATGAATGCGTTTTTGCAGCTCCCAACTCAGGACTAGTGGACATCATCCCTGGAAAAGCTAAGAGCACAGAGAGCAACGGAGGCTCAGTGTGCTCTGCTGCAGCTGGGCTTCAGAGATGCGTCATGCACCAGCAACTTTGCTTGCATCTATCCAGTGTCTGTCAGTGCTGTGACTGGAACATGAGCAAGTCACCATGAGTTCATAAAGAGGCTCCTGAACTTTATAATTACTGTTATTTTTTGCCACTTAAAGAGTTATAAAAATTATTTGAGTGAACTTCAAATTTTAAGGTGAATGCTTTAAAAAATGAGCAGGCACCTGTGAAGATGTGCATTATGAATTAGCAGCATCTGCAGAGTGCTGTGAACACTACAAAGAAATGCAGCCAGATCCTCAGGAGATGTTGTGTTTGTGGAGCAGCAGCACCAGTTTACATTAGCTGTGGGTGAAGGCCAAAGAATCCAATGACTTCTAAAATGAATCTGCTAATGGTAATGCAAAGTCTCCTGCAACAAACCATATTAAAAAGAAACAAATAAACCCCCTGCCAGGTGCTGTTTAAAGCTGGAATGTTATATCTCTCTCAGAGGCCAAAGACTGAGTGAACTGAAATCTCGTTCAGAAATGCAGGCTTTTAAAGTCACGGCTGGGAAGAACGGGGGTTGAAGAGAGAGAGCAGCTTCAGCTCTCAGGCCCTGAGGAGCAAAGATGGGACGAGCTCGTGGAGATCTGCATTGCTTCTGTGAGTGAAAACATGCTTTAGCCTTCACGTCTGTGAATGAACCCCCCTCTCACGGTGGGGTTTAATTCACGCACTCCTGGAGAAGACAAGGCGGTTCGTCTGAGTGGTTCTGTTGTTTCAAAAATTAAGGCTCAGTTCAGAATATTGAAATCTTCCAATCAACTGTTTCTACTTTTTGGCTCAATTTAACTTTGGTCTGAATCTGTGAAGCTGCATGAGAGCATTTTATAAACTTAGATGAGAGCACGATGTGGCTTTATATACACATTTCTATGGCACATCTTGCAGAGTGCTGTGCAAACAAGGACTTAGATGCTGGTAATGCATCAGCTATGTAAGCAAATGTGGCAGCAGCTGTATTTCAGTAATAGCTGGCACAAAGCAGACCTCGGCCAACTGGGAAAGGAATTGCTGGCCAGGCCTTCAGAAGGAGAATTGCTCCCTCGCCTCTTTCTAAAGGAATGATAGATGCTTAGCATCCTCGTGGGTGCTGGCAGCACGATGGGACATGGGGCTCACCCCACACCTGTCAACACCAGCACTGCTCGGTTCGTGCCAAGTATAGGCGTCCTTGCCCTTTGCCCCATCGTGCTTTGAGTACACGTGATGTCACCTAACCTAGTTCCTGCCTAATAGTATTTTTATAAAAAGCCATTAATTTTAGATTTTAAGCACTTTTCAAGTAATAATGGCAAGTGTTGGAATGTTTGTGCTTCTGTCTGAGAGGCACATCCAGTTCAGTTAAGAATGCTGTTAGTCCTAAGCTCTTTCTTCCTGGCATTAGATTTGGAGCAGTGCTCTTGCTTCAGAAGAAGAAATATGTCATCAGCTCTCTTCAGGGGGAAAAAACACAAGAGTCATGAAGTTCCCAAAGCAGAAAGTGAGACAGGGTGAATTAATGATAGTGCCACAAGATGGTGCTGGACATTTCATTGCCTCAGCTCCTTGAAACTTTTCGGTTTGTTGCTTAAAAATTGTTAGCTCTTGATTTCCTCTGGCTAAACTTCTTGCCAGCTGAAGGAGCAGTGGAAGTTTACACTGAGCCTGTGCTGGCTCCCTGCATGGGGGTGTGCAAACAGGCTGGCGTTGCATCCAGGCTGGATGAGAGCTTTTCTGTTTTATATTATCCTGAAGACATCATTGGTCATGATTGCATCCCACGATGATTTCAGGACATGTCAGCACAGTTTTGATCCTACTATGACAAAGCCCCCCAGATTAATACTGTTTTCCAGGACCCCTGTTGCTCACAGCAATGTGGGATGGTGACAGAGCAATTCAATCTTTGTGGCAGTAATGAAATTTTGTTTGGTTTGAAAGACAGGAAAATTCTTACAGGTAAGAGCTATATAATTTCATTCAATTCAGTAAAAACTGTAGTAGAAAAGACATCTCAGAAAACAGATTACCTGCCTGTTGTGGCTTGTAACCGCTCTTGAACACAGAGATCTGATCAATACATTTTATTTCCGCTGAAGTCTCTCCAAAATTAAATTTTCAGTATTGCAAGGTTTAGCGAACCATTTCTGACATTTTCAGTCCATGACTGGTAATGCTGTTAACATTTCCTGAGCAAATGTTTAGGAAAAAAATATAGAGAGCAGCAAAACTTTCAGGTCAGTTTCTCAGTGAAATCAATGGACCTACAGTGATTTGTAGCCGCTGCAGAGAAGGCCTTTGAGTGTGAAAAAGATTCCTGCTTTTATAACATTGATGGAGCTCGGAGCTGGATCCTGGCATAACTGGCCTTTATAAAAATAAAGGGAAACATCCAAATCTGGAATCCAAATATCCTGAGGTCTGGAAGTGTTAATGTTACCATCTGAATTCGGGGAGCGCATGCCATCTTTAATTTGTGGGTCTGTGGTCCTTCCCACAGACAACACCTTCTACAGCCTCTTTTTCCAGCTGCTCTCCTGATTTTATAACCAGCCGACCCAGAACAACACAACAGATGCAGACTTCTAATATACAGCATCAGCTTCATCCCTCCGCTTGTTTGTTTTCCTTACTGATAGAGATGAGTGGTTTCAGTGGCAACAACAACAGTGTGTCCAGCTCCTCTTTTATCTCCAGTCTGGAATTCATAAGTCATCTCTTGTCCTGCTTCAGTTTTACACGCAATAGTCTTTTCCAAAGCATCATGCCATCCACTAAGGTGTATGATGAAAGCAGAAGGAGTATGACTTCTGTTTATAGTCAGCATCACTCTGAGGCTTGTGCTAGTGATGTTGCTAAAGAGGAAGGGTTAAAAACTACTTGTCAGTATTCACTGAGAACATGGAAAATATTTTCTATATGAGAAATTGGAATGGTTTGCATTTATGAATAAAATTGCATATGGCATTCTCACAGTCTTTTATTAAAGTAAGATTTCATTGTTTTCTCAAATTGAAAGACAGAGAAATTAGGTCACGGGATGCTCAAGAGAATTAGAGAAAAATAAACTGTCTCCAATATCACAAGTAAACTCCTGGACTTCTAATTTCCTGTTCATTCCTTTCACACTTTGCACACACTACGTTGCATGAAATGAGAAGTACTTAGTGTTCAACAGGCAACTTTGAGCAATGCAATCAGCCGAAATGTCAGCAGCTCAAAATGTACTCATTCTGGGTCTGTTTTTAAACACAACCAAGCAAATACTTTGCCATAGCTTCTCACTGTATGTCAGTGACTATAGATTTAGTACTACATTGTCACTTCGCAGTAGCAAGTGTGACATTTTCATTTTAAAATATATTATGTAAACGTAGTATCAGTCAGGCGTATTATCATGCAATGATAGAATCATAGAACCATTAAGGTTGGAAAAGACCTCTAAGATCATCTAGTCCAACTGTCAACCCAACACCACTACACCCACTAAACCATGTCCCTAAGTGCCACATCTACACGTTTCTTGAGCATCTCCAGAGAAGGAGGCTCCACCACCTCCCTGGGCATTTTGCAACAGCATATACTGTTAGGAATGAAATTGCTCTTGAAATGGCATGGTGGAACTCAGGTTTTCCGAGGCACTCTTCTGTGCATTTGTTGCAGGGTGAGAGGTTGCCTTTCTTCCCATTACCTTTCAGCGTGGCTAGCAGAATGCAGCATCTGGTCTCCCGTTGTTATTCTAAATGAAAATGGGGATGTAGGGGTGTGGTAGATCACTGCATAAGCAAAACTACAATTTCTTTCCAAAGAATTCTGCATTTTCCTAAACATACTCAAATTTGGAACATCACTTGGATTGCAACAGATTCTTAGTGGAAGCAAGAAAGTTGGTGTTTACATAAAGTCTTCTGTAGTGACTGTCTGGTTTCTGGAGCATGTGGTAGCATATTCATACTCCACACCCTGCATGAGTGATACAGTTATTGTAGCCTTCTGACAAGCGTAAATTACAGAATAAAATTTGCATTCGATGTAATTCATGGCCCTTTCTCACTGTCTGCCTCTGCCTGTATACCTGTCTGCTTTAGGATTCCCTTGCTCTACAGAGGCCTAAGAAGGTCTTAATGAAAATGAAGCTCATGGCCCAATACTTTGATCATCTCACTTCGAGTCGCCTTTACATCACCCTTTCAACTACGTAGCCAAAGTCAAAGGGGAGGAAAAAATCTAGGGTTTTGCATTGCAAAATGCTACCTAATTTGTGATGACACTTTTTGCAGTTATTGTGATACCTCCTAAATCGATCTGGCTATAAGTAATGAAGTAATGACGGACTAACAATTGGAAACTTCCTACCTCATCGTTGGGATGTTTAGAAATACTGAGAAGCCACGTTGTCTTGTGATTTCCATGGGAATTTCCATGCTGCCTGCCTTGTCCTGTGGCATCAGGCAAAGGAGAGGAATAGACACAGAATAGGCTCCACATTTAGAGCTTTGTGTTCCATTGCCCTCGAGCATGTGGGTTGCTTATTGCTAAGCAAAGCGGGTCAACTCCCCGCACATTCTCTGCTTCCCTGACACATCTAGCTGGGATACAGTCACCTTCTGCTATTTAACTCCATGCCTTGCTTGATCCTGTCCTGGCTGCTTGTTGAGTGCAACTGTCTCTGTACCTCTCTTGGGCAAAGCAATCTATGAATTTGCTCACTACGTACCATACGTACTACACTAGGAAAAAGCATGTTGAGTACGAGGCTTGGGTCTATATGGCAGCTTTCACCGAACTTTGGGGAGTTTGGGTTAGAAATTGTTCCTAATTATCTGGAACAACCACTGAGACTGTATGAATTCAGATGTGCGTGCATTACAGGACTAGGGGCAATACTTCATGCTGCTGGGGGTATTATCATTATTTGGTGATGCGCACTGTCACAATACTGACCTAAAAATTGTCTTAGCACAGAGCAATGCATGACTTGGAGCAGTCATTGAAAACTCTGTGTGAATACTGTGGCAAAGGCTAATGTAAATAAAGGAAGATCAAAGTAAACTTTGAAGTAGGAATGGAGCCTGACATAGCCTGACAAGACATACTGTACTTAGACATAACCCAACAAACTGGAAATATTTCATTTTCAATTTCCTGTCCGAGATACCAGCCTTCAGCCTTACTTTATTATTATTATTATTATTATTCATATACTTTTTGTTTTTCAGTGCCATTAAGTAGAAGCTCTGCTGGCAACTTATTTTACGATCTTTCCTTAAAGATACGGTCAATGTTTCCTTTTTGTCAGCACGGTTGATTGCATTTTACCATGCAACAGAACAGTAGAGCTTATCAGCTCCACTCGCACAGGATGAATGCAGCCAGTACCACCACAGTAACACCACGCAGCAAATGAGGAGGGCAGTAAAGGCCCAGAGAAGGAGCCGGGATACGAGTTTATCCATACATTTAGCAGTCTCCTTTCGTTCACCTGATTTCATCATCATAAATGCTGCAGCACTGGAAGCAGCCATGCAGAGTCCCATTTTCCAGACCCATAACATATACTTAGTAAAGGCTTAACTCACAGTTGCAGCTTCATATGTCCATGCAGGCTTATAAGGGAAGCGACGCCCTTCATCTGTAACCACACAGGCCTTCACAATTCTCCGCCTCCAATGTCGGAGGGTCTGTGGGGCAACCTTCCTGCCACTTGGGCTCCCCTGCACTTACGGAATGGGCCGTCTCTCCATCATATCGTTCCACTGAAGACAATTTATGAGCATCAGCTATAGAATAAGCCCCCGTCTCTCCGAGTGCATGCCTCCACACAATCACACCTAAAGGTGTAGCCCCCAAGTGTCCTCTCACTGACGTGTAATGCAGCTAGTCGACCACTGGGCTATAGCAATGAGCCAGCGAGAAGGCAGAATCATTCTTCACACCCCACAGAATGGCTGAGGTTGGCAGGGACCTCTGGGTCCACGGTTCAACCCCCCTGCTCAGGCAGGGACACTCAAAGCAGGTTGCACAGGTTCGTGTCCAGGCGGGTTTTGAATATCTCCAGAGAAGGAGTTCTTGCTGAGTTATAACTTCTGGAGACAAGCCTGAGCAAGAAACTCCAAATCCTAATCCGGATTTCTCCTGCATGGGAGAATGGGCATCTACTATTGCTGTATGACAGATAAAAATTTAACTGCTTTGGGTTTATTACTAGTCAAGACATTAATAACAAATTCTTATAAATTTACGGTGTGAAAGTGGCAGAGATGTCCTGCCATGTTTGTTGCTGGAGGCCTTGGGGAACATGGCGCTGGGGGAGCTCATTTGAGCAAGGCTGCAAGCAGCAATCTGGAGACCACCAGCTTTCCCAGCCGAGAGCAGAAGTCACAAGGCAGCAGAAAGCTAATCTGCACTCCCACTGCATGGCTCAGCTGCATCCAGCAGCATCCCAGGAAATCCCTGGTCCCTGTTTGGACCTGTTCTTGAGTGTAAGGTGAGGACACCACGAGAAAAGCTCTAGATCGATGTGATGTCCAGTGGATCAGCTATAGCATAAACACTGCTATTTCCAAACAGACCTAGCCCCTTGTGGAGATTAAAGTAAATCCCAGAGTATTTCATCCTAGCTATAATCCTAAATAACAACAAACCTGGATGCGCTGTATAATATTAAATGACTCCTCCATTACGTTTTGTCTTTGCTGTCTCAAAGAACATCAACAGTGAGGTACTCAGAAACCAGCTATTTTGTTCATGTAGGTAGTGGTCGTCCCCTTACATGCAGTGCACCACTCACCAGATCTATTTTGCTACATGCTGTCTTGTAGAGAAAGGAGCTGTAGCCAGCTGAGAAATTGCAGGGCCTGCACTCCCAGCTACGATTGCTAGGTCAGTGCTTTCATTATTATGGGTTCTTGGTGGAAACATAAACCACTAGAGCAGAGGGCTCTCGTGGTTTGTACAGCTCAGCAGAATGCACAGTCCGTGCAGCTTAGATGTATTTTATTAACACTTGAGCAATCACTTCATGCATAGATAGCTTTTAACACTGTTGGCACGTATATAACAGAGCCTCTGACATGCAGTATATTAGAAAAAAAAAAAAGTCTTTTCTTTTTCAAAGGCATGTGCCTTTGCAATGTGAGGTGCTGCTGCATCATCTCCTGCCTTAAGGGATGTGGTATGATTGGTGTATCACTGCTTGTAGGAAACCAGGCTCTGGGGATGCAGCTGTGTTGCCAGAAAGTCTGCACACTGTAGACATTCCTTTTGTGCGTTGCCAGTAAGCTGTGGCTGTGCCTGTATCCCTAAGGGTTCCCGAAATGTTTTGGACTGTAGGTGTATCTCTGTGCTGCCAGCAAGTCTGTTGTTGTGGATGTCTTTGTCTATAGGGCTGAAAAGCTGTGGGCCCTTGATGTATTAGTACAGGCTATAAGAAAGCCTGGGCGCAGAAGGTGTGCCTCCCTCTCCTGCTAAAGGCCTTTGGGCCACCCCAGAGCCCTTTGTCTCCACAGCACCTGGGACACACGCTCCACCATTTGCCCTAGCGTGTCTACGTGGTGATAAAGCTCTAGGTGTGACAACAGGTCTGTGGTAACTTACCCCCTATTTCATTGTAAGCGTCATCCCTCTGAGGATCTCAAGACAACTTAAAAGTGCTAACTAAGCTTCTGAGGCTGGAGACAAGTAGTATTATGCCCATTGTACAGATGTGTGTTGCCATGTTTACCAGAAGGCTGATGTGCAGCCTGCTGGTAGGGTGTTCTACTATCTTTATGCCTGTTCCCGGTTCCTAACAAGCTCTTAACCAGATATGACTGATCTGAATAGCAGCTGAAACGAGCACTCTGCAGCAAATAATAAATCTTCAGCTTGAAGCTGTGGGCAAAAGGGGCTTAGCTGGCATGTATAGAGCACGCACAGAAAATACCACATGCATTCGTTGTCCTCTTTCCAGGAACTGCATCTTCTGGTGCAAGCCCCAGACTCATACTCTTGCTCCAGAGCTCAAGCAGTCTCAGCAGACCTAAATACCAACTTTGGCATGATTCTGCAGAACAAGATAGCAGTTTGTGCTATGTACAAGCCCAAAAGAATGAGTTATCCTGCAGGACATGGTGTGCAAACACATAACAGGGCTCCCAGCCAAATCTTTGTATTTATTTCTGCCTGCTGTGTATTTTGCCCTGAACAGTTAATTAGCTGTAAGGATGCAGTCTAGACAACACTCTTTTTTTCATTCTGAAGATAAAAATAAGGAAGTGTGAAAAGGTGCTGAACCTTTGCTGATGTGGAACAGGCTAAAATCTTCAGAAGACTGTGGGGATTCTGCTTTTTGTGTTTGCTTCTTACAGTTGCACCTTATTTCATCCTCTGCACAGGAAGAAATAAGGATTGTCTCATTGAGTAGTAACATAAATCTGAGCACATTTTTCCCTAAGTACTCAAAAATACAGATCCTGATACGTGTTTAGCCAGGAAATGCTGCTGATCATGTGCCCAGATGAAAAATCAGGCTCCAGATACCCATCTGGATTCAGAAATAAACTCGGCACCTCAGGCTCATCACTAATGGAAAGAATGACACACACAAGCATGACTTCATGGTCATGAGGCCTTGAAAATGTACATCCAAAACGTTTGTAACAATATATATTTTATCAGTTTTGGAAGCTGCTAAAAATAAGAGCCAAATGATGAAGCAGTGTGGAGTGTCTGCAGGGAAAATATGCTTTGTGCTAATAAGTCAGGGATATTAGCTTTTGGCTACAATTCTGAACTATTTTCTGGCCATACTCGAACTTGGATCACGCAGATCCTGCAGAAATGCAAGAGAAGCAGAAGATGCCACTTGCTTCCTTAGGCTCAAAACCCATACTTATATGACTGTTTTGTACATTTCATATATCATATGTTTCTACCTGTTTCTTTTTCCTTGAAATACATATAGAAAAGCAGCCATTCCTATTAAGTGGACATATAAAGTGAAGTTCTAGATGCTATGATTTTTACTTCTTTTATTGTCTTTCCTCACCTAGGTAAATTTGCTCTGTTTTCCTAATGAAACCTGTGGTTTGAACTTTCTACTAATACAATTTGCTGTGATAACCATAGGAAATTGAGCCATTTTTCACCCTAGAATTGGGTGAATATTGCAAGAGGTTTTTGCATAAATATTCACCAGCTTGAGTGTTTAAATTCACATGCTTCAGGCACAGATGTTAAGTATGCAACTGCAGCAGACTTGACAAGCTGGAGAAGCCCAGGAGGCAACTTGTGAAGAAAGAGAGCAACCGATGGGGTTTGTACTGCTCATGGCTGAGGGCAGGCTCTGTTTCACTTCCAGAACCAGAGGTCCAGATGAGCTGTGCTAGCCCCCTGGTTTGCTTTGAATGGATTCCTACCCATTTTCTAAGCACTCCAGTAAATTAATTTACTGGCAGTCTTGCACAATAATAATGTCATTGTACTAAAATTTTACCAAAGGATTTGTCCAAGGTCTTATTTTTGAACCTGCAGCCCTGCAGGTTTACATTGCACAGGTATTTCCAAGACCTACCTTCCTCTTGTCAGGGAGTGGAGCAATACCTCGTGAGCTTTGCATCAAGGCAGCTCAAGGTGGGAAGCGCAAGCATCCTAGTGAGCAGTGGATTGTTGCTTGCTCAGTCAAGTGGGGGACCCTCAGCTCCCTCTTCAGATGTACTTCTACCCCCCTGGCCCCACTAAGAAAAGTTGACACTGGTCCCATACCTATGCCAGCCCTCTCCCAAGGCTGCTGTAGATGGCCTGCCAGTTGGGCTGAAGGCCAGGAGAAGCAGTAAATGCCAGATTGCAATGCTCCATCCTCAGGCAACAGCCAATGAGTACTTCAGGGCTGGGCCAGGAGTGGTTTGGGTGTTCTTAACCCACAGAACAAGAAGATCCTCCAAAAAGGGCTAAGGTCCTCATGTTGGGCAGGAGAGCCTTCAGCCTGTCCAGTACAGTAGGAGAACATTATTCCAGGTCACCTGCAGGACATGGCAGAGAATAATGTGGCGAGAAGAAGGGGTGCAAATAGGTCGGAGGATCCTGAGTGTCCTTTGGGATGGGAACGACACCAGGTGGTAGCCAGGGATACCTGGACTCACTCTTCTGTCCCAAACATGTGCTCCATCTGCTCCAGCAGCTTCCAAGCGCCATGTTGGTTCTCACAGCTGCATCAATGGTGTGTGAATCCCTCTCTTTAGGATACTACAGTTGTGATGTGCTGCCAATACTTTTCTTTCAGCAATTCCAGCAGGAGTGGGGAAATAGTAAGTTTTCAATCATTTACACGGTGGCGATACCTGAACAGAAATGTGCAGAACAAAACAGAGGTACTTGTCTGCAATGATTCTTTTTCTCCTGATGGATTTCAAAGCATGAGACACATAATAAAGGTGGTAGGGTTCCTCAGAAAGGGAAGCAGGAACCTTTTACCACATGAAGTGTTAGCCCAGTGGTGGGGATTGCTGTGAATTGCCCTTCTCTATGCAGCTGACAGCTGAATTTGGCCTAGTTGCATCTAGAAAGTGCTGAAGGGAATTCAGCCCTGGGTAAACAAAACAAAGACGTGAAGTTTTTCAAGTCAAAAACCCTTTTGTGCAGAAGGCTGTGTCCGACAACTGTGATCTCAGTCTTCCTGCGGTCCCATCCCATGCAGGTGTGTGGCGAGAGCTGGGGGCTGCCCTGCCCGTGTCACCCTCCTGCCTGCAGCAGGCCTGCAGGCCTGAACGCCACAGGAGCTGACAGCACCAGGACGCTTTTAGCAGCTTTCCGTTGCATCACACCAGGCAGCCACCAACAGGGAAACTAGTGCTGGTCGAGCTGCTGTAACATTGGTTTTGTTCTAACCCAAAAGCCTGCCTAAACCTATTCCATCAAAGCTTTTCGTCATGGATGTAGTGATTAATGTAGTGAGGCTGCATGCACAAGGGCCATCCCACTCCCTCACCCACGTGTTATCAGTTCCCATCTACAGGAAACGTGTTTGGGCAAGGCTTGGCTACATTAGCGTGGCGAGATGTTTTCTCAGGAAAATAATGAAGTTATTCACCCAGAGACAAGGGCGCTTGGTGTAACCTGTCCTCAGGAGGACAGGCCCTGCGTGCCACAGCCCTCTGCTGACGATGCCATGCAGCTGTGTCTGGGTGCTGGACCTCAGCCTGAACCTCCTGGCTCACACACATGGCTTGCACCAGCTGCTTTGCCCTCAGTGCTTTCTAAGGACAGTGTGGGTTGCAGTGCTGAGCTTTTTTAGAAAAAAGTGTAATTGATTATTATGATTTTTTCTTAAAACAAATAATTAGGCTTAATCACTGCTGCAGATGCATGAAAATGATTCTTAACAGGGAATATATGTTCTAGAACTTCTGTATGTTGTAGAAATGCTTCCACATTACAGGTTTTTTTTTTTTTTATTTGTTTACTCTTTCAATGTTACTGCTGTAGTTAAAGTGTTTTCTTCTGGAAAAAGGTTTTAATTTTTGATGGCTTGTTCCCTGAAGTAAGCTGGCATGTTTGTGAACTCCAGTGTAGACATTTATAAACATTTGCTTCCTGGATGCCATCGGTTCCCTCAGCCCCAGCTCCAGCCGGAAGATATTTTTACTGTGAGAGTGTAGCTATTTTCACTTTACATGATGTTTATTTTGACATTTCTGCCTGTGCTCTTCCCCAGATACTCCTGGGCACCTTCACAAACGTTCAGTGTGCAGAACAGGTTGAGATCCCAACACAAAAAACAAGGCAGAAAGCCTTCATTTCAAACTGTGTCTCAGGACAGTGGGAATTGTTAACTTTTTTCCTCCTTAATTGTCCATAATTTGTTATTTTGTTTGTTGGTTTCTTGAGGATTGTTACTAGAGAATGGCAAATGAATAAAACGCAATGCGGTTCGAAGCAGACTGACTGCCAGCTAGATAAAAAAAGACTGTAATAAATCAGTGACTCATCTGGCATTCAGAAGGAAAATGTGGGATGTACAGTAGGAAAGGAAAGTACGCCGTGGAAAGGGTTGCTGCGGCATGCCCCATTCTCCTGCCATGCCCTTATTTCTGATGGCTGGGCTTGGGGCATAACCAACACCTAAGAAAGGAGCCGCTCCACCAGCATTTCACAGTAGCAAAGGGAAGAGGAAAGTTTGCTGCTTGCGTCGAGGATATGGCCAGAAAAAAAGGTTGAGAAGGAAAAAATAGGATTTACCTCTAGGTATTTTTATGCGTAGATCAGAAAACCTTTCAAAAAGCCAAGCAAAAGTCATTAGTGACTGTGACAATGGGGAGACAGTAGTGCATGAGAAAAACGTCTTCTCTCTTAATTATGCTGTAGACTTTTTCCCTTGGGTTCTCTCTTGGTTAGAGTATTAATGCTTCGTAGTTAATTAGCTCTTCCTTCCTCCAGAGCAGTTTTATGATATTAATTAATATAGCATTGCTAACCTGTTAATCCTGCCAATTGGCTTGAAATATTGCACAAATGGTTAAAAACAAGCAGCAATCAAAATGGAGCCATTATTTATCAAAGTTTTTGAAAATTGAAATAGCCTGCTCAGCCCAATAAACACAGAGACCGCAGGAGCCTTGTCTGTATGGGATTTTCCCCAGGCTCACTGCAGGCAGTTTGGAAATGCAGGTCCCAGCCCGGAGATAGTCTCAGGTAAAGTTAAGTCCTGATCCAACAAGCCTTTTCAAGTCATACGTGGTTCTCACGATGTGAACTGTCTCAGAGGAACTGAAGCAATTAAAGCATTTCTGAAGGCCTAGGTGGTGTATTGCAGCCTCATTGGTGCTGACCCCAGCTGCCAAGGCTCACGTCAGGAGGAGTTTGGTGTGGGTGTTGGGCTAGAGCAACCAGGCCGCGTTGGCCTTCGGATGCCAAGAAGTGCTTAAATTTTTGAAGCAAACCTGCAGAGGTCATTGTAAATGACTTCTGGGAAGATGTGGGAGACTGCAAAGCAGGAGGAAGACTTTGTTTTGAGGCAACCAGTAATTTAATGTTCTGCAGAGGGTCATCAGTAAAATATAGGGACTACTGTGGTTGAGTCTAGACAGCACTTGCACTGAGCTGCACTCGTGGTATGACACATTGGCACCTTCTGTAAGCTGCTATTTTCTTCTCCAGAAACTCAGGCCTCTTTACAAGAAATGTAGAAAGATAGGGGAAATGTGTATAGAAATAAAAAGGTACAGAGGCTGGGTGGAGAGCAGGACTGAACCTGCCCAGGGCTTGGGACACTGCCACGGAGAGGTCAGAGGAGTCAGTGCCGCAGTGGTAGATGAAATATCAACATTTTAACCGCTGCATTTGCTTGTGTAATGGCTGAGTGCATGGAACAGACACACCCTGCAATCACACCCCCAGTTGACAGGGAACAAAAGAGCTCTGGTAGTCTTAGAAGGTGCGCACGCAGCGGTGGGGCCTTTGTTGAACCAAAATCACAGGAACACAGACCTAGCACACTCACTCTTACCTGCCGCCTCGTAGAGATGTTAGCTCTTTCCCACCCATAAAGAAGCGACCAATCCTTCAACATCTGTTGGAGCTCTCATATACATTTGACATGTGAGGCAAAAGCAGAGCTATTCCCTTCTAAGTCTTCCTTCCTCCCGGGTGAGGATAATCATCCAGTAAGCTGTGGGAGTTATTTGGATGGGGCAGTTCCGTGTGGAATTTTACTTAAGAAAAGTATGATTCTGACAGAATACTGGCAGCATTAATTCTTGTATTATTGGACAATAAGCTGTAATACATTGCAGCCTGGCTTTAGCAGAGAAGCCTCACAGTCGTATTATAAACAGGAACATTAGAAGTTTTATCATCTTGTTCCAGGTAATCATCTTGTTCCGTATAATTATTAGCTTTCACTTCTTGGATGAAGTAATCTTTTAAAATCTGTTCCTATTTAATTAGCCACATTCCCTACTGACTGCCACAGGCATCTCCTGTGCAGGTGTAGTCTTGAAGCTGTGAATGCATTTTCAGAAGCGATTCCAAAAAGGAGCTCCTCAGGCTGGAACCAGCAGCAGAAAATCTCTTCTCCATCAGCCTTGCCATTCAAGACAAGAAGATGATCTGCTCACAGGCTGTGTAATGAGGAAACCAACTGAGCAGAGAGACCTGGTCAGGGGCAGGGGAATGGATCAACATTTTAAAGACAGAGCAGAAAAGGAGGCACGCAGCACTGCACTGCACTGTGCTGCAGCCTGACTTTTCTTGTAAATTTTTTGTGCTTCGAAAGCTTGATCTTAGCTCCCATGAGTTACCTGGGGGTTTATAGGTGTACTCAGCATCATTCAAAGGTAGATCCTTGTCAGCTGGTCCTTATCAGCAGAACAGATGAACAATGGCCTGGGGATGGGCTTCATATCCCTGTTGACTGAGCTATAATTCAGTATATTTGTGCCTAATCTGAAGCACCCAGACCTTGCGCAGTCAGAGCTTTAGATGATGTCTGACTTAGAGAAGGTGAAGACCATCTGCTGAGAAACAGAAGCCATTTTAAACCATGAAAGCTGGGGCTTACTAGTGGTAAATTGATCTGTAATATTTTATCTCCACAAGCCGTTGATTTTCTTTAGATGCTGTAAGAAACTTTGGGATCCTCTGGAAGGGAGAGGCTGGTAGGTCACATTCTGGTCTGTTTTCATAATTGGAATGAATAGCCTAAGGTGAAGAGGATCCTCCTGTGCTCCAGAAGGCTTATTCCCCTGACCTCAGGCTATAGCAGTAAAGAAACACTGCAATTATTCTGCAGTTCATGATAACCATTGTAGATCCCACATCAGGAAGGGATCTGGCAGAGCTATAGTCACCAGTGGTATCATTATTCTTCCTTTGACCCCCATCCAAAGCACCTATGTGTTGCAGAAAACTGACTCCTCACTGAATGCCTCTGCACAGCATGGACAGGGAGAAAGCCATGAAGGGTCTCCTCTCTCCTCTCTCTTCTCCTTGCTGCTGCTTTTGGCTGTGGTAGGGTAAAAGCTAACTTTCACGTGATAGTATCAGAATTATTATTAGTCTTGGATGACATCCCAAAATGACATCAAGCTTACTTGATGTAACATATTATAAGTCAATAAAAGGATTAAACTGATCTTAAGCTTTTTCTAGCTGTCAATATTTATTGCCTATGTACTTGCAGCGGAAACTGAGGAGACTATTCCCTCTCTGAGAGCCTGATTTCATTTCCACTGAAGGAATTTCACAGAGGTAAATCTGTCAGTTTCAGGAGAGATGCTCTTGGCTGGAACTAATATAAAAAGAATGAAAATCAGGTTCCTAATATTAATATATTAACCTTCTGCTTGGCTCCTTATCCACATCATAAAGATATTGATGCTGGTGTGATTTCTGGGTATAGCTAGATGGGGGCCTACTCGATTTTTCTGCAGGGAAATCGGTCGTGCACCACTCTGTGTGTGGGTCATCAGATCCTATTTCTCCTTTTCCTATATGTTTTCTTCGATGTACCCCTGATAGCCTGATAGTGTCTGAGCACTTCAAAACCATACCAGGGCTCAATCTCGTGGTGGATTTGTGTGATGGGATGGTATCCTGCTCTACAGAGGATTACAAATTGACACAGCCAACCTTTAAGCCCACAGGAGCCTTAGACTTCTTATAGTCAGTTAAATCTCAAGCCACCTCAATTAGGTATTTTGAATAATCACAAAGAGATTAAAACCCTGACTTTCAAGCATGGCTTCTGATCTGGGGAGATGACATTTCTGATTGCTCTTGGAGTGTCCAGACCTTGATTTGCATGTAGGAAAAACTGCAGATCTGGTGGACCTTGGTTGGAGCTGGAGGCATTAAATGTCAGGTCTCAGGCAGATCAAACTGGGCACACACAAACAAACACAGAAAATCAGAAGCTGCTTTTGAAAACAAGTCCTCCAGCTCTCTGCCAAAGGAGCTGTGGGACAAACGGAGATTACTCTCCTCCATTTTGAGCCTACATGATGTATCTTAACCACAATACGTCCTTTGTTCAGAGAAGGTACAGAAAAGACTGGAATCTACAGGTCAAGCCAAAGCATTTCATATATTTTTTAACCAATAATGCACATCTCAGAAAAAGTGTATGGTAGGGGTATGATAAAGTACTTCTCTAGCTAGAAAGTTACTGACCATTTAAAAAGTGGCAGAATAATTTATTGGGAGGAGGGAAACCTTTGGCATCTTTCTACAAATAAATCACTTGTTCCTAATGTCAGATTTATGAATAAGCATGCAAGTTTATTGACATGTAATTATTATTATTTTTTTTAATCTTGTGGTTGCCTGTCTCTGAGAAGTGCAGGTTATTATTGATCATGATGGAGCTGTTAACTATATGGTAAGTTTTCTGTCATTGATTTGGTCTTATACCTTTTTTTTCCTCTCTTTTTTTTTTCTTCTTTTCAAAACTTTCTTTTAGTTTCCCAGAAATTCTGCCTGTCTGCTTAATATTATGCTCTGCCTTTTCTACAGTGAAATGTATTTCTCAGATACCAGAAGCTATAACATGGGTTCACATGCATTTACTGCATATAGTTGGTGCACTAAGCACTGCTGGAAACTTGCACAGTCTAAAAGCATCTTCTTGTGATGAAAGAATAGGCAGGAAGTTAAATTTTAGGACTGTGATCTGTCTTGTGTCCTCAGAATGCAAGGAGAACGGGATTTAGAGAATAAAATACCGCTTAACTGCAGCAGTCAGTACTGCTGGATACCTGTGTGGAACTGAGGCCTAACTGACAATGCAGGTGAAGTAGCATAAAACATGAGAAAGAAATAGCTATGCCATATGCTGGGATATATTAAGGCTGAGAAAACAGATTTTTATTTTTTTATTCATTCTCTTCCAGTTGGTTTACCATCAGACATTGCTACAAAGAATGGAAAGATAAAAATAGACTAAATAATGGAATTTTCTTAAGACATTCAATTATTTAAGGAAAGACAAAATAATAACATTCATATTAAGCTCTGTGAAGCACCTCTTCACATAAACAAAACAAAAACAAAGCCAGTAGGGAATCCTGAACTTACCAGTCTAAACTACTCCATAGTGTAGACAAAAGAAGCACTTTGAAAAGACTTCTACAGATCCTCAGTAAGTCCCTATATCCTAAGTAATCCTGAGCTGACTAACTGAAAGATAAAAATGTAAACCTTCACATTTGGGGTCAAAGATTTAAAAAAAACAGTCTCCAAAGTCCTCAACTATTCTTGTGAATCTGGTCCAAGTTCCTTAATCTCTAACTCCTGAGCAAGCAGAAAGCTTGATGAGTTACAAGTCTAGGGACACAGATTTCACAAACCCCAAATCAGTAGGTTTCTCCTCTCTGTTTTTAAGGTTATTTGCCTTGAAAGAAACCATTTTAAACGGAGTTGTCCTTTCTCTTTCTCTCTCTCTTTATGATGTTGAAAGGAGGCCTGAGAAGATTGAACTTCTAAATCATATTGCCTTGCTTTCCTTTCACCCCAGATTGGATTGTTGATTATGAATCTTCACAAGTTTTGCACAAGAATCTGTTGGAATCCTGTAAGGGTATGTGTCAATACTTCTCACATGTTAGTTAAAATCGTGAGGAGGATGCGATGCAAAAGGAAAGATATGGTCAGTGCTGGATAGCTTCGTAACAAGGACTTCCTCTAATATGTTCATTAATTCAAAATCCAGACAGTGAAATGCTTAGGAGGATACATGGAAGGAAAAATAGATCCCTCACTCCTTAAGGCTATCATCACCAAAAGAATGCTGATGTAATGCAGTCAAGTGATGCAAATGTAGGGTTGCCTTGTTCATTCTACAGCTGTAGGCCTAGATTTGGGCAGAAAGTTAGAGAGGACATTTCAGGTAACCGCAATCACAGAGAATTAAAAAAAAAAATCTGTCTTTCAATGTCTGTTCTTCTGTGTTGCAGGCCATTTCCAGCTCGTGTTCTATGGGCGGCACAGGGACTTGTCCTGTGTTCTCACCTTCAGATGTATTTGCATATTTTGAAGGCTGTGCTGCTCAAGTCTGTCATCACTTGTTGCTGTAACTTTTTAATTAAAAACTGACAAGATGGAGAAGACTGACTATGCAGTTGTCAGTGATTGATTTATATGAAGTTACTTGAAAGATCTCTCTATGAATGGAGGTTCTTTGTTATTCACCACAGGAGAATGTGCAAACCACTGACATGTTCTCAGAATCTGGGGAGGCATTAGTCATGACAGAGTGAGAGGATTCATTTGAAGCGCTCATAAAATTTGGCACGATAGGTCTCATTTTAAAATAAATGCGGTGAATTTATGGTTTCCCCAGGCAACGAGTCACAAGTAATGCTGTATAACTATTTTTGAGGTAAAAGTACCAGACAGTGGCCATGGCTTTATCTGCTCTTCACTGCTGCAGCTAAATCCTTTTTTTCAGCCTCCGGGGCGCAAAATGAGACACGGAGCAGAGCTTTAACATCATCCACTTGTCTGGCAAATCAGATGACTCGTAGCTTCACTGTTAGAACAAAACATCGGGATGGGCAAATGAGCCGTAAGAGGATCCAGTTAATAATCTGTGAGGAGTCTCTGAAATGTGAGGGCAGTTGGTGACATTTTTAAGAGACCAGCACCTAGCTCGGCTCCAGCAGTAAGCACTTGTATTTGCCTTCATTTCTTCTGTTAAAATTGTCTACATAATGATGTTGGAAGACATCAACAGCAGTTGAAAATGATGTTTCTACAATATATATTGCTGCAATGATTTGCTCAACATTTTGATGAACACTCTTCCACCTTATTAGTCATCTGGCAAAAGAGAATTGCTACAGTACTTTTGTTCCCCTAACTCTGTATGTTGGTCAAATTACTTTGTCAAACAGTAATCGAAGTTCATTTTCTGCAAGAAGAGATCAAAAGTCCTCTTTAAGAATGCTAAAATTAAGTTCAGTGTTACTAGGTACTGGTACACCATCACTTCCAGCTTGAAGTTGCAAAATAGGCCATTGTCTCAACTAGTGTTGCAGACACAGTTAGCCGGCATGGTGGCAGAAGCCTCATTGCCAGTCCACACCAGTTTCCCTACAATTTGTGGACTGGAGTTGCAGGAAAGAATTTAAGTGAAAAGTTAGTGTTGACAGGTCACCGGTGATTTTAGCAAAACAGCCAAGTTCCACCTTTGGGATCAGAACAGGAGGTGCCTGCACTGGTCACGTAGCGCTAAGTCTCCAGAAAACACTCAGCATGTGAGCAGTTCTGTAGAAGGCTACAGAACCTGTATTGTCTCACACAGAGGCAGGCAGCGATCTGCCATAAACATGCAAATACTCAGTCTGAAGAAATCAGAACTAGCTGCTCTGGTAACAGAAGTGCTGACTCTCTAACATTGCAGTGTATGGCTAGTGACTTACACAAGCCCTGATGTGAAAGCACAGGATGCAGTCCTGCTGCACTGCTAAGGAACAAAGTTGAACTGGTATGTGATGTCTTCGTGGTTTTCAGAGATAAAATGAAAACCCACCAGGGCAGCAAGCAGAGTCAGAAGAGAAAGTTTGCAAGGAATTTGCTGTGAGGAAGTAGTTAGCAAAACTAATAGTAGTGGTTTCTATGAGCTAAGTTTTTGCTAGCATTCATCCAGACCTTCACCACCTCTCTCAGAACCACCAGAATGTGCAGTCTTTACAGAACATTTCCAAGAAAAAGAAGGAATAAGGAAGACACTGTGCTGGCCACCATACCAAGGCAAAGCCAAAGAACTCCAGGTGACTTACTTGCTGACAAGTTGGACTGCCTTTCTGCAAGCATTGCAGGCAGTAACTGAACATTATGTGGTGGTTATCTATTCACAAAGCACACAAGACTGCAGAGCAGGCACTGGAGGCAGCAAAACAAACAGCGTAAAACCCACGGAAAGCTCTTTTGATCTTGTGTATGCATTGGGATTCAGTTGGGAGACTTATGAGAGCAGCCAACACTGCACAAACCAGCAGGGCTGAGAATTGCACAAGAGCGCACACAGAGAGGAATGCTGAAGCTGCTAGGCCACCGTTGTGTCAAAGCCTTTCTCTTGCGTAAGGCCCCTGCAAGGCTCTTCGTGATTCCTGAGACTTTCCCCTACTGTAATGTCCTGCTATACAAAGAGAACCTGGGGCAAAATGGAGTGACTCATCTGCTGACCAATGTCATCTATTTACTTAAAACACCACAATTTCCCCCAAACTCATTACCCCTTGTCTTGTCACGTTCCAGAGCATCTCAACTTTGCTACATGAAGCCCTAGAGCAAGCGAAAGTAATTTGCATTACATCTCACCACCTCGTCTGGCCTTGAGTGTGAAATGAAGATGGAGTGATACTAAGGGAGCAGAAGCATTTGATCACATTTGGCATGGGGACTGACACTAAGACAGTATAACCTGAACCCCTTCCTCTTTTTTTCAAAATCTGCTTTGGGCTGTTTGCTGCCATGGCTCCCTGGGAGCAGTAGGTAGTGCACACAGACAGATTGGCCAACACATAGTTCAAAAGAAAAAGAAGCAAGAGAGGGATTTGTTCCAGGAACTACTGGATCTAACCCAACAGAAGGCCCTAAAGCATTTCCCGGAGAATCCTCAGAGGACCGAAATGGAGCACACTGCCCTGGAAAGAGCCCTGACACAGACTTTGCAAGGGAAGAAAGTCAGGGATCAACTTCTTCTGTGCTCAGAGCTAATGACTGCACCCCAGACTACTGCACTCTGGAGAAGATATACCATCCAAGATATACCAAAAAGCAAGGAGCGCTCCCATGTGCAGTCCCACCATCAGAGGATGGAGGAGAACAAATGCATTGGCAGTTCTTAACCAGTTTGGTTTGCAGAACTCTAACACTTTTCCAGTGGAGGTCTTGATTTGCATAAAATTAACACAAACTCTCTGATTTCTTTTTTACTTACCTACATAGTTATCAAAAGGTGAATTCACTGAAGGCTTGTTGTTCAAAATAAAATAAAATAAAACAGACTGCCTATATCTTTACATTTATTTTCTGATAGTATTCATCTTGAGATAAACTTATCCTGATACCACTCAGTTGTAAAATTTCATTGCAACTTATGAATAGCATAATATCCTTCCATGTTGTTAACTCCAAATATGACTAAATGCAAACACATACTCTGTGTTACACAACATTCCTTCCTTCCAACTGTTTTCTGGTCTCAAAAAGCGGACATAGGATCCTGTTTCCCTGACCACATGAGGCAGCTTGCCAATGTAACCTCTTTGGCTTAGAGGGCCTCTTGACCTCCTTCAATTCTCAAAAGCCTTTCTCTTCCACTCACAGATGTGCAGAAACCATCAGACAGCATCACAGACTCATGAATCTAAGAAACTTCAGCTACTAACCTTACTACCTACTTCAGCTGTTTCAGAGCATATTTATAGCCCTCTACAAACACATACTTCAGAATCAGACCGCTGTTTTCTCCCACCCAACCAACAGGTGAAATGTTTCAGAAAGCAGACGCACAGGGCAGGCTGTGTTTTCTGTGATGGTATGGAGCACTGAACTGAATTATGTCAAAATCCACTGAGAAATAACCGTTCTCACTGACGATATCATTGCACATAGGGTGTGAAAGGAGCCCAGGTATGCATAAATAACCTCTTCAGGAGAGAATCTGTGACTTGGGGTCTGTGATTTAATTTTGGAAGGCCATTACTTTTTTGCTATTATTAGTAATCAAAGTATTAACATGCGATAAAGGTATCTGACAAAATCCACTCGTCTATTAGAAGGGAAAAAAATGTCCTCTTCCTAAACCGTGAAATGCAGTACAACTGTGTGTTGCTATGCCATGCTAAGTGAGTAACAGCAACCTTCTTACAAAAACACAGGTGCCCATATTACAACTCCCCTCCAGAGCTGACCAGCCACTACAAAACTGACTTGCTGCAGCCATTAGCAATGTAGAGGGATGAATGGTGAGGAGTGATTGTATCTGTGCCTGTTGCTGATCCAGATGTGAGGGGAGCTTTAGCTCTGCTGTGGGATAGTCTTGCTGGGCATCCCAGGATGGTTTCCACACACTGCTCCATCCACCACTGCTCCAAAAGTGGTTGCAGATGAAAGCTCTGCTGAAGTATGCACTCAGTTTAATCATGGACAACACCTAGGGAAGAAGCAGGGCCCCTCAACCCCTATGCTTTGTGGTGGCCACCCCACGGTGCACAGTGACAGAACTCTCTGGGTGAGGATGACGCGGTGCACCATCACAGCAAGGGCTGCCTCCCAGAACACCACACTGGTCATTCCACCAAAGCCACAGCTACATTGGCACAGTGGTCAACAAGGAGGATACTGTAAGCCAGCATTGTGGCTTGGCTATATTTAAACTCCACACAAAATTTAGAGAGGCTTGAGCAAACAAAATAAGGTGGCACAGTATCTGTGTGTAAACCCATCGTCGTCACAGAAAAAAACGCGATGCTAGCTCTACAGAGAGGGCCTCTCCCTCACCCACTTCCAGAGTGTACCAGGAGCTTTCATACAAGCCTTCCTCCCACTAGAAGGAATTGCATGAATGCAGCAGGCGATATACATTCAGCTGTAGCCCATGGAAAACGTCTGAGGAGACATTTGGCCTCGCTCCAGCCTCAGGACAGCTGAGCGCTTGTGAGAGCGTGGGGCTCCTCGCTGCCAGCATTGTCCCAGGACTGACAGCTGGGGAGGAGCACACCGAGGAGGCTTGGCAGAACATTTCACATTACTCAGTTTGTGCAAAATATTGGTGTAACATATGATGTTTTGGAGCAACTCTCTGAGCTATCGCTAAAACTCCCTGAGTGTGGTGATGTTCCTCTGCTGCCTGAGGCGCGCAGAGCCATCTGTCTGTCGGATGTGAACGCGAGGGACTGCATCACGCTCCAGATGTTTTTCATGTCGTCTGAGCACAGGCTGCCTTAAGAAAAAGAGAAATTGAAAAGGAAATTCCTGAGTATAGGCAAAACGTTCATACCATATATGGTCATAAATATTTGAGGGCGACATGATGATTAAAAAAAAAGAAGATTATAGCTGCGCAGAAAATTATTGCCAATTTGTTCTGACAAACACTTTTGGCATGTCTCATCTGATGGTGTCCAGTGTTTCTAAAGGTTTCAGAAGAACTGATCTAGAGACAATTTAAACCAGAGGGATCTGCTTTGGGACTCCATTGGGAGTCACTGGACAGTCAGTGCCAAACTACCGTCAGTGTTTTATCATGAGCTTAGGTGCTTCCTGGTGAATTTTTCTGCCTCTTGGATCTGAAGATCACACCCTTTGGTCACAAGAATTCCGACATAAGACAGGCAGGGAAACCTTGATAAACATACAGGAAAGGAAACAGACAGATCCAGTATACTGTAAGCATGAAAGCTAAAGGCATGAAGAGAGATGCCATAATGACTGTATGGTCAAAATTACAGCTCTTATTTTTCTGTAATTGACTGCTAAACTGACAGAGGTGACATTCTTGTCCCTCTGAAACCAATGGGATTTATGTCACTGACTGAAGACAGCCAAGATTTTACCCCCATGCAATTAGCTATGAAACCAAGCCAAAATCCCAAGTCTGCCTTGAACTTTGACCAACTTGAAAACCAGTTTTGAACTTTATAGCCCATGTTCAGCTTTGTATGTAACAGATGCAAAACAGAGGCTGTCATCTTGAGAAATACATCTGTAGGGGTCCTAGTCTCAGAGACAACTTCGGGAAAAAAAGAAAACCACAATCAAAAAATCTGTTTTTCATGTTGGTCTTGCTACTGCAGCTAACTGTTTTGGAGTAAGCGTTTGTCTCCACTTCCCTCCAATCTAGATGTCTTTCCCCCCTTTTCTTGAAGGAAAGCATGTAAAGCACCAAAATTATTATTGCCAAAAATCCACCTGTTAATATCCCAAACTAGTAGGGGTGATTTTTACTAACAAGAAGGAAAAGATGATCTATGACCACAGTCAGAAGACAGCCAGGTTCATGATTTTCTCATGGTACATGGGAGTCCCCCTTTGAGAATCTTCCCACATCCAAGCCCCCATTTCACAGAATAAAAATAAACCTGTTGATGATTCTGTAAGACAGTTTGGGTTTTAAAGATCATATATACAATATACTTGCATTAATTTATTTGTGAGTGTAATAGCTAGTTGTACATAAAGGAAGGGCTGTATCATCTCACTGGCAGTAAGCAATAAATAATTTATACTAAGAATATGTGCCCCATGGCTGGAACTCCTTTCTAGTGGGAACATGGAGGGACCTGGAGGAAGTCCCCAGGTGCAATAATTAGTAGGCTGTTTTGTCTGTCCTCTCTAACCCATCATTAATCCCTCCTCCCATGCCAAGGTTCATTGTGCACTGATCTTAGTGGAGTTTAATCTCAAATGAAGGGCAGAGTAGTGAAATGACACCCTGCTTTGGGGAACTGAGAAAAATACACTGCAATCAGAACTTAATAATGGATTTGGGGGCTCATCACGGCAGAGACTTGTCTATCTGTCTAAGCTGCTAACTGCAGCAGTGGCAGTGCAAGGAGCCAGCTGAAAGTTGGGATGCATCCTGGACATGTTCCTGACTGAGAATATTGAGAAGAAAAAACAGCCTGGGATGAAAGTACTCCAGAAGGGGCTGCTCATATCATTTGCTGATGGAAGACAGGAAAGCCTGGTATAGTCAGGCCCTGACAGCAGCACCTTGAAAATATTTAACAATAATGCATTTCCTTTAGATTCTCTATATGCTTTAAGACAGCTATCCATACACCATTGCTCATCAGTCATATGAGATTATCAATATCCTTTCGCATTTTTACAAGAGTAAAGACAGCAGCTTTCACCTAAATGTTATCTGTGCAGCTTTTTGTCAGTCGTATTTCTATTTAGTCTTTTTCTGGATTTTATTAAAATCATAGTGGTAAAGGCACACCACAAAATTTTGATGCTGTACCCTACAGCCCGAAGCACAAAACTGTATCCTGAATATGATACAGCCCATGTACCTGTATCAAGAAGAAATGTCACACTGCACTTTGTGTGCGTGCATGCTACCATGAGATAACACATGCCTTCTGGGAATTAGGAAACACTCTGCTTTGCTTGTGCCTTCAGCACACAAGGAGGAATTATCTCATGGTAATAAGTAACCCAAAATGCCTAATTCCGGCGACAAAATGGCAAGGAAAAAATAAACAATTACTTCATTGTTATGAAAGATCACGTTCCTTCCCGCTGACAGAAGCATTAGTAATTGAAGATGTCTTTGGAGTGTGTCTGAACTATCTGTGTGCCTGTACACAGTGAATCTGTGTGTATAGCTTACTGTGCATACAGATATACATGTATAATGTTATGTACCATTTTCTCATGTGTGTAGTCGTCTGAGAGAAACCATTTATGCCTATATCTTATAAATCTTGCACATATCTTTTACTTTGTTTAACATGATGTTACCCTTTAACTGGAATTTGGAATTGCTTTGAACATGTGGCAATAGTGCTCCCTTAAAAAGACTCCAAATGCTAATGCTGCAGTAAAAGAACAGACCTTTCCACTGTAAGGATTTATGTACAGGTTTATAACAGTTTTGGAAAGATTTAACAATATTTAATTTTGCAAATAATTAGGCAGATTTTAAAGAATGATATCAATGGTACTTTTACTGTAAATTGATTGTTTTTACAGACTCGTAGAAAGAAGCAGCTTTAATCCACCCTTAGAAAAAAAAGAAGAGAAAAGGGAGGTTGCTAGGATTTGACTTTAGGATTAGGAGTGTTTTATGTTAATTATTGGTTCGTGTCATTTAATGTACGTGACATGTCCATTGAGACTGAGAAGGAAGCTATGGAATACTAATACCCTTTCCCTCAACTAATATTGAGCAAAATATTAACAACAAAAATTGTAGTCCTTCAGCCTTCTTGCATTGGTAAGAGATCAAAGAACAAATCTGTAGCTCCATAAACATGAGCCTGAGGACACATTCCTCTTCCGTGGTGTGGGAATCAGCCCCATTCATCCAGGATCTAGCCTTCAGCGCGCCTGACTGTTTATGTGATAAATGACAAACAAGCCGATTTCAGCCGACGGCTTGCTCATGAGCTATGCGCTAGGACTATGTCTTGGCATATCAGCTGCCTATCGTCTGGCCTGATCGGTCACCTGGCACTGTTTCTAACTTCTATCTGCACAACTGGCCAAACTATAGGAAGGTTTCAAGATGATTATGTCATGTAGCTTACAAATTGCATGTCATGCAGCTTATGAATTTGCAAATATTTGCAAAGGTTTTTTGTGTGCTAAGAAATGCTTGCAAGTGAAAGTCTGTCGATTAACATTGCCAGATGAAACAAAACCAGATTTTAACTGAACTCAAGATCCAATGAATGTGAGAAAAAGGAAAGACTGAATTAATGTATAGAAAATACTGCTCCATGAAAAGAACCCTTGGTAGCTGGGGTAACAGCCAGCATGTGAGAAGACTGATTGATTGATTGACTGGTTCCCTCTCTTCTGTAGACTCTCTGGCCAACTTCATTGGTCCTTTCCACACTTCAGTTCCCATTAGTACAAAGGGCATAAGATTTCCCATGAATGCCAAGTAAATTTTTTAGCGGCACTGAGCAAGGGAGGGGGACTGGTACGAAATGCAGACGCGAACAGGAAGAGAAAAGTTCACTCCCTTCTCCATCTCTCCAAAAGCAGCAGCTCTCTCCTGTTACAAGAAAGATGCTCAGTGCCATGGTAAAAGAAGCTGTGTAAGTACCTAGGACAGGATTACATCCCTCCTCGTCTTTTTAGGGTATTCCCATATTCATCGATGACATTATTTTGAATTTAAATTAAGGAACATTTCTCTAGCCAGTCATTAATGTTTTTCTTATTGCTGGCCACAGTAAATGACTCTACACCGAGTATGTGCTTGATAAATATTAGTCCTTTTTGTTGGACTATCCTCCTTAAACTAAACAACCACTTTCTTGGCCTTGTCCCTTTGGATTTCGTCCTCTCCCTGCTATTTTCTATGCCCATTTATTGCATCATTTGCATTTTAGACTGTCCTTCCATTTGTCCTTCACTTCTTGGCATGCCGTGTACTGGTAATAATAATAACCAAGATCCAGATTCTGAGCCTGTTCACAGAAAAATAAATCAGAAGCATCTGTGTTGGGTTCAGCTGAGGTCTACAGAGCTTGCAAGGACCATGGTGTTGACACTGAAGCTGCGGATACACATGGGCTTCTAGCACAGAGCGTGCAGTACCATCAAGGCCTTTGTATGGAGCCTTAAAACACTCGGCTCCTGGTCTCTCTCGGAGTATTAAAACAAATGAGTGTTATAACGAATAAGCAGCACTCATAATTAGTAACAGTTACAAGGAGAGTGGAACATATCACCATGCACTATTTAGGTGTTATTACTGGGCATCAGTGCTTGCCTTGGCCCAACAAATGAATCACATCAAGGGCTGTCTGCACTGGAGATGATGGGGAGCAGCTTGTCTGCCTGTGTGTACTGGGGCAGCCCCAGCGGGGCCAAGAGAGCGGAGATGTCTCAGCCTCCGGGTGATGGTGGCCCTGGGGACTCTGCCATCAGCCTCACTGGGACTGGGATCCAGACTGCAGTGTGTTTTCTCCAAGAGTGAAACAAAATGAATAGCTAACTAGGAATGAAAAGTAGGGCAAGAAAAAAATACTCGTGCAACTGTGCGGTTCACTTTCAGCGATTCAAGTTTATTGCACATGCTACATCAAAACAAACCTTTGCAATTAAATTTTTTCTTGGGGGAAGGGAGGTATTTTTTTTCTGAACTCCTACACCCTCGTTAAAAGCTTAAAACAGGCCGAGTTGTGCAAGTATCTGCCAAGGCTGCTACAGTGGGGAAGCACTCTGACCTCCCCTGTGTGTGTGAAAGGAAAGGGGCCCGCTCCTGGTGCCCATCCTAACACACCTTCATCTTCCTCCCACGTGCCTGTGTCAACAGTCCTGGTGCAGCGGCAGGAGCTGCATCCAGCCCTTACTCAGCAGCAACTGCCATGGAAATCAGAGGGAAGGGCGCGTGCTCAGCTGCCTCATATCCATCAGGATTTGAACCACCGCAAGCTTTGTTCCCAGTAAGAGCTCCGGAAAAACAGACCAGAAGGCCTTTAAGATTTGGTCGAGTGGAATTTTAATGTGCTTCTGTGTGGCAAATATCAACAACGCAGGAGCAATGCCAAACATTAGGCTTCAGATGCAAATTTAACCTGAAAAATGTGTATACCTTTTTTTTTGCAACTGAAATAAACACTGGTGTTCTCAAAGCTGGGCTTGTAGACTGCACTGGAAAATATTCTGGTACTCCAGTGAAATCTTCTGTCCCATGCTTCATGGCAAGCATATCCGATCTCTGTAAAAAAGAAACTATTAGCGCAAGAAAACCATTGGCTTACTAAACATATTTTTTTCTATTTTAATTAGCTTTTTAGTGCTCATTACAATATTTCAGCTGTATGTCCTTAATTAATTTTACACCCCTACCAACAGCACTGTTCAGCTGTGCTTTGAACAGGATATTCCGGAACAAAGATTGGCATTTTCCTCCAGACGTGATCACCACAGAGCATTTTCCCTTAGTCTGACCAGAGCTGATGGGTTACAGAGGGGAACAACTTCTGCAGCAGCAGAAGCACGCCGGGTGTCAGATAGTAATGAGTGGCAATGCTTAACCCTGACAGATCTGAGTAGTGACCTAGATGTGAGAAGCAGTGGACCACCTAACAACGTGATATACAAACATAATCCATTACCTTTGTTAAACGCAGTGTTGCATTTCATCCTACTACAGATATGTAATGACCATGCTGTGGGCAAAGATGAAAATAGCATGCTTGACATTATGCATTTATACATAGTAATGCATAGCATACATATAGCACTGTTCGGTTTCAAGACACATAAATGCACTTGAAACTCAAAAAAGCTGCGGGATAGATCAGTATATTGCTTCCATTTTTTAAAGATTATTTTTACATGAAAACTTACATTTAAGTGTAGCACATGAAGGAACAACAGATCTACAGCTGGATTCTGATCAAATTAGTTTGATAATTTGATAATTACCAACTTATTGGTAATTTGGTAATTACTTTGAAGTCAGCGGATAACTTCCAGCGATATTACCAAAATCAGAATCTGGGTCCTATTTCTATGTGCCATCAAGCTGAGCTGTTATTGGATAGCATGGCACATCTAAAAATAAACCAAGAGGTGTATTTTTAGCTCATTCTGGAAATTGTGTTGACATTGTTTCTTTCTTCTCTGGCTAACTTAAAACGTTAAATCCGTCACTGTACTTCTTTTCTTGCCTTCCGTGTTCACGTATTTTTGTGCATGCAGCCTCCTTTCCCAGGCTGGGCAAGCAAGACGATGTGTTTGTGCAAGATAACGTGTTTGTGCAAGGTGATGGTTTGTGCAAGGCAATGATGGCACTGGTTACAGATAAATTCCCTGCAGGGTCACTTGTCACCTCTCAGGGGGAGACTTGATTTTAACATGTTACTTACATACCCTGAAAATACACACGATCAGACCTTCAAGTATTTATTGACAACAAGGCTCAAGGCAGCAGTGTGTTTGCTTGCTAAATATTATAAGCTCTTTGAAGGAGACCTCTAGAAACTTTCCTCCTTTAAATCCATCACTGCAGCTGTGACAGGCAAGGTTATTGCCAGCTCTGGCCCAGCTGCTATTACAGGATGTCTGATGGCCTTTCTCTGCCCCTGATAACCTCAGGGAAGCCCGTACTAATCTCAGCCCAGCCTTCAGTCCGCTGCGAGACACAGTCAGTAGGATTCATTGCAGCAAGCAGCTGCTTGCCATTTTGTTCCACACACAAGTTCTGGGATGGATAAAATTTACTTTCTCTTGCGGGAGTAACTCATTCATTTCAATAGGCCATTGTGGTTTAACTGTTAAAAAAAATCCAAGAATGCCTGTGTCAGATATTTCCTTCCTACATTTTCTCCTATCCTGTCATTTTGTCAATTATCTTTAAAGCTATTCTGCCAATTTAATGCTGTCAGCAGAAAAACAAAGCAGGGGAACTGCAATTTTTTCAGGAGGAGGTGGAAAATTAAGTACGTAAAATCTCAAGATATTTGGAAATGGTAGCATGACTCAGTAAAAAGTGAAACCCAGTCCACTCAGCAAAGCATCTCAACCACTGAAGGTATTATAAGAATAAGAAATAATACTAAAATAAAAGTTGTCCTAAATAAGTAAATAAATTCACTCACATAGACACACACAAACATGCCTAAGTCTTTCAGTCAGGAGTTTAGCTAAAATCTTAAAGCAAAAAATAATCTTAACAGCTTCTTTCATCTACATATAAGGTATCTTTAGTCAGCTTAAAATGGAGGAGAGAAAAGATTGCTGGAAATGGCCCCAGATTTGTTCAGCATTACATAGTGTTTTTGCAATTGTTAAAGATTTCCCTGTTTCAGATTAATTTACTGGATTAATTCATATCAAAACCTGAAATTGTTCCTAGGTCAAAATACGTTCTACTTTGGATCTGAATACACAACAGCGCTGCAGGATAGCTTCACACCCTTCTGCACCAACAAGCTCCTGCTGCACTACTGCAGCATGCACCACTGGAAAAATTAAATCCTGCTAGGGACAGCAGCTCTATTTAGCACAGAGTTTGCCTTTCCACACATACCACACCACTGAAGTCTGCAGAGGGCAGATGCAGAGTGAGAACATCTGTGACCACTTAGGCTAATTGCCTTTCCCTACTCTTCCCCCATTTCTGGGCTCTGATGGCCCCCTGAAGATCAATGGCAGATCACCAGGCATCTTGTTGCAGGCGTTCTGCCATCCTGCCCCATCTCCTGGGGTTATCTAAATCTGGCTTTAAGTCTGCATCCAGAGGGTCCCAAAGGACTACTTTCAGAGTCTGCTGTCTCTTTTGTCCCTGGTTTCCTCTCTGCTCCTCAGACCTACAGCTGTAGCAATAGCTAGGGAAGCTTCCTGCTTCACAGGACTAATGTTGTGGCATGTTACCTTGCCTGTGGTAGGCCCAGACAGAGCTCTGAGAGGAGTCATGTAAGTATCTGCTATAAATAGCTATTTTACTCTTCAATTTGCTTTCATAACAAATAAAATATTTTCAGATAAAAAAAAAACTTATATTACATTACATGTATTTCAAACATACTATGTTGTCTTTTCTCAAAGAACATCAATATTTCTGAAAAATGGATATAAAAACAGATACACTGCTGATGCATGGAAATGATTCAAGCCTTACCTACTCTACCACTATACTCAATCTAAACTTAAGCTAAAACAAAGAAAGAAAGTGAAATTTTTAAAAAGTGAATTTGAAACCACTATTGAAACCCACATCAGTCAAAAAAAAAAAAAAAAAAAAAAAGAAAGGCAGCAGCAAATGAAAATGAGTGCTGAAATTCATGCAGTTGCCATTGCCTCAGGTTTCGTTGTGGTTCTACCTCAGTGCCACGGTGGCTTGCTAGCTTCCTTTCTGAAACTCTTCAGATGTGGGAAGAAGTTGGCTGCGGCTGTAGAGGCTGGGGGGATCAAAAGAGAGGTGAGATATCAAAGCTGAAGGGAACAATTGAAACTAGTTACTTTTAGCAATGATTATTAATAGCCAATACAGAGATCTTTAGCAACATAGGACCAATTTACATCCCCTTTTTGTTTTTCAGGATACCAGAGGCATGCCCAGGGACGGGGAGAACTTCCTTGCTGCCTTCATCGGACCATTGACCACCAGTGAGAGCTGCCCTCACAGCTGGCTCCTGAAGGGTGCAGCTCTTTTTCAAGTGGTAGATGATGTCAGTTGCTCTTCCCTTACCCACCCTTCTGCTATAGTGCCATCATAGAAGGCCGCCAGATTTGTCAGGCACGATTTGCCCTTAGTGAAACTTTGCTGACTGTCACCAATCACCTCTTCCTTTTCCTTGCACTTTAGCATAGTTTTCAGGAGGATCTGCTCCATTATTTTGCTGGGCATAAAGGTGAGACTCACTGACCTGTAGTTCCTCAGGTATTCCTTTTTCTCCCTTTTTAAAAATGGGAGTTATATTTCCCCTTTTCCAGACCTTCACCAGACTGCTGCAACATCTCAAATATGATGGAGAGTGGCTTAGCAACTTCACCTGCCGGTTCATTTAGCCTTCTTTTTCAGGTCTTTCATTTGTCAAAATATAGTAGATATTCTGGTGTTAATGAAAGGCTATAAACTACAAGATTTAGGTCTATTTTGTTCATATCTAAGTGCTCACCTTACCCTGCGTTATTTCTGAGCCTCGCCCTCCTGCTATTGAGAATCAAATTTGGAAAACTGTGGGGAAAAAAAAATCATTCAGGCTAGCATCTGAAATTGTTAGCACAGTTGTGAAAGGGATCCACTTTGGGTTAAGGTGCTAGAACATCCACCCTTCCAGCCCTGAACCTCCATCCAGTCACCCAATGCATCCCAGAAGGCTCCCACGTGGGCCCTGAGCTTATGCCCAGGCTTATGCTGAGGGCACTGCAGTACCTATGCTCACCTAGGTGCGTGTTCCCATCCAGCACACCCCTGTGAGCACAAAGAGAAGTGGGCTTCAGCAGCAGCCAGCTGGCTTCTTGAAGGAGAAGGCATCTGGGCTTGGCTTCCACAAGGCACAAGGCAATGAGCCTGCACTGCCTGTGTGCCAGGAGGCTGGAGCTGACTCACTGCTGGAGCTCCCCTTGGGAGGGACAAGTGCCTACAGAGCCGGCTGACACCTTTGTTTCCTCGCTAAGCTAAGTTGTCTGGTCATAAATAAAAGTGACATTTCTGAGAAAAACGCATAGAATGAGCACTTTTTAGAACAAGAATGATGTAGGAGCTTGTGTCTTGCACTCTGCATCCTCTCCCTTTGCCTGAACAGCCAGCCAGGAACAAAAACACCCGGCACTTGCCCAGGCCTGAGCAGTGGCCTGTGCAATTTTCTCAGAGCTTGGGCTAAAAGTTGAGATCACCAGCCACCACCTGGATCTATCCTTTCCACTTCTAACTGGAGAAGTCAAGAATTTCTCCAGCCTCTCAACAGGCAGATCCCCAGAGAAACATTCCTGCTGCCTTCCCACCTCCCCAAAACGACAGCTGGCAGCATGCTGCCCACAGCCCTCCACCGCTACAGAGGCTGGGTGCAGAAACGTGCTGCTGCTGGCACCCCGGCCCTGCCTGCGCTCTGTGGCTCACGCAGGGCACAGAGTAGGAGTCAGCGCTGCTTGGAGCAGCAGTAGCTTGCTGTATATTTCAGAGCAGGACTCCGACAGTCTGGAGCATCCTTCTTCCAGGCTGTTTTTGTGCTCAGCCTGTTGCCCATGTTGGACTTTGTCCCCCCCAGAGAGTGGCTGAGGGATGGCGAGGTTATCTCTGCGGCAGCTTTCTCCTCCATGCTGCTCTTCTGCACTTGGTCACTGAGGGGAGCACAGGCCTGTAGTCACAACCAATAAAAAACTAAACTGAGCTATTAAACAAACAGGTGACCTTATTACCATGAAAGACAAAGATGATACAACCATGGCCCAAATAACTGCAAAGCAGGTGTGCAAATAACAAGAATTATTACAGACTTCTAATATCTGATGAACCAACACGCTCATATGACTTACTGACCAAGCGTACTCAAATAGCATGGCAGGAAGTCTTTCTAAGCTTTCCCCCAGCCGGTGGTGCCACTAAATACGTTTAAAAGACATCTGAGTTTACACTGCTCCCTTCCCTGACCACAAGCGCACAGACAAATCTATACCACGGCGGGCTGGCAGCGGGGCAGCGGCCGCCAAGGAAGAGCTTCAGAGCCGGGCCCCACACACAGCCCTAGACATAGCCTTGTACTTATTTGGGATAAAAGTGAGCGCATTTTGATGAGCTGAGCAACCAAACTGGGTTAATAGCCAGTTTGTCAACAAACTTGTTTTGGCTTGCTGAGGAGACCATGGTTGTTTATCCCAAGTTAAATCCAATCCTGGCTTATTTTGTTCCCAGAAAAATGACGGGTGCTAGAAGTCCCCTCACAGTCTGTAATGCCAGCAGGGAGCACAGAGCTCACTGAAGCCCTAGCAAGGATTATGGAGGCTTTGGGCTGAGGACTAGCTGGGAACTTCTGCCGTTCCAGACAGACAAATCATGCATGCTCGAAGCAACGTGATGCTGAGTGTGCAGAGAGGCTGGCTGCAACGTTCGGCTAATGCAGTGAAGACGTGTGTGCACCAGTGGCTGGGGACAAGCCGTTTTCCCAAACATCTGGAAAGCTCCGGTGCCTCTCTGAGCTGGTGCTGGGGGCACCTCCTAAACGGCACCAGAACTAAATCAGCCAGACCTAAACACATTTATAGGTAATAAATAACAAAACACTTCCTTTCATGAGCGCAAAGGGCCCCACAGAGATAGGTGTGCAGCACATCAAGAGCATTCCAGAATGTTTTTCATAAAAAAAAAAAGGTCTCTGACAACAAGGATTGTTTGCTTAATTTATTAATGTGTTACAAACTCAAGTTACAAATACCTTGAAATATCACAGTGGAAATTCAGGCACATTGTTTTTCTTTTGGTTTTGGTGGACCGGAGCTTATTTTTCCAGATTATTTTTGGAATTTAGTGAAGGGGCTGGTTGGTTTTATAGCAAAAGCTGCTGTCATGTAAACACTAGCAACTTCTTAAAGACAAAAATGTGTGCATGTTTCCAATTTTAAGCACATGAGGTCATCAGTGGAGAGCTCAAGGACTGCGCGGGTCAGGCCCAAGCGGACGGACAGACGCGTTGCCCACTCTTGCTGATCAGATTCCAGCGCAGGCTGAGCTTACTCAGACGCACCTACACATAGCTTGCTTCACTCCGATGCTGACGCAGGCTTTCACAAGTCCCCACGAAGCCTGAGACTCAGCGGGGACCGTCCCTAGAAATAAGCAAGCCCCACCGGCGCGGGCGGGCGGCGGGCCCCGCCAGCCCCACCACCCA
>VXAV01010186.1:12016-36318 GCA_013399715.1 Alectura lathami | reverse complement strand
GCCCGCACCGCGCCGGGGACGGCTGCTGGCACGCATTGTTCGGCCGAGCCGGGCCGGGCCGCCCTGCCCTTATATGTACTGAGCGGAGCCGGGCGCCCTGCGCGCACAGGCAACTGGCCTCGGGCCTCCGCCGGAGAGGGGCCTCCAGCCCCTGCTTCCCTTCGGCCTGGCCTTCCCTCGGCCTCCGGGCCGGGCACCCTGCTCCCTGCGGCTGGTTCCCGGCACCCGCTGTGTGCTTGCAGGCTGCCGACGCCGTCCGGCTGTGCTGCTCTTTGTTTGGTTTGCACCTTGGAGATGGTCTCCTGCTTTCCTGTTGCTATATTCCTTCCTCTGTTCTGCTTTGTGTTATGTCTGAGAGAGTCTCTGTTCTCATCCTTGGTACCTCCCGAGTTGATTGTTTGTATCTCCCTTTGTGTTCTGCTTAAACATCTTTGCGCTCTTCCTCTGCTCCGCCCGGGCTTGATGTAGCCGAAGCATCGTGTTGTTCCATTGTAGTGACCTTCCCACGGAAAATAACCCATCGATGTCATGGTAGACAGCGTACCCAACCAATCTTAAAGGCCTGGACTTTGTCTGGTCCTGCTGACTGGTGGGGATTATTTAAATAGGCGGCAGTATGGGAGGTGTGAAGGTGAGGGAACCAAGATTAAAAAAGTTGTGTTTGGAATGTGTGCTCGATATCATTGGCCGCCTTTGGGAAGGCGGCAGAAAGTGCAGGAGCAGTCCTACGAAATGTCTCGCGTGTGGTTTTGCCCAGCTTCTAGTTGGGGGGAAAGTGGTCAGTAGTAAACGAAGGGAGACGGTCAGGTGGGGTGGAACAGGAGGTGCTTGGAGGCTCCAGCCATCACAGGGCCTTGTCTGTACAAGCCAAAGAAGCCACGTCTGCTGAACAGGTTACTGAATTCTGTGAAGAGTGAATATGAGAAGAGGCTTCAGAAGGTGAAGGTAACAGAAATATGGTAATGTAGTTGCAGAAGTGAAGGCTTTAGTCCGAGTTGCTAAGTGGAAGTTTAATTGACAAGGCAGCATCGGTGTGGTTCCTAGTTAGAGCTTAAAGCAAGTAGGTGAGCAGTTGGTCTGTCCTCACTATTTATTCATGGACTACTGAGTCCTCTGTTAGTGTCAGAACAGAAGCGAGTCCTTGAGATGGAAATGAATGCTTAGATTAAATTAAATGACAAGGTCCCAATTTGAGTGATTACGAGTTTCCATTTCAAATGTGTATAGGAATGTAGATGAGGGATAGATGACAGGAAGAGATAAGAAATATTTATGCGTATATCCAGTAAAGCAGTACGTGAGACTTGCAAAGCGCATTTACACAGGGCGGATGGAAATATTTTCAAACATCATCAACTTCTGTAGAATGAGAACTTAATTAAAGTGTCAGTAGTTCATTTAGAAAATATGCTACTTTTGAATGGTCTGTTTTGACAGCTAGATATAGGTAAGGATGTATTCTCTTATTTCTTTCAGAGAAGGCATTGGGTATCAAAGATCAGGTTTGCACAGGATATCAAAGTCCTCAGAATTGCACCTTTGCTACTGAAAATCTTGGTATAAGTCTGTAACCTAATACTAATGAATATAATCCTCTAGTCGGATAAACCATAAGGAGCTGTGCAGCAGTCAGTCGCAAATCTGCAGCAAGTAGTTCTGGTGCTGTTCTGAGTAGGGTGTCTGCGGGGTTTTGGAGCAGGGATCCCTTCGAGGAGGATCCCCGGGGATCCAGGGGAAGCCCTCCCGATGCTGCTGGGCTCCCTGGCCTCAGAGTTTTTCCTGAAGTGGTGAACGTGGGGTGAAGGAGCTGGCCTGGTGGTGACTTCAGAACAGCAGAGTCCCTTGATTTAAAATGGACTCTGCCAGGGCGAGGTGAGACGCTTAATTTGCTCCTAATGTGCTTCCTCCTGCTAATGAGCACTAATGGACTGGTAGAGCGTCTGTGCTGCCTTGATGCACAAAGGTTAGCTAGTAGGCTCTGGGTAACTGGGTGGCGAGACTTTGCAACTGAAGGGGGAAGCTATTAGAACGAGAGGGCTGGGAAGGCAGGAGTTAAAGAGCAGCATGAGTGTTTTTGGCGTGGTGAGCTAAATCCCTCTTTGTAGTGCATATTTTCAATTCCCGAGCACGTATATTAGCGAAGCTCTCAGGAGCCATGCAGTTAGTGGTGATCTTCTGGGCAGCGGTCTTTGCTTCTTCTCCCTCCCCTGTGGCCGTCTCTCAGAAGCGCTGCTGCATCCTGCGGCTCTCAGGGGACAGATTGTAGCTCTACATCCCGGAGAGGGCTGATTGATGGCTCTGAGTACAGACCTACGGAGGTGTCCAGCTGTGCTCTGCACATGGCGTGAGGTCATTGCATGAAGTCATCGGGAGCTACCCTACCGCTGCCATCCCCACTCTCTTGGCAGCTGCCTTCAGTGCTCTTAAAAAAAAAAAAAAAAAAAAAAAAAAAGTATATGAATGTATACATTCCAGTGTACACTTTTCTCAGTGAGTATGCAAACATGTGTTCTGGCATTGGAAAAAAAATAAAGCTGGATATAGCACCTGTCGTAAGAATATACACACCTTGAAGAACTGTGGGAGCTTCTGGTGGGATGTGTGAAAACCGTGTGTATTTCCACAACTGTTTGTGCCCTTAATGCCGGGCCCAGAGCCCTTTGAAAGTAGTCCGGGCGGGATAGGAAAGGGTCGTGCAGCAGATTACCTGGTAAGTTCTTATCAGCAAACTGGGCGAAAGGTACAAGGACCAATGACAGTGGACAAACAACAGGTGGAGGGGAACGGTCGTTGTGGAACAGTCGGTGTGCGTGTGGCTGATAGGCCTGCAGTACACAAATTCACACCCAATTTTTTTCCCTTTTTGCAGTTCATTCTTCTAACGCATATGCCCATGAGTGTTTTTCACCGGAAATTTTATTTCTCTTTTACCAGAGCTATGTTTAAAGAAACAAATACAGTATGACTGTTGAACATTTTTTCTTGCAGGATGTTCTATTGGGAAGGTTGAGGAAAATTGATAGGTAGAGGCAGCACAGTAAAGATTATTTTCATGTTCATTATCAGCTTTTTTGTTTGTTTGTTTAAAGTGAGGTGTAATAGTAGTATTGAAAGTAAACATTTTCCTGTGTTTTGATTTTGTATCTGTAGCTATTTACGGCTTTCTCTTGGTAGTGCTGTGTGGGCTGCCGTAGGTGGTGTCTCAGTGCGTTCAGGCAGTTGCCGTTGGGGTTGGTTTGGGTGAACGGAGCTTCCCATCTCTGCTGAGGCTGCAGGAGGAGAGGGGAGGGAGTCAGAGGCTTTGGGCTGGAGCTCTTGGTTTCATTGGGTTGGTATTAATTGGGGAAAGAGGGGCTTTTGTGTTTTCCCTTCCATATTGTACTGTATAGTGATTAAATTTGGGATTTAATTCAGGTCTTTCTGAATTAAAGTAAAGGAAAAGAAATATGTCGGTAATATATTCTCCTCAGTGTTTTTTGAGAGTTCTGCATAAGAAAAGACACTTGGAGAAGTGACAGTAGGATGTATGCCGCGCGTTTCAGTAAAATTAATAAAAATGAGAACACCACAGTTTTATTCTTCTGGCATAAAGGCCTCTTAATCTGGCATAGGAGTTTTCTTGAATTTGATAGCAAAAATCATTTGGTCTTTTGAAGATATGACTGCTACTTGTGAAGATATGGCTGTGACTCTTTGTGTTGTGGCATCCCCTCCCCCATGAAGGGCAGGGCACTGTTCTGTGCTGTGCTCCTCAGACACGAGGGCTGGTACAGCCTGCTCCAGAAATCTCGTGTGCTGGCTGCAGAAGGAGCAGCAAACAAGGCAGGAGTGCGGGGTGATGGCGCTGGCCGGAGCGAGGAGGAATGCAGCACCCTCGGCTTACCTAGCCAGTGCCATATGAGAGCGATTAGGAGATGTCGTGGCAAAGGGGAGTTTTGGGGCAGTATAATACAGTGACTTAGGGTCATGAGATCTGCATCGTCATCATGTAGGTGCCTGCGGTAATTTTGACATTCGCGCACCCCATTGCAGGCTGGAGAGAGAAGGGGGGTGTCTCGGGTGGCAGCGAAAGCAGGTGTGGGGATGGATGCTGTCCGACAGCGGAGACTGGTAGGCAGCTGCGTTTTAGATGGAAAGTAATTCAGCAGGGCAAGAGAGGACAGCATGGAATGGAGTGATAAGGTCAGGGTAATGATAATTGCACCATGTTTAATTGATTTCTTTCTTTTTGCCTGGATTTGCTTTTGCACAATAAGAACACATGGTTTTGATTTGGACAGAGGGGCGTGGGAGAAAGTATCTGACAAGAATTCTTTCCTTCAGTGCCTTAAGCAGAAGGATGGCCTAGTTTCCAGGCCTTGTGGGTTCAAGAGTACAGCTGTATCTTTCTTATCCATGGGAGATGGGCTTTCACAAACTGGAGAATGCCTGTGTTTTTTCCATGTAAGACGAGTTTTGTTGGTCATAAGGACTGCGTTAAGCCGTGTGTTTGTTCGAATGGTAAGGGCATGTTCTCCTCATCTTACTTTGAAGGTTTCTGCTTCCTTTGTGCAGATTTTTTTTTGCTTTTGGCTCAAGTCTTAAGCAAGCTCCTGTGTTGTGGAGGAAAACACATTTAGCTACAGCATGAAGCACAAAGGAAAGAGCAAGGTCCACTTTATTATGAAGTGCATTAACCGTTTTGGATTTAGCCTTCTGTGTGAACCACAGGTGGGACAGGTGATACACACAGTTAGTTTCCTTTCCTTCCTTTCTGTGACGGGAAATACTTTGGAACAAATGAGTGCACAATTTTGGTGCTTCAGCGTTCTCTGGAGGTATCATGAATGACCATATATCACTGGGGTTTAGAAGGAGTCAGTGCAGTTTGGTTGTGCTGCTTGTGTCATGTCACACTCAGCAGGTTTGTGGAGGTTCCTAGGCACACATAGTATGAGATTATCTGTGGCCGTGTCCTGCAAACTGTCCGTGCCTGGTCAGCGCTTTAAAAGCCTGATGAGATCAATCACATTAAGGTCCGCCCGGCCTTGGGGGTCTCTGCATCATCCTGTCCTGAGCCTGCAGACTTACTGGTTATATAGTGTAGCTTTTTATTTTCTAACTCTGCATTAAAATGTTTTAATCATCAGTAAAGACGGGATATTTTTTCCCATGGCATCTAATTATATTTGGAAATGAATGTTTCTACTGAGAGCGTGGTAAGCTGCTATATGACAGTGGCTGCCGTTGAGCCGAGGGAGCTCCTGCTAACTCCTGCTATCAATAGCTTAAACACTAAAAAAGTAGCACTTCATTTTTATTTTAAGTACAAATAGCAGGCTTTCTCTAAAGTTACGTTCTCGATCAGTGATAAATATTTGCACTTGCAGGATACTTGTTGTGTTCTCAGAATTTGGTGGAGACCTACCCTTGAAGTCTTACTGATGTCTGAGAGAACCATTGTGCAATTAGGACAGAGATGATCTTACTGTTAAGGTGGAGATAGAAATCTGTAGTGCAAGTAGAGCCCTGAAACAATTTGTTACAAACTGCCCTACTAACAACTTGAGAGTTGGGCAAACCTTTCAAACATTATGTAGCAGAGAAGGCATTTTATCCATGGTGTTTAGATACTATCTTCTAGTAGCTTCAACTTTTCTTCTTTTTCCATCTTTTGTACACACACATCTATGCTCTGTGCTGCCCTCCAGGTTAAGTACGCTGCTTCGAAGTTGCTGCAGACAGTGGTGTGTTTCAAACTTAGTTTATTTGTGTTGTGGTCATGACATGATCTATTATTTTGTTGTTGCTGTTGGAAACACAATGCTTGCTTTTTGTGTTTTCTTTGTTCTTTATCTTTCTGGAATTTCAGAATCACCACTTTTTTTTTTTTTTATGACTTCGGTAATTTTTCTGGGTCTTCCTTCTTGGATGTTCACTCCCCTCTAGGTAGCGGTACATGAAGAACAAATGATCTCCAGTTGAATATTTTTGAAGACTACTAAGCAGGCAGGAAAGTTCCATCGAAACATTCACATCTTTCTGTGTACTGATAATGCAGCTGAGTCTGAGCTTTACTAATAAGCTCTTACTCCACATCTACTAGCAAGCCTTTGCTTGTTAACATTTTCCCACTTTTTTCGGATTGTAAATCAACATTTTTATGTTCTCTCTGCTCAGTGCTAAACTGTGAGTTTTAAATGTGGAAGGTTGTATTTTATCTAAGAAGGGAAATTTCTCTTTTTCTCTGACTTAATAGTAAAGAAGGAGGGAGAAAACAAAAAAAAAAAAAAAAAAAAAAAAAAAAAAAAAAGAAGAAGAAAAGTAAAATCAAAGGATTGCAGAGATCTGAGTCAGTTTAAGACCTCATAGCGATGGTGCATGTTGGCAGAGTTGTGGTGGGCATCCTAGCAGAGCTGAGGTTAAAAATTCCAAGTGGCTAAGATGGTCCTTTTTCTTAAGGTGGGTGCCCAGTGCTAGTTTGACCTTACTTTACCCAAGTAGTGACTACACATGCTTGAACTATTGTGGTAAAACAGTGTAAGGCAGAAGCACTGGGAAGTACTCTCTCTGCTTACAATAATCCCACTTCTTTGTGCACTGCCGTGACGGTTCAGGTGTGCATGTTAGGGATTTCTTCACATATGCTTTCACAGGAAGCTATGAAACATGCGGAAAGCTCTGTGTTCCCATTTGTAGCAGGGGGTCCGTGCAGCTAAATTCAGCTGGGCCTCATTGTAATGAGCCTTTCAGGCTCATGGTGCCATGGTTTCTCTGTAATGCTCGATCAATAGGCATATGTAAAACCAAAAAGTGTAGGTTTTCTGTGCATCTGTGCAGAATGTAAGATCATCATGCTGTTCTCGAGTTCTCCATCTTATCAGGACAGCTGATCTACCGTCGCTTTTACGTTGGCTTAAACTATGGGAAGCAGGCTTTCTGTTCCGCTGCAGTAAATGTGCTGCCTGTGTGCCTTCAGGTTTTCGTAATTCTGTGTGTTGTTGTGTGTGGATCCAGCAAGAGTCATTTTGCTGCTTTTCTGCTGCCATCCCTATGCTTGTGTGACACCCTAGGTGTAGGCTGTGGGTGAGGCACCGAGAAGTGGCCTGCACTCTGCTTACCCTGTTAGCATCGATGTGGCTATGCTCAAAATGACCTCCGTGAAGGCTCCTGCTGAGCTGCTCCAGACTTAAGTGCTTGGTGCGTGTGGCTCCTGGCACTTTGTGTGCAAACTGTTTCAAGTTCGTAACGTCTTACAGAGATGTAAGATGTTATAGAAACCTACATTCATACTAACATAATCCAATGTGTTCTGAAAAAAAAAAAAAAAAAGAAAAAGGCCATTTTTTTGTATCTGCATGTCTGTTAGCACTGCTTGGAAATATATCAGAAAGAGGACTTTTGGTTACAGTAAGCTTTAGCCAGTTTCTTCGTTTTCATTTCCAAGATGTATAGCTAATCCAGAGAAGCAGTAAAATGTTCTTTACATCATTCAATTTTTTAATGTCCAACTGAAGGCTGGCTTTGTGTGGTCACAGTTCTGAGGGTTTCTCAGGGAAAGATTGATAGGCATGGCCGACTTGCTCTGAAACATGCCCTCAACTGTAGAGCAGCGTCTGCCTTGTTTAACGTGACTCCAATGGTGTGTTGGCAATAAGTAGAATAATAATCCCACTTTATGGTTAAACACATGGTCTGTGGAATTCACAGAAGTGGAGGAATAAGGGAAGCTAATCAGAGCAGAGAACGGTATCCAGAATACGATACATTTTAATAGATTCAGCAAGACTGTGTCAGACAAGCCCAGCTGTGATGTGATGGCTGGGATAACAAGACAGAAGAACTGTATTTCACCTGTCAAGCCCTGCTGTCGTGCACCCATGTTGGCCCAGCTGAACTGCAGAGCTGCGGGATAGCCTGTGGCAGTCTTAGGCAAGAGCGGGTAATGGAGATATTTCTGGTGACAAAGTCTAATTGTTTTTGTGTTATAAAGTAATAGCAGTGCGTTAACTCTAAAATCTCAAGGAGAGACAAAGTTAGGCAGGTTGTTAGGTGCTGTCTTGCATTAGCTGGATGCGGTTGGCAAAAGCAGCTGAGCTTCTGGATGGGGCAGGCTCCAGCAGGGCTGGCTGTGAGGGCTGCTGCCCCGGGCCAGCCGCCGTGCAACCTGGAGTGCCTCTGCTGGGCTGCCGGGGAGGGCCCACGCCCCGGTGGCAGTGCAGTGGGGCACACCCCACAGTGAGCCAGCCTGAGTCACCCTGAGCCTGGGCTATTTTCGGCTCCGCGGAGGCTTTCCTCCTGGCTGCCTCCCTGCGCTGCTGTTGGGTCCCATCTTTTCCATCTGAGCCTGATACTTGGGAAGAAAAGGAAAGAAAAATAAAGAAAACTTTTGCTTGTCTTCAAGCAGCTGCCTTTTTCAGAGTGGGAAAAGCCTCTTAATTGTACTCTTAATCTTAAGGCTTATTACTTAGAATATCTTTCTTGTTTAGCCCCTCAGATCTTTGATCAGATTCACTTTAAACCTAGTGATAGTCTCTAGCCTGCTGTCTCAGCAGCTTTGGTGTCACACACTTCCCAACATCCATCTTTCTGAGATTCCATTAACCCTTGCTCATTCAGTTGCAGGACATTTAATACCTGTTATTTCCTATTTTATCATCTTCCCCTCCCCCTTTGTTTTTCCCACATTTTGCTTACTGAAGTGCCTTTGTGCTTTAGCTTGCGTAGCTGTTGCCAGCTTCCTTGTGCTTCTCACTCTTTCTGGGACCCTTTCCAGCTTTGCTCATGACATAACCAAAATCAATACAAAGCTTTACTAAAGCTGCGTAGTTGTATCTCCTGTTTATCCTCCAAGTAATATCCTTTTGTTTGGATCCCAGTGAGCATTTTAGTATGGGAATGGTCTGAATTGTGAAGTTAGGGGAAGCGAAGGAAGGCTTTGCTCTGGGTGGGTTGAGGGGAGTTGGCTTTGTTTTGGTGGTTCTTTTTGGAATTATTAGCAAAAAGGATTGTTACAATTTTAAGTATTTACCAGTTAGAGATGCTCTATTTTCCCCTCTCTGCATTTCATTTCGTCCCCCCAGTAACGTTACTGTGCTTTCTTCGCTCAGTTGACGGCTGAGAGAAACAAAGATTTTATAATAATTAGTCAGAAAGGATGCACATAATGTCCTCTGCAGAGGGGTTTTCCTCACGAGCTCAGCTGATACATGAGGCGTTTATGAGCGAGCTGCAGTTAGGGGAGCTGAGTGTAGGAGATAGCACAGCATGTGTAGCAGCAGTGTAAATTACTTGTGCTTAAACAGCAAATATCTGAAATTCCTTTTGAGAGTGCATGCTTGGCTTCAGTTGTATATAAATATCTTCCTAATTCTTAGATCTTTCTGTCATTGCTTAAAATAAGCAGAGGCATCGCTCAAAAATTCAGATAATCTTGCACTTTAAGAAGAGTCTGATTTTGGCAGTAGAAATTGCCCTGTTAGATGCTGTGTTGAGCTTTTACAGAGGATATGGTAGTTTCCCACAAATGGATTGTGTATGTGATGTATTTACTTGTCTCTATTCCAGGTAGCATTATTGATTGACGATAACAGAATTCTTTAAAGCATTTGGGTTTTTATTTTGTAATTTTTTTTCCAACAGTAATCACATTTTCTTCCTTCTGCAGTTATCATAGTGGAGGCTGTACACTGGTGGCTAAAAAATTCAGGAAAACCTTGTTCCTTGGTGAAGGGTCACAATAGCATTTTCTCCTTAAGACTGCAGAAGGAGCAACAGACGTAGTCATTTAACGCAGTGAGCTGTATACAGAAAATATTAATAATCCTGTCTCTGAGCAGTCTGTGCCAGGCATACATATGGGTAAGAGCTTTTCAAATTTGCTTTTCTTAGTTTGTTGTTGAACAAACAAGGCTGGCTGCTTTTCAGGGTTCTTTCTTCTAGCAATGGACAGAAGATGCACATGAACGAAGAAAATGTGTGAGAGCACTTCACAATGAAACTCTTGCTCCATCTACTGCATAGTCCAGAGAATTCTTAGCTACAGGAGGCTGGTGTGAGCAGTGAGGGGTGATCTAACATAGATGATGGAATTAGTCGATGCGAGACATTGTTGGTGGAGAATGTGTGGCTACAGCAGTGCTTGTGAGCAGGCTGAGAGAAACCTGGTCAGTGAGCCTGTGCAGAGAAAAATGAGCTGATGAAATGAACAGCATTTAAGGGTCCTTTTTAATGAATCTTTTCTTGCTTCTCTGGTGACTGCAGAAACATCGTACTCTTATCAAATTCAAATTACACATTTTGAAAATACTACAGGATAAAACATTGTGGGGTTTTTGTTTGTTGATTTTTGTTGGTTGTTTGTGTGACCTTTTGGGGAGCTTCATGCCTTGATGTTGCATTCCAGCTTTTTCACTATTACTCATGAAATCCATTTCCTAGTAGTGTGTAATATTTTGTGTAAATAGAATTATTTTCAAAGTGGACTTCTGGAGTAGCACAGAAGAGGCAAACTGGATTCCTGTATCCATCTGTTCTTTCTAATTCCCTTTATATAATAGTTATTAACCTTAAGAAGCTAAATACAACAGCTGACTATTGGACTAGATAAAGTGTAATACTAATGGTTCCTGAGCTGTTTTCCTCATATCTTGATTTCATTGGAGATATTTTCAGGACTAAGCTCAATGGGAGGTCAACAGAACAAAGAAGCAAGTGGACTGGGAGACTGGAAAGTACCCCGACAGGTAGTAAATTTACCATATATTAGAGTGAAGTTTTTAAGAAAGGATAGAAAACTGTGCCTAACTTCCTGTCAGCTGGTGGATGCTGGGAAGATGATAGAAAACGAACAGATTCTTTGTTGGCTGCTTAGTGGAAAGAGAAAGGTGTTTAACGTGAGAGCTCTTCTCCCCTGGAACTGGAAGGCTTGTAGCTGATTCAGTAAAATTAAGGGAGAAAAATACAGACTGAGCTCACAATTAGCCTGTGAGAATGTAGGGATTACAACATTGGGTTTGGGGATGTGTGATCATACCTCATGAACTCTGTGTTTTTCCCCATCTCTTGAGAGCTAAGAAGCGTTAGGGTGGGAATGGAAGAGAGCATCTCTGACTGACCTGTCCTAAGACTTGGAAAAAGATGGTGATGTCCATTTCAAATCTGTGCAAAACCTCTTTCTAGGGAGGCTTTGAGGACAGATTCCCAGTTGCTGTTAGTGGGACTGATGGTCCCTGTCACCTTCTGACGTTGTCCTCAGCCTCCCAGTACTTCTCCTTTCCTGACTTTCCCTTCCCTAAGACAGAATCAAATTAATTCCTGTTTGTGTATGAGACAGCATCTGATCAGATAAGACACTTCCAGACTGTAAAATGCATTGCTTTGCTGCTAGCCAAACCGGACTGAAGTATGACCAGTTCAGGAGTGAGCTGGGAGCTGCTAATGGTGAGCCGGGGGCCACCCCTGCTGCCAGCAGTTAGTGCCTGTCCCTCACCATCCAGATAAAGAAGTCTGGAAATGCCTGACTTGGCAGCTCGCAGGCTGGGAGGAGTGTCGGAAGACTGAAGCTGGGGATCTGTGATTCCTCAACCGCTGACTGTCAAGAGAGAAAGCCATAGTTACTTTTTTGTATTGTTTGTCTTATTGTTGGGTCGGCTCTTTGTTTTCATGTCTTTGTTTATTTTGAATGTGTATTAGTTTTTGTTTGACCCTTTAATCAAAAATTCTTAAGCTTCCTCCATGTATGTGTACACACATACACACACATAATTTCTTCCAAATTTTCTTATCTTTTATTTTAATGACATCCATTAAAATGAGATCCAGCATCGCTTGTTTTGTGATGGTTTTCCCTTTACTTCTTTTGCTGACTTGTGCAAGGTGGACTATTTCATTAGTTCATTCTTCTGCTTGAGTTTGGCATTTGCATTTCTTTTCTATGCTTGCATATGACTTCTGTTTGTGGCTGGAATCCAATACATTGGCAGATGTCTGCAGTGTATGTAGACCTGTTAGTATTCATAATCTACTGTATCAGCCTGTTTGAAACTGATAGAAAATTTTATTTTTAGCTATATCACATACTTTGCAAAATCTCTGAGGAATACTGCTGCTGGTTGTTGTTTTTTTTTTTTTTTTTTTTTCCTCCTTTGTTTCCTAAAATGTGGTAGTTTGTGATGCTAAATAACTGAAGCCCAACGTTTAAAACACCTGGTTGCTTGTAGAAACGATGGGCTCTGAGGAGGTGGTCTAGGGGCTCCGAGGAGGTGGTCGTATGAGCAGTGTGCAGAGCACTCTGTGGCTGTGAGATACGAGCTGGTCCAAGGGGCATACAGTGTTTGGACAGCTTCAAGTTAAGCATCCATTTGTGCGGGTTTGGGAATATATTTGCCAAGCTGAGATGCGGTTACATGTTTTTGGATCTGATAATTAACACTTCTATTAAAAACAGGGCAGAGTGCACTCAGCAGAAGGTTGTCCTCATTTTGCTTTGGCTTTTCTTTCAGTTCTCCATGTCCTACTACACCTGCTGCTTGAGATGCATTGTGATAATCTTGCTGACAGGGTTTACCCTTTTGGAAGCCCAGCTGAGTTTAGCAGTGTTCTTACAGTGTTCCTTACTGTGACAAGGGAGTAAATTCATCTGCAACTCCAACCATCAGATCAGGCTCTGTTAGACTGTGATCAGGGGACAAAACTGTTGTAATTTTCTAGTGGGAGGTGTCCTTGCCCATGGCAGGGCATTGGAACTGGAGGATCTTTAAGGTCCCTTCCAACCCAAACCATTCTGTGATTCTATGATAATTGAATGCTGCTGGAGTGCAGACTCACTGGTGGGAGTGTCCTGCAGCATCTAGCATACTTCCTCCTTTTAGGTTGGTTTTCCTGTGCCGGATATGCATTCCTCACTTTCCTCAGAAAGCCAAACTTTGTATCAGTGCTTATGAAAACAATGTGTCTGCAGAGTGCAGAGTCTGATTAAATCCTGGCTTAACTGCACCTCCCTGGCCCAAGGGGTCCATGGGGCACCCTGCACTTCAGTCCTCAGAGCAAGGCTTGCCCTCGACATCGAGAGGCCTTGCTGCAGGGAGGAGGGCAGGAGATACTAGCAGGCCTGACGGGAAGAAGCTAAGCTAGTATCCTCTACCACAATGGCCCGTCAATGTGCTCTCCAGACCAGGAAGGGTTCCTTGCCTCTGCCCTGAAGGCTGCAGCTCCTGAGGAGGGGCGGAAAGTAGCCTGTTAATCTGCTGTAGGTCCGTGCAGTTTGTTCCTCTGTAATTCTCAAAATTAGCAGGTTGCCCAAATACTTTTAGGTACGGTTTTTATTGCATGAAGGGGAATTAGATGAGTCTCTGTGCCCTTTAGATTAGAATTTCAAACTCCTTGAAAGGAGTATCTCAAAGGAAAATTGCAAAATCCTTCTCAATATTAGAGATCTCCAACTGAAACGGGCTTTAATGGAAATCGCAGAGCCCTGTGCTGCCCTACAATTTCTTTTGTAGGACGTGTGTGCATCAGTCAGTCTGTGTTGCTATCAGGTTGGATATTGTAATTGGTCATCTCATCACTTTTCAGCAGGAGGCTGAACTTCAGAAAGTTAATAAAACCTTGAGGTGAAATGGTGTTTTCAGAGTAAGACATCAGTCTGTCCTGACGGATTCATCACTGGATGAATCCAGTAATGGGAACTGGGTATACTGTCCAGCTTGCTAAAGGAATAACTTAATTTTCTGTTCCTTGTGACAGAAATTGTAACTGTGCTTTGCCCATGCATGTCATTCCCAAAGGGTAGCTGCTTAAGCAGGGGCTGTATGCTCTTCCACCTCACTGAGCCTGTGCTCATAAAACAAATCAGCAGGTCTGCTTCTTTGTTGATGGGGGGTTTTAATTTGGTTCATGTTTTCGCCCAGTCCTTCTGACTTTCTGTCCTGGCTTAGCTCTGTTAGCTCTTTTGCGAGGAAGCCTTGGGTCTTGCTGTTCTCATCTGGAGGCAAGCCTCCGGCTTCCAGGTCGCAGTCTGCAGAAACAGCCCTTTCCCCTCAGTTTTGAAGTTGGATATTAAAGCATTTTCCATTTCTTCTGCTCCTGCAAACACTTTGAGAAGCTCCACGTGCTTGACGTGATCCTGAGCTGTAAGTTGTTTCAGGTCTCTCTCTTCTCCTGCCTTTCATCAGGCCAGCTGAAAAATGACCTGGCTGCATCATTTTTAAGTGCAATAAAACCTCCTGCCAGTTTCCTTTGCCAGGAGCTTCGCTTTCTGAGTGTGTTCCTGTTTGTGTTTGGTTCCAGTTAACTATCAGCATCAGCTTTTCAGCCCTTTTTGTTCTGTGTGATGTTTCGGTGCTAACTGTGGGTTCCCATGTCTGTGGGCCCTGGCAGGGTGCTCACAGGGAGCTGAGAACACTGTCTGGAGTCTGGTGCTGGCGGGCTTAGGATCTCATGAAGTAAGTCAGAAAAGACTGGCAAAGCTAAATGGTCATCTCGAGAGAAGAGCAGTGGCTGGCAGGAAGCATTGGATGGCTTGAATGTGTCCAGGAGGCTGCAGCAGAAATACACTTTCTCCTTCCTTCCCCCTTCTGTTTATCTTCAAAAACACAGAAATCATGTTAGGTTTCACATGTGAGGTGCATGAACCATTTTATTTTCAATAAAAAAAAAAAAAAGTTTTGCTCTTTTGTTTGGTAGGGCTTGACTGTAGCTTCTAGGACCACAGTGAATGACAAATAATTAGAAATTAGTGTATGTAAGAAGATTTTAGGAAAACCTCTTTGTCCTCGCCTTGGCTACACCTGTGGCTCGCAGCAGCAGATTTTAGCAGTCTCCTCTTGATTCTTGCTGGGTTTAAGGCAGTGGGCTCAGTTGTTTTGTCGTAGCAATTAGTGGAGATGATAGGGGCTGGCTGTCCTGAATTAGCCCTGGAAAATCTTGTTTGTGTGTTTGGGATGAGTCAGGAGTGAAAGCGCCAGGTTGCGGTAACGATGCCAATTTTGAGCGCAATGAAACAAGGGCAGGAAGGTGCTGCTCTCCTGCACCTGCTGCCGGCCCGGGGAGGCTTCCTGAGGGAGGGCGAGGAGCGGAGGAAGCGTGCTGGCTGCTGTGGGGCCTGCATGCAGCCATGAAGGTAGCACATCTTTTTTAACTGTTCAAGTAGCTGGGATCTCATTTGATAACAAGCGCAAAAAATGTGGAAACACATTAGGTAGCTGTTCATGGTGGTGCAGTGATAGCGTGTGTGCTCTGTTCTCTGTGTGCACTCTGTTCTGTGTCCTACACTGCTTGAAGTGCTGACCTGCAAGTATTGCGTCCTGGACAGTTTGTGGAAAAAAACCACTTCTGTCTCAAAGTTGGCAAACTGACTTCTGTCTCACAAAGCTGTGTCGAACACTTCAAGCAAATAAAAAAAAAAAAAAAAAAAAAAAAAAAAAAGCTGCTGCAGGACTTAGGTACTGTAGTAATAAGCACAGTGTAAGTTTTACTCCGTGGTTGATGTGAGCTTACCTATCACCAGCACACATGAATGCTTTCAGAAAGGAATCTTAATCTTTTTTTTTTGCATTATACTGTATCTTGCAACAGAAACAAGTTATACTGCTGTCTTTGGAGTTGTGTTTCTGAAATAAAGTCACAATTAGGGAGAAGAGGAAAGATACAAAAAGCATAAGAGAAAGTTACCGTATTCGGTATCATACTCAATACTATATATTGAGCTCTTTGTGCATAGACTGGACTTCCAAAAATACGTATATAAATTTATTTATATGTACAAAATGCTTTGCAGAGTCACAGCGACAGTTAATAAATGTTCGCGTGTGCTTGACTGTGACCAGCTTTATTCAAATTGATTGTTTCTTATTATTGATAGCTTCAAGCTCTTTCAGAAGTTCATACCTGGAATTCCTACATGTTATATAAATCAGATAAAAACAAAAAGGTGTGTGTGTGTGAGTATTTTCTGTGTGCACTGCTGGACAGCCTGCGTGAGCCGACCCAGTGCATGGGTACAAGTTAAAGACAAACTTGTCACGATTTTGTCTGATTCTCTTCTGTATCTGCCATGCATTGGTCTTGGTGTCTAGTTGAAAGCCTGTGCATTCCATTTCCCTCTCTGTGTTTTCTGTTTGTTTGACCTGAGTCCTGCATGTTACCATCTTCCAGTGGAATAGGTTGACTGCTTCACTTTTTGAATAACAAAGTTTCTGTTGTGCATGCAGTCTGGTTTAATTGCTGCTAAGAAACTACAAGAAAGAATCATGTACATACACATTTTGTCTTTTTAATTGCTCCATTTGAACTACTTTCTGATGTGTATTATGTGGAACACTAGGGTGGATAGTGCTCTAATTATCTTTTGATTAAGATCAGAGGTGTTTTGGTAATTGTAGCATGGCATGATGGGTCCATGTGGCAAAAGAGTAAGCTGTGGTTTTGTGCAGGTGTGAGGTTTACCTGGGATAACAGGGAATCCCCTGCTGGCAGTGGCAGATGGATCAGATGCTGCTGCCAGCTCCTGCAGCTCAGAGCTGTGCTGCGGTTCCTCCCTGTGAACGTGGAACTCTCAACGTATGATGCTGAAGAAGCTGATCTGAGCACCTGTGTTGATTTCTGTGCTGAGGTTTGCCAAGGCTTTCCAAGAAATTTGGACTCCTAGTTTAGTTTGATTGTTACCTCAGCAAAAGGAGAAAGAAGTGCTTTGTGAGAAGCTCTTAGGCACTAAGGGAATAGTGACAGACAGCAAGCAGTTAGAATGTGAATGCAACTGGACATCCAGGGCATTACTCCTCAGCGTTCTCCCATTTTCCTTTTTGAGTGGTGAGGCGCTGGCACAGGCTGCCCAGAGAAGCTGTGGATGCCCCGTCCCTGGCAGTGTTCAAGGCCAGGCTGGATGGGTTCCTGGGCAGTTTGATCTAGTGAGCTAGTGGCTGGCAGCCCTGTCCACGGCAGAGGGGTTGGAACTAGATGATCTCTGAGGTCCCTTCCAACCCAGGCCATTCTGTGATTCTCCCTGCCCCTGTGTTGTACTTCAAAGCAGTTACAAGTCAGAGCTGTTGAGCAGCAGGACTTCTGAACCACTTAGGCTCCTCTCTCTGGGCTGGTTGTTTGGATTACCCTGCAAACTGTGACAGCCATTACAAATGCTCACGTGTATGATGTGTGCTTGGAAATGCTTGGGGTTATGAACATAAAAAATGGCTGCAAGAACCTGAAGTTCAGAGCAGGAGGTAATATTGAAGAGGAAATGTGATGCTGTGCGTTATCTAGCACTACATGTGCTTTCTTTGATTCTGGGGGCTGACCGCGCTGAGGAATTTCACTCGTGGTAATTTGAGAAGGGAAAAATTTAAGATTAGGAAGTTTGCTTAATCAAAGGAGCTGTACTGGTAGGCATGTTGGTGTGGGAAAGTTTGTGGAACTCAGAAGGACTATCAAGGCCTTCCATGTCAAAAACAATACATGGTTTGGTGGCCAGAATAGTTCTGGAGGCTTTCTAAGACTAAGCTATAGGAACAGGTAGCATATTTGGTGGTACAAGTTCACTTAGAGCCTGTAATCAGTGAAGACACTACCCTAGTGTGACCAACGGATGCTGAATAAGTGAGGTGTAGAAGCGCAGGCTTTGTATCTGCTTCATGGTGTTCATTCATTCCCCGGCCCTCTCAGCGATGGTGTAGGTGAGCACAAGGTCATCGTGTTGGTGAAGGTGGGGAGCAGGGGCTGTGGTTGTTGGGAGCAGGAAGCCACGGGCCATGCGCTCTGAATGTACTTGCTTTGCCTTTCTGCAGTAATTCTGATGTAACCTGTGTGAAACGAACCTAGTCGGGAGGAGTAGGTGTTACTTGAGCTCTCTTCACTCACAATCTAAAGCTGGATGCTAGTGTTTTAAACATATATTTCTGAAAAGGTTGTTTTCTGAATACTCAACTAATTCAAAATCCTGAAGTGGTTGCTCTAATAGGTACTGCTTCAGCTCTCAACATTTAACACTGCTGCACCTTTTAAAAATTGTGGCTTACCTTATGAAACATCTAATTTTGTGTTGATTTTTTAAAAAATATATTTTATTAACGCTGACATAAACTGAATACACAGGGAGTTGTGTTTGTACTGTACCAATAACGTACTGTTTTCCATTGCATTATATGTGTCAAGATAAATTAAGATATCTAGAGAAATACCAGAACCCCTAATTTAAACCCCCAGCAGGTTTTAGGAATTGCAGGTTGTTAGCTAGAATTGTTACTAGATGGTAGGGATGTTAAGGAGAGTAGTGTGGTGGTTTTTTGCTGCTTTGAGCAGCCCACTTGTTTCCAGCATCCTGAAAAATTTCTCAGAACTTCGAGGTTCTTCTTCCAAAATGGCATTTTAAAATAGCCTGGTAGTGGCTGATGTATAATGAATGAATGTATTGTAATGGGCCAGAAAGATCTTGAAACTACATAGCCTGTCTTTCTGGACAGCGTGGATACTGCGTGCTTCTGTGGAATTCAGCTCTAGCATTGTTTGGAAGAAATCTCTGATACGCTGTTGTTTGACCAGAGTTGCTGTTGTTGTTTTCCTAGCATCTTAACCTCGTCGTGTTTGTATTTCACTTGAAACTCATCAAATTCTATAAATCAGTATTGTGTTTAAATTCCCCTGTACTCTCCAACAATGGCAAGCTGTCTGTGCTAAAGAGAGGCTTATTTCAAAACTTAAGGAAAATAATTTGAAATTAATTCAGTGCTCTTCAAATTCACAAGTTACATGTATGTGGCTCGCAGGCTAGGAAACGTGACCTTTTTTGTGCATGTGTTCTGTCATCCTTAGGTGTAGCTGTGGAGAAAGCTTTGCTATGAGGACAATCTGCCTAAGAGAGAATAATTAGGGAACTATAAAGGGGACTTTTCTTGTTACAGAAAGACCAAAATCCAGAGGTGTCGTGAGCATGAACCTTGGTTTTGTTTTTTCCCTTTTCAGATGGGTCCTGTGTTATATTGTTGTTATGATTAAATAACTGATTTCCCTGTTAAATCTGCATGAAAATGATCTCTGGAGTGAGGCTGTCTTTCCCTCTGCCTGTGGCATTGGTTTTGTTGCCCAGCCAACTGCTTATCGAAAAGATCCTTCTGAGTACCTGCTGGAAGGAGGCTGATCCTGTGAAGGGTATGAAATTGATGATTGATATTAGAGTTGCTAATGCTTCTGGTAGGCATTGTACTTCACGTGACGAAGGTCTAATTCTGGGCATAAATAGGTTTAGAGACTTGAAGCTCGCTTGTACAGCGTGGTGCTGGGGCTCTGGGTGGGGTTCTGGGTCCAGTTGGAATGCTCCAGCACCATACAAATAACAATCTTGCAGAGTGTTTTCTTTGGCAAGGTTTTCATCTGGGCTCTGTTCTATCACATGCAGGACTAGTGTCCTGTGCTGAAGGAATGTTTCAAAGCCTCTTAGCCCTGGGCTGTCCTTCTGATCCTCTGAGTCCACAGAAAGTATTTTAATTACGTGCTTCTGAAGGATAAATACTATTGCTAGTGTGTTATTTCATGGCTAAATAAATTTGTCTGATACATAGAATCTAGACATGCCTGCCTAGCTCGGTTCTGCAATAACGTGGACAATGGTTTAGCTCTGAATTAAGCAGTGGGGGTAAAGCAGTATTTTGCAGAGATGCTCCGATAATGAAAAGCTAAACAGAATTGTGTTTGGGACCGCTGCCCTGGCCACAGTGAATAATTAATAGCGATGGAGGTGGTGTAAACAGAGCTGTGCTACCTTGGGTAGGGATATTCTGGCTGTGGTGTACTCCTTGTTTTTTCCGGTTGCGTTGCAGCTGTTTGCTAGTTTTCCCAGTTCTGCTGGTGCTCGTGGACCAAAATAACTCCTCTCAGCTCGGTGGGACTGTCTGTAAGCCTGGCAGTTTGCAGGAGGGGGCTGGCATCCGTCTGTAATAACTTGTTGCTAAAGATGGAAGCACGGCTTCAAATTCTGTCTTGCTCAGGAAAATAATGGCTTGCCTAGGGAAGAGAGAGGCTGAGACAAAGAGGACTTACTGCTGCCCTCTGGCTCTGCTCTCAGCAGGAGTGAAAGAGCTAGAAACTTCTGTCCATAAGCATGCTCAGGGCTCTGTACCAATGTTCTGAGGTAGCCACTTCTTCAACGAAGCAGTGAATAAAGAAAAAATACTGCAGTATCTTGAGTTTTGTTCGTGCTTGATGCTTACCAGAAGCTGAGTATAAAGTAAAGTGTAAAGTCGGGCCTTCATGGAGTCTTTACTTTTGCTGATAGCTGACTCTTTAACCAAAGGTGTAGATTTCTCATTACTTGAATAAGAACTTCTGTGGCTTATTGAAAGATGCAAACAGGTTTGGGGTGAACAGAGCTTGTTTGAAAAATATACATATCTTGTAGTGTTACATGAGGTGAAGGAAGTTGGGGAAAAATGTTGAGTGAAACCTTGTTTCCGAGTATGTCCAGATTACAAGTATCTCCTGTACTGTGTATTTTCTGAAAGACTAAATTTGGTTGCGATTGTACAAGTATATTTGGAACATCATGGTGTACTGTGTTTCTTCATATTAGAAAAAGTCTGTAATGGCTTCTCAGTTAGTGCCTAGATGTCTTTAGCTTTACTTCTGGAGCTGGTAAAATCTTTCTTCAGAACTTTTTCTTGAGACAGGCCTCCAACTCTATGCAAAGGCAATATGCTCTTCTTAAGCCACAATCCAAAGTTATTGATTACACTTGTAAAAGTGGCTGAGTTTCTCACCTCCACACTTCTTTATGCTTCGAGTCTATTCAGCTGCAACAGTCTGAAATCCAAATAAGTAAATCCCCAAATCTCTTCTCTCCCTCCAGCATACCTCTGTGGATGGATACACTGAACCCCATGTCCAGCCTATCAAATCCAGCAGCAGACAGAACATCCCCCGATGTAGGAACTCCATCACGTCTACCAACGAGGAGCATCCTCATATTGGAAATTATCGCTTACTGAAAACAATTGGAAAAGGAAATTTTGCCAAAGTGAAACTGGCAAGGCATGTTCTTACTGGAAGAGAGGTAAGCCTTTCCAAAGGAATTAAATAAAAAGGCTGACACACAGTATTTCATGTTCTCTTTGGCTATCTTTATAACAAGTATTTCTACTTCTCTTTTGTCTTTCTCTTCTGAATAAAAAAAGCTGTTTCTGTATAGAAAATTATCTGATGTGCCTGAGCTTGCTTCCCCCAGCCATTTTGCCCCTTTTGAAAATGTAACTTCCTGGAGAAAAGGTCGAAAATTTGTTGCTCATCAGAGGGTATTTTGGGTTTGGGAGGAGACCCATTCATCCCCTCTTTTGCAAAACCAGTGAGGAACTTACTGGTGGAGTGCCTTCTGGTGCTCAGGAGGGGTGGTTTTCCAGTGGGCAGGGACAGCATTGTTCTCCCCAAACACTGACAGAAGTGTAAAATGATTCCTTTGTGGTACCATCCAGTGGGAAAGTCCTGAACAGCTGCTGGTAGATCCTGATAGGTGAGAAGTTTTGATTGCTGGAATGCACAAAAGCAGATGTATGCATTTCTTAAAGGCACATGTCTGCTTTTGCTCACAGATGGGCAATATGCCATTTTTCAGATGTTTTTGAATTTAATAGTCTGTTTGCTATTTTTTTCAAGGTTGCTGTGAAAATTATAGATAAAACCCAGCTGAATCCTACTAGTCTGCAAAAGGTAAGAGCATACTATAACGTCTGCAACTATAAACAGTTGAACTGTGACCTTTTATTTCCTTAGCAAAAATATTTGGTCTCTTAATCTTGTTAAACAAACATCTCCGTGCATCTGTGACCTTGGGAGACAGTGGTATCCCACTGCCTTCGCTATAATGTGCGTGTGCAATTTGTTTCCTAGCAGTTAGTCTATATGGTTCCCAACTAAGCACTACTTCTTTGCTTTTCCTTCCTCCTCCAGCTTTAGTTTTTGCTGACAATAAAATGTGCATGTAATTAGTTACACAAATAACTTGTCTACATACTAAATCAAGATGAAATGCTATAAAAAACAGTGTTTCTCTTGGATTTTTCTTTAATGTAGTAATTGGTTTTTGTGGAGTTGTAAGAGTGCCAGTTTCTATGGCTTTAATTTTTATTTTTTATTTTTTTTACCTTTGTTCTTTCAACTTTAATAAAAAGTTCGCTAAAATCCAGCAACCTTTGGCAATTACTTCTGTGTATAGAATTGAAGAATTGACTGAAGGTAATCAGAACATCCTGGTTGGTTTGTTGCACTGTCAGTACCTGTAGATGGATGTTCAGAAACACTTCATATCTGTTGTGATACTGTGAAAAGTGTCTTACCAAAACCCTGGATTTTTTTTTTCTTTTTGCTCTTTGTTTTCTGTTTGTTTGTACCATTTAGTTGTGCATATATGTATATATTTTTGGCTGAAGCACAAAAACATTGTATTGTCGTACTAGAGGTTACCCATTAACAAAAAAAAAAAAGGATATTTTTTTTTTGTAGATACTTGGCTGCTGTTGTAGCTGTAGAATGAGAGAGAGAAGCTGAGGCGTATTAGCATTCTTTTATCTCTGGCTGCCATTGTATTTATTTTTTTGTGTAACTTCAGTACGGGCAGTTGTTCACAACTTTGCTTTGATTTCTTTTATTTCTTTTAACTCTTTAATTTGTTTAATTTCTGTTCTGTGGTGTTTTTGTTAGTGTAGGTTCTTGAGGATTTCCTTTAATTCAGCCTGTTGCACAGAGTCCATGAAGAAGCTTTGCTGTCCTTTAGCAAAGAGACTTGTTTAATACAGGACTAATAATGAGCTAGTGACGAGGGACCCACCAAGGCAGTGCTTGACAGAGCATGCTGGGGAAATCCTGCCCTGCTCCTGTAGCTTGTTTCCTGCCTAGCTTGGTATTTATGCTCAGAGAGTTCAGTGAACATGGCTGAGCAATAACAGGGTGAAGGATGTGCTTTGCCAGTAGATTTTAATGGAGTGGCCTTTTATTTCCAGCCTCCACACGTGTTGTTCTAGCTATTTTCTACACTACAAGAAAACTGAGATTGCACATCCAAATCTACAGAAAATACTTTGGTTGTGAAGTCTTGGAATGTCAGTTCAGGACAAGTACATGAGAGGCTGTTAGTGGAAAGGAAAAGCTCAATACACCTCAGTCAAGAGGAAGAGTATTTTGGAGGAAATACTTCTGTAGGATACTTTATTGGATTTCTGCTTTTCAAATTGAGGTGTTCTCTTTCACTTACAAGGCAAAAATTGCAAACCAAAACACGATGAATGTGTATTTCACAGTCATATTTATAAAGTCCAGTGCATGAAGAAAAGCACTGAAGTTTGGTTCCTTATTTCAGTTATGTGAATCTTTACAATTTAATTGTGGAGGTTGTACTGTGCTTAGAACTGTTAAGCAGTCAGTCATTCTTCAAGATGTAACGTTTGGAACTGGGGAATGGTGATAGTGCAATGGCTGAAATAGGAACAGACGCTTTTCTAGTGAGTATCTGTAGAGGAATGCTGAAGCAAGTTACTGCCACAAAAATGCCTTTCCTGAGACTGAACTCATCTGAAGTAGCATGACTGAGAGTACTGTCTGTAGAACCTGGAAGCTGGTGAATTTGCGCACGTCAGCAAAACCTGTGGGCCTGCAGTAACTTTTTGGCGTGTGTTATTAATCAGCTCTGACAGATACGTGGTGATCGTGGGTTTTGTGAACGGCCCCGTGCCTTTCTCTCTCCATTCACTACAATATAAAGGATACAAAGGGCAATTAGGTTTTGCTTTAGTACTTGCTACTGACCTAATTGGGTAAAAGGAGCTGAAGCATCCCAGTTTCACAAGTACTGTTCTGTTTTGTAAACAAATATTTGAGCACATACCGCAGTTGGTGCGAGTGTCCTGCAAGCAGAGAAAGTTCAGCTTGACCGTAGCCTCCTCCCAGTGTTATTTATTGTACATATAGTCTGGAAAGGCTGCTTTGCAGGCATAGCTATTGTAACCTAAAACATGCCAGGAGGTGACAGAAGCAGCTGACATTGTGAGTGTTTCATTTGGACCCCCTGGGCGTGCAACGTGATAAGTTGTCTTAAGTCATGGTATGCTCCTTGCTTCAGGACATCCATCTCTTTAAATCAGTGAACAATGTTGGATCAAGAGCACTATCTATCTGGCTTTCTAGTCTCTCAGTGTGTGGTTTCCATCTTACTCTGTGTGCACCTGTTTAAGAGACAGAGCTGGCTTTTGTGATGGACTGTTGTCCTGAGAACAGCATATTATTCTGACTTAGCTTTTTCTGTTGCCACGATGGTAATGTTTTCCCAAATGTAAGTATTTGGGTTTCGTCGT
>VXAV01010184.1:79851-97461 GCA_013399715.1 Alectura lathami | reverse complement strand
GCCACCAAAATGATCAGAGGGCTGGAGCACCTCTCCTGTGAGGAAAGGTTGAGGGAGTTGGGATTGTTCAGCTTGGAAAAGAGAAGGCTCCGAGGAGACCTCATTGCGGCTTTCCAATACTTGAAAGGAGCTTACAGGCAGGAGGGGGACTGACTTTTTACATGGGTGGATGATGTTAGGACAAGGGGGAATGGGCTAAAACTGAAAGAGGGGAGGTTTAGGTTGGACATCAGGAAGAAATTCTTCCCTGAGAGAGTGGTGAGGCGCTGGCACAAGCTGCCCAGAGAAGCTGTGGCTGCCCCATCCCTGGCTGTGTTCAAGGCCAGGCTGGATGGGTTCCTGGGCAGTTTGATCTAGTGAGCTAGTGGCTGGCAGCCCTGTCCACGGCAGGGGGGCTGGAACTAGATGATCTCTGAGGTCCCTTCCAACCCAAGCCATTCTATGATTCTATGTTTGTCTGGCAGAGTTGTGAAGTAACACATCTGAAAGGCACGAATGTCAATATGAGTGGAGAATGTGCAAAAGGGTTAATCTGAGGATTTCATGTGAAGCAAGACACCTTGTACTCATCCAACACATCTGACTATCTTTAAGAATCATTCTGGGAAATGAATTTACAACTCCTAAAGGACTACTTCAAAATATTTTCCACAAAGCATACAGTGCACTCAGTGCTTCTACATACAAGAAAAGTATGTTTTGATTGGATTTGTTGATACTAGGGCAGAGTTTACTGTGGTTTAACCCAGCAGGCAGCTAAGAACCACTCAACTGTTTGCTCACTCCCTCTACCCCAGAGGGATGGGAGAGAAAATCATAAAAAAAAATACACAGAATAAGTGATGCACAATGCAATTGCTCACCACCAGCCAACTGATGCCCAGCCAGTCTCTAGGCACCAGTAGCTCCCCCTGGCCAGTTCCCTGCAGTTTTATTACTGAACATGACATCACATGGTATGTAATATTCCCTTTGCCCACTGAAGTCAGCTGTCCTGGTTTTCTGTCCTTCCCAGTTTCTTGTGCACCCTCAGCCTACTTGCTAGCAGGACAGCATGAGAAGCAGAAAAGAACCTGTAAGAACAGTAAGCCCTACTAAGCAACAACTAAAACATCGGTGTGTTATCAACATTATTTTCCTCCTAAATCCCAAATTCAGCAACATACTGGCTACTATGAATAAAATTAACTCTATCTCAGCTGAAACCAGGACACATTTAATCACACCAGCTTCTGAATTCTCTTTGACTCCAGTCGGGCTATAGGCATAATAAGCAAGGAAATATGAATGTGGACATTAAATGGCACTTGAAAAATGAGTTATAATAGGGGAAAGAAAAAAAAAAACAGTTATAGAATTACAGACCACAGGAATGGAAGATTCACTTCTAAAGGCATGGCAATGTATATAAATGTTTCGCACTTTACAAAGAACATTTAAGATCTTCTATACACTTGAGTATTGGGTTTCAATATGCATCATTTTAAAAGTACCAAACTGTGAAAAACATCTGTGTGCAAAGTACCATGAACACAAAACAGAATTAAAATTAAGTAAATTAGAGCTTTTCCTCATTGCTGCAGGGTGGTCAGGACTTTCTGCAGCAGGGAAGGAAACAGACTACTGAAGCAGGGCTATCACAAGTTCTGAAGAGAAGTATCAGTCCAGGAAAAAAAGACACTATGATAAGTTCAGGACAGTTCAAAACTAAAAAAGTATTTTCACCTTCACACACCAGTTTGAAAATCATGCTGCAAAACATGTGGAGAGTTTCTGACCCTTTTTTGAGTCAGAAATGACTTAAACTGACTTCTTTACACTTTCTCATATATTTTTTGCATCCTTTCAGCCATACACAATACCATACCTATTTTAGTCATGAGAAATGAAACTATAGACAAGTCCATTTTGTTTAACACTATCCAGCCCTCTATTAAGTCACTTGGAAAATTTGTTATTTAAAGCCTCCACTGGTAACAGCAAATTGATGGCTGAAAGAGTTCAGGGACTCTTTCACATCAGAGAAGCACAAACAGAAATAGCTGCTTTTCCTGCTCATTAACTGTAAAGCAGATAGTGCCATGCTAAAATTTGTTAAAAATATATGGCATTCATTTTTTATTTTTATTTTTTTTTTAAAAAAAAAGGTCTGGAGAGTTTCCAGAGACCCTTTTAGCTAATCTTTCAATGCACTGACTGGTTTTACAGCTAAGTGAACCAAGTTATTCAGCTGGCTGGTGACTATGTGAAGTAACTCCTCTCTTTCTTTATGGATAAAGAGTCAAACAATTTTGGAAAGTCTGTATACGTTCAATGAAACAGTTATTTCTGACTTCATGTGTTCAATGTAAAGATTTAAGTAAATATGATCCACACTTCTTAACCCGCTAAAATAATACATCAGCATGCTCTGGGTATCACCTTAATTGCCCTAGCATAATCATTAAATTTTAAGGAATATATGCAGTAAAAATATGTAATTATTAGCAATAATGGTTTTAGTGGTTTCTGCTCCATTCCGCTAGGCATTTTTGTGATTCTTGGCTTCTTGGCATCTAAGAGAAGCCTCTCCCTTTTCACTTAGTCCCAGATCACTAATGAAATCTGAAAACAAAAGATGTGAAATCCTACTGCTGGAAAATCAATATAAAAGCTCCTAAAATTTTAGCGATACTGGTCTATAGCCCATAGTTTTAAATTTCTCATCACTTCAGTCTAGCAACTGTATTTTTCTAATCAGAAAATTCCATCAAGGGCAGTAAAAAGTGGCCCTACCTGATTGTAACAGATACATACATGATTGCAAAGTACTAGAAACAAAAAAAAAAAAAAAAAAAAAAAAAAAAAAAAAAAGAAAAAAAAACCACCAAGTTTCTTTACTTGTTCATTTCATCATCGTATTGTCTGATTCTGCAGCCAGCAGCCAGTAAACACTTATGTTCAGCACAGAACTCAGCATACGTTCCATTTATACAAGCTTAATTTGGCATTTACTTGGGTAGAATTTAAGATTCTTTTTCCAAGAATAAGTTATTGGCTATTTGAAAATGTGGGCATGATGCCTTAAAAGTCTGTATCTCCTGTTTTAATTTGAATCAAAACATGAGCAACACTATAAATAGTACACATTTAAAAGTTCTGTATTTATGAGTCTAAAAGATATCGACAACTCCCTGACAGGTTTTTTTAATGAAAGTACTGAACACTTATACAATTATTAAATGTACACGATTACAGATAATATTAAGCAAACCATTATGATTTGATGTGGATGAAAGGAACACACAGCCAATGGGGTGTATCTAAAGAAAGTGCTTAGCTGAGGAAGTGTGGTTTAACCCAGTAGGCAGCTCAGCACCACACAGCCATTTGCTCACTCCCCGCCTCTTCCCCCTCAGTGGGACGAGAGAGAGAACTGGAAACAAAACAAAACTTGCAGGTTGTGATAAAAAGTATTTACTAAGACAGAAAAGGAAAATAAAAACAAAAATGTGATGATAATTATATATAAATATATATTCACAAAGCAACTACTGGCCGCCCACCCACCAACACCCAGCTCACAATACACCTGCTCACTGACCAACGCCCCGTCAACTGACCCCCAGCAACCCCACAGGTCAGCTCCCCACATCCCTGTAGCCTTCCGCATGATGTCACGTGGTATAGAACAACCTTTTGCCCAATTCCAGCTCTGCCTCACCTTGCACAGCCACGCCATGATGGCAGCAACTCCTTTGTGCTGAGCAGCCCGGCCTGGACCTGGGTGCGCACCCAGCTACACCCAAAACATCAGTGTGCTATTCACACTGTCTCAGCTGAAACCAGGGCAAGAAGGAAGAAGATAACATAAATACAAGACTGAATGTCTAAAAAGGACACTGAGTCCTACTGAGACCAAGGCAGTGTACAGTCAATCTTTATTAGCATTCTTGTGGTACAAGGAGTTGAACATACTTTTTTTTTTTTTTTTTTTTTTTTATATCAGGTTGGTTTATTTTCCCTCTCCTTGACTACAAAAATTACTACTCATATCCTCCCCAGAAATTACTTTTCTTCCAATTCTACCATCACAGCAATCCGTTCTCACCACAGATACAGCAAATATGTTTTGGGTTCTCTCTCTTTTATCACTTAATTCCTTTTTCCACTATGGAAGCAATTATGAGAACAGAAAGCACCTATCAGAACTGCTAGTATAGCCAATGGAAATTCATAACTGATTGCAAAAGGAACTGTGACCAGATGACAATCTTAGAGAATGTGTACTGACCATTTTGTCCACATTTGGCTTTACTGTTTTTTTATATGTGGCATTGGTTTACACTGGATTGGCATTTCTCCCTGTCACCCTTCAGCCACAATGCCATAGACCCATAATGCAATCGTGACTTCTGTATCTTGTATCCTAGACAGAACTGAGGTTTATGGAAACCTGGAGCTGGCTCAAATGCAAATAGCAGAAGATCCAAGATGTGATTGAAGAGGATTGACAAAAGTCAATGGTTAGTTTTCAGGTTGTGACATTGTGTCCTGGTTTCAGCTGGGACAGAGTTGATTTTGTTCACAGTGTCTGCTACGAAAACAATGGCGATAACACACTGATGTTTTTATTTGTTATTAAGCAGTGCTGCACAGAGCCAAGAGCATTTCAGTTTCTCAGCTTCTCGCACTGTCCTGGCATTGAGGGGGGCTGAGGGGGCACAAGTTGCTGGGAGGAGACAGAACCGGGACAGCTGACCCAAACTGGCCAAAGGCATATTCCATAACATCTGACATCATGTGAGAAAACTGGCTGGGCAGTTGTCAAATGGGGACAAATACATGAGCAGTACGTACGTGCATAAAGATGTCTGGCATTTCTAATGACAACATCACTAGATGGAACAAAGATTTTCCCTTTTCAATAGGCCACATGGAACCAGTGTATAAGTAACTTCAGTACAGTGAGATAGCAAACTGGCCTCTCTTCACCCTTGAGATAACACCTTCCTACAGTCCGGCATGTCAGGAAAGTTACTGACCTATGTGAATTCCAACAATGGTATTTCTGCAAATCAAAATAAAACCTTTCCTCTCCAAATTCTAGATTAAGTGTTTCTACCTCCCGTTTTGTTCCAACATGCAGCACAGCAATTAGAGCTGTAAAAGAGAAATTAGAAAGAGGAAATCTTTTACTGTAATGTGGAACGTTCTTATCTGAAGATATGAGGTATACTGTCAAGGATTCCCAATAACAATATTCCCCTCACCCTCCACACCTATTTATTGCATAAATTAAAATTATCTATTATATAAATTAAAATAAGACTGTGGGTTATATTATGTAAACTTTTTTCGTGACACCTTTTTGTCATTATTTCAAATGCACAGTTTGAAATGAAGCTGGTATATTTGATAATTCAATATTGTCAAAATAATGCAATAATCTTCAAAAGCCCATAGCCCACTCACAAAGAAATTAGAGAGATCTAATTATCACTGCTTTGTGCTATCAATCAATATGCCACAATGCAGCATCTTCTGTCTTAGTGTAGTTGCCCGGAAAAAAGGTTCACTGTTTTGTGTGCTACTGACATAGGTCTTGAACAATGTAGGTGGTGAAAATTGCCATATGGTCAATACTAAGTGAAAGTTGCTCTGCTATAAATCAAAAAAATGGTGTTGGCTGTCATCAGTGGAAATGTGCAGTCACTTTCCAAAAAGGTCAAAGGTCACTACTTGTTTTGGTTTTTGCACTGGACTACAGCTCAGAAACTAATTTCCCAAACCTCACACAAAAAATACATGAAATTTTACAGTGTAGATTAAAAGTTTTATTTATCTACTTATTCTACTTCTTTCCAATGTCTTCTACATCAGGTCTAACTAGATCTCATTATTCTGAAGTATGCCAATACGCCAGACACTCAAAGTTATTCTGTGGAACAGAAAACTTCATAAGAACACGTAAAGAGAATATTTTATTAAATCAACACATCAAATCAACACAATAAGAAAAGTTTAAATTTCCAAATATCTCACTACAGGAACCTTAAATCATATCAAAAACGAATTTTTTAAAATACAAAAAATGAAAAGTGTGTAATAAATTAAGAGTTCTGTAGAAACTGTTGGGTATTCGTCCCCTCTGTCATAAATATTCCTTTCCACTGCTATTGACAAAACGATTTCTTCATTCTGTAAACTTACAGGATCTCTTTCTATGTGAATAACTATTCCCTCCCTTACAAAAGAGAAAATTGGTGCCTCTTTGTTCAGAAGGCACAAAATAAAGGGCAAGTTTGAAAGCTCTACAGGTCAAGACTGTATTACAGCCAATATTGTCTATAACTGAAGTTGTGGGACTGGGTGAAGCACTTTCCATAGTTTTTTAGCACATCAGCATCTAACCACCCACAAAAAGGTGGTTTTCAGAAAGCATTTTTTAATGCCCTCTCACGATTCTGTCCAGAACTAGAAAGTCGCCTTGCAGCAGCATAGACAACACTAAATTGTATCATTTTGAGGGTGAGGATAATGTCCCTCACTTGTGGGCTTTTCTCAAATGTAAGACGACTATGTTCAGCTTGGGACAGTAACAGGACACCCTCCTGGGACTCCAGTGTTGAATGACAACAGAATATTTTAAGTGCTGTCTATAGGGCAAGAGGATGATGAGAAGACTGGTTTTGGGGGACTTCACAGGATTACAGTGAGAATCTCTTGATTTCCCATACTCTCTAGTAATCTGCTTACTCAAGAGCGTCTTCATATCACAGCGACAGGGTAGTCTAGGAGAAGTTTCCCTTCAGAAACATATGACCAAGCACTTGTACAAGTCTGGTTGTTCACTGGGAGCAACATGGAGACCTCCTGTCCTGGTATACAGAGATGCCCATCCAGCTTCACTTGTTCAAAAAAACAGCATGCACAGGCATACAGAAATGTGCACATACAGCAGTACAGAAACACGCACGGACAAACTCCCTTTACTTCCCAACAGACACACACACACCTTTCTTTGTCAACACACAGCTGAGGAGAGCTACAGTGACAATGGAGCACTCCAGATGTGCAAAAGGAAACACTCCACGTGGCAAGCCACACATTGCAGACAGACCAGTAATAGAAAAAAAAAAAAAAAAAAAAAAAGACACACAAAAAAAGCACATAAAACACCACTANAAAGAAAAACAAAAAAAAAAAAAAAGGCACAGCATAAAAGCCATTACAACAGCTCTAAAGGAGAGGAACTTAAAAATCTTGGAGCACTGAAAGTAAGGAAATAACATGGCCTTGTGAGGCTCAGGACAGATTTCACTGCCCTTCAGTCTTGTATATGTGGCAAATGCCAACAGTTGCCTATACTAAAGGCACGCCGGGTCTGTGAAAAACTATTAAACCCTCTGTCACAGTGTTAGCTGACAGCTACATCTTCTGTGCAGCTAAATGCCATGCCATTCATCTGAGTAATTAAAAGAAGCAAACAAAGAAGGAACGTCTAGAAAATTCCTCTTATCTGCAAGCATGTGATTTCCTATTAAGAAATACAAATATAAACCAAGACTATTTATTTTTCATTGAAGAAGAATGTAGAACAGTCTCTGTAAAAATTCATACCAGCCTGTCAGAGTGTCAAATCTTAGCTAAGGAGAAAACTAAATTTGACAGTTAACTGAACTGTGATGAAACTTCTCCCACAGTCAAAAATCATGAAGACCGTAAAACAAAACACTGCAGTATTCATATGACATCACAGGGTATGAAATCAAAATGTAGGCCAATTGCTGGCACAAAAAATGGAGAAATGGGGGATTTTTTATTGACAGATGTATGAATCTGTTATACATAATAAAATTCAGATTCTCTAAAAACAATGTACCTTCATCAAAATATTAAAATCCAAAGATGCTATTGAGTCCAAAATGCTAAAAGAGGAGTTTGCTTCTTGTGTGGTTGATTGATTCAGTGCTATGGTAAAGACATGGATAGGTAAATGGACAGATAGAAATAAAACCTACAGTAACAAACAGGATTAATTCTACCAAGTAGGCAAAATTTTCCTAAGAAGTCTGACATTTCCTTGAAATGCTTTCATTAAAACTGAAGACACACAACACCATAAATAAAATTTTAAAAAATCCATTATTTTATCATATTTTGTGAAAAAAAAGAAACCTTAAAACATTAAAACATGTTGTGTAAATAGTAGTTTGTTCATAAAACCTCCATAATCTTATCCCTGAAATTCTGAAACATTTTAACAGAAATAAGTTTTTTTACCCAAAAGCAAAGTTGTGTTTTACTTCGTCAACTTTTCTTGAAAATAAAAACTACTCAGGTTGCACCACAGACAACCACAGACGTATGACATGATCAGCAGCCTGTCTGTGGCACTCTCAGGGTTAGAAACTGTGGTAATCAGTACAGCCTGAAAAGCAAGCTGAACTCACAGCACCAAATCAATACTGTCTGATGCACATAATTATTTTGAAATCTAGTGGGTCTGAGACATAATTTCCCTAAAATTCTTAAGCATAAAACAAATGGAGAAAATAATAAAATTCTGTTCTTATCTGCACTGCATTAGTGGTACGATGGTTCAAATCTTAAAACAAATTAAGTATCTTCAGCATTCTTATAAACAATCTGTCCTAGTTACATTCGGACCAAAAAGTAAAACTGGAAAGAAGGATCCCAGCTTCCCCTTGGAAAGAAATATCCTGAGGGGTACAAGCGGAGTATTTCTGCCCCTGTCAATATACCAGCGAAACATAAATCCATGCAGTCTTCTCCCTTGTGCTGAAAGAAACAAACAGCTGTGTTCCACTCCAGAAAGCAATATATTAAAAGGCTGGGGGCAGGAGGTGGCAGAAGGGCAACCTAAAGATACCCCTTGCCCCTGGACACCTTTTGTAAATTGACCCAACTTACGTTTCAGTTCTGTCTCAGTTCTCACCCTAACTCACCCCAAAATCCCCTGGTAGTTGTAGATTATAATTACTGGGACGAAAACCTAGCATTGCCTCCAAGAAACACTCAAAAATGCTAAATTTGGATTAGAGAAGCCACCTCAATTAAGTACTTCAAACAGTATTTTAATAGGGAGCAGTGGAAGGGGAACAGATATTCCAGGAGAACAGATATTCCTAATGGAAAAATTGTAGCCCTGTAATTAATCTATGTCAAAGTTCTTCTATCCCCAAAAGAAATAGTTCAGAAAGAATGATTAAAACTCTCATATGATACTTAATAAATGTCTAAGAATAAAACTGGATCACTTCCAAGCTCATAAAATACAGGACTGCAAGAGCTGGGACTTCACTGTACTGTTCAGATACAGCTGGAAACAGCAGCAAAGATGTGGATAACCCTTCAGTATGCCAGGAGGATGGAACTGCTGAGAGACAATGCTCTGCTAGAACAAGTTTGCCCAGCAAAGCGTCCAACATCCATTTTTAAAAGACAACAGGGCAGTCTGGAGGTGATACTTTTCACAATACAATAAGCAGTTGGCTTTTTAAACACAGAATTTATAAATGCGTATGTAGTGGAAGACCATTCAAATGGATGTAGGTAGGATTATGTCACGGAACTGAATGCCATCTACACAGAGGTTTATAGCAACATTTCCTCTGTATCAATAGGATACAGGATAAAACTTTATCTTGGTGCCTCTATTATAATAGAGCAACGTATAGCTTTTCATAACTAGAGTTACCATAGAGCAAAAAAGTATCAGGGTGCAGGTAAGCAGCTTAGCTGAAAGAACGATATGAGATAACCTCATCAGATGTTGACATCAGGCAATGTCCATACCTCGTATTCTCTTCGCAGCTTATTCCTCAGTATTGGTAATCTCTTATTGTATGTGCTACAAGACATAAGGCTGTCAGATGTACAACAGATAAGGCCCACTTTGCATGACACTTATGGATTTCAGATTTCTGAATCACCAGCGAGGACAGAATGTTAAAAATATTACGAAAGGTTGTTTATCCTATCAGTGGTAGAGAACAATGAAGATCTTGTTTTTTTTTTGTTTGTTTGTTTTTTTTTGTTTGTTTTGTTTTTTATATCATTAGATCATGCCCCATATAAACCATTCTGACCACAGATACTTCACATGGATAAAAGAATAAAATTTCTCACATTTCTGAATTCATTGTCTCATAATCTTAAAACTTACAGGCTACAAAATTTTCTTCTCTTGAAAGAGTTAAACTTTATCTGAAAGCTGAAAAATGTGTTACAGAATTTGAATATTGCATTTGTATTTTCTACAAATATTTAGTATACAGAATAAGTAACAGAAGTAATGTTTAGGTTGTCATATTTTGAATCAATTGCTTTTAAAGAGAAACAGTGAGCATTCAACTCTGTCTGGAGCTTTGACTGTGTTGTGACCTGAAAAGCTTTAGCTCTATCTTTTACATAGCTTACTGTCTTTAGGTATAGCAGACAGAGAATTATGGATGAGGTTGATGCTATGGTCTCTCCCAAAAGGCCTATGTATCACAATACCCTAGGTAAGCCCATCAGATGTTTTCAACACATACTCATAGGAAACTATGTTAAATTCTGTGAGATCCATGTCCAGATGAACAGTCAATAACAGCTAATGTGTTCTGGACACAGAAATATAGCATCACCTGGGGGGATAGGAAGTATAAGTTGCTTTGGAATCTCAGCTAAAGGGCCCCACGCTTTATTAAACTTGGACTTGTGAGTGTGTAGGTGTTGGATTACACACATCAAGAGGAAAAGAACGATTTCTGGAGGCACTTAAGGAGAGATTTTGAATTATGGTACTTAGGCCTCAGGGAGTATTCTGGCAAGTTTTTTAAATTCACTCATGAATTCCTCATGCGCTTCTTGGAGACAGCTACAATGACTGAGGCATGGAGGTTGGAACGACCCTTTGCTGTTTCATCACATTTTACTTCCAGTGCAAAAGCAGGGCATTTCAGAGCAGCAACATAAGCACCCTGCAGAGCACAAGTCCTGCTGTCAGTGTCTGACACATCTCATGGTCCCTGACAATGCTTCTTCAGTATCTGTGTCTGCATCACTAGCAAGAAATCCTGGCCACATTTAAATCATTTTAAAAATCCAAAAGATTCTACAGGTCCAATATTTCACTATGTTGCTTTGGCTAGCATCTGAATGTTATCAGAGCTGAAACAAGATGCAAGCAATTAAGAAGCAAAGAATGTATTCAAGGGTGAAGAGCAAGTCTTCAGAAACCACTGTTAAGCAAAAGCACAAGTATTTGAGCACATGTATTTTCTAAAGAAAAACATAACGAAGAATTATGGGTTGTCTGACTGTGGATTCTCCATCTCCAGACATTCTCAGAACAGATTAGACAAACATCTGTCAGAAATGTCTTTGCTGGAGTTACGTTGCCACAGGGTTAGCAACTAAATGATACCTTGAGTCCCTTTCCAGTCCCATTTCCTATTACACTCTCTCTGTAGGCTAACATGTGTGCACATTTCTGGGAGAGGAGGACCCTGCTTAGATCAGCATCTCAGCAGCCAAGTCACAAGAGAAACTATTTATGTTCACTTTCCTGTGGTGTCTCTTCAGCGGTCTGCTTTAGTTGTCTTTAGAGGGCAAAAAGAAGGTTTCTTCTCTCACACAACTTAGAACAACATTCCGTCTCTGCCATGCTCTCAAAAGGTCCATGAGTCTACAGAAGCCGTTTGTTCAGTGATTCTACCTACTTGCTTCAGAACAAGAAGCATTGTCCAAAACTGGCCAAGAATTAATCACAAGAAGTACTCAAAGCTCAAAGATCATTCAGATTCTGTTCATACAATGAAGACACACTAGTAGGATCATGTGGCAAATTTTACAATAGAAGTTCTTCTGGAAGAGCTGATGGCATAAATCTTAATATCAGTCATTACATTGCTGCCATTTTCCAACAACAGAGACATGTGTGGAACTTTGTAGATTAAATTCCAGTTCTCAAGAAGGCCAAATTTACACATTTGTTCTGCGTTTGTGTAAGTGAAAACACCACTAGACTTCTTTGCCAATTAAACTGAACTTAACTCTAGTACAGTGTTTTCACATGATGATGCCTTAGATTCTGTTAGGTTATGTTTCAGTTTTATACAATGTTTTTACAAAACAAAACTGTAATCAAAGTTATAAGGAACAGATGTATGTCAGAATTTTAACTTTTGACTTAACTACTTTTAACTAACGTCTTCTTTTGGCCAGCAATTTGGTAACAAAAATAACTAAACTAATCTGGCTAATATTTCAGCAATATCTAAGTTACCTAATGTTGGCAAACCAGTGGTCTGTTTAAATGTCACTGGATTAACTCCAAGATATTGCGCTTTTATCTAAAACTGTGAAAGACAAAAACATCTACAAAATGAGGTACTTCTCTTTTAGAAGGCATCCACAAAACTAGCTACTGTCTAAGCCAAACAGAGTAGAGTCCAGGGCCAAGAGCAAAGGTGTACCAAGCTTCTGTAAGTATAGGAAGAGCTTCCTCCTCCAGACATGGATTTTTAGGCTTTTTTTTTTTTTTTTTTTTGGTGGGAAGCAGCCTAGAGTTAGGCATAGAAAGCTGCTCAAAGCATGGTAAATTCATGATTCCAGAACGTAAATGGGACTTATAAACAGGAGGGAAACCAACCTTTTACACGGTCTGATACTGATAGGACAAGGGGCAATGGTTTTAAACTAAAAGAGGGGAGATTTATGTTAGCTATTAGGAGGAAATTTTTTACTCAGAGAGTGGTGAGGCCCTGGCACAAGTTGCCCAGAGAAGCTGTGGATGTCCCGTCCCTGGAGGTGTTCAAGGCCAGGCTGGATGGGCCCTGCGCAGCCTGATCCAGTGGGTGGCAACCAGCCCATGGCAGGGGATTGCAGATTGCTGCTCTTTAAGGTCTTTCCAACCCAAGCCATTCTGTGATTCTTGCTTTAGACAACTCCAGGTTATTGAACTTATCCCATGAAGGCTTTTCTGTACTTTACATTAATAGTTCATTTGATTAAATGTAAAGCATGTCCAAATGCAGCCAGAGCAACGAAACAATACTGCCATATGCACATCTGTGAGTTTCATTTTGTTCTTATATCTCTATGAGTTTAATTGTTGCAATATAGGATTTTCCCTGTTCTTATCTAGTTATCTCTGTAGATAAAACATAGACATATCTGAAGCAAAGCCCCAGGGAGCAAGTGAAAAATCTCCCTCTCTGTTTTCTAATTACTGACTCAGGAGAAAAATACAAACATATAGTAAAAACATATTTTTAGGAATAATACTCCCAGAGGGCCAGAAGCTTTTGTTAACACTATATATGCACTGCACAGCTGTTTGTTATGTAAGTGATTTTAAATTATTGTTTAAGTTTTCAAGATAAGGATTTGTTCAGAGAAATCTCCCATTGCATAATATTCCAAAATAAATTGTTTTATTTTAATAATTTCTGTAAAGAAGTTCTTCACCATTTCTCCCTTGACCAGACCTACAAATCCTAGAGCTAGACACTGGGCTAGCAAGTCCTTCCATTAAGTCTGTCAAATGATGAGCAGTAGAGAAGGGAAGCTATCAATATTTTGTGTTTTTGGAATGAATACAGATAGTAAGGTTGCTTTTATGAATACCCACAATCCCACCAGTGTGAAGCTTTTAAAAAGAAGCAATAGAAACTTATACAGCAATAACAACCATTCTTGTTTATAAGCTGGCCTCTGAAAGAAAGACAGCTGCTTACTAGACAAGCTAGATGCATTTCCATATACTGAGATAAAGTGTTCATATGCTTTTCATTAACAAGTACCATTGAGAATACAATTTCCCTACATCATTGCCTTAGTAAATGCTTTTAAAAACTAAGATGTAAAAGTATGACTATGAAAAAAAAATATGTTTATCATGGTTTTTCTTCCATCAAAAAGCAGTAATTGAACAGCATCAGCAATGAGCCATGAAGTATTTCCTGAAAACCACTAAACCTACTCTGTTTCATACGGCTAGAGAGAAGCACACTTCTACATGGCTTACACCAACCTGTGACTTTGAAGTGTCTAGTGCAGAGTCAAAAACAAAACCAAAAAAAGCCACCTTGATTCTCCTGCCCAACAAACTAGAGAAACATCAGCAAGAACTCACACAGCTGACTCTCAATGCAGTTAGGCACCATGGAGGCAGAGTTTATTCCATAAGCAACTGACAAATGGAAATTGCTTCCTGAAGCCAAAAAGGTCAAACTGAGAATGAGTAAGGCTTCCCACAGCTCAAAGGTGAAAACAAGTTTATCACACTTGCCTTCTGCACAGCTTTCCCAGCTGCTGTTTATGCTCCCTAGACTCCAAGCCCAGCTGCTTGTTTCCTATTAAGCGCATCTCAGTCCCTCCTTGGATGGAGTTCTGCTGCCTTGTTATGCTTCGTTGCCAGCTTGTTCGCAGTCAGGGCACCAGGTGGCTGCTTCTCCTCCGCAATGCCAGCAGCGGTTGCTGGGCTGAGCACTAGGATCAGCCAAGATTGCTTGCCATACAGTTTAGAGGGAGCAGTGCCAATCACGAGCATTAAAAAATCATGAGATGATGTCTCATGAGAGCTAAAACAAAAAACGATGTGGAATTTTCTGTATGCTTTAGTTTTGGGGAGGAAGCCATATTCTTCATGGTTTTATCCTCTACCCTTCAGCTTAGAAAGTGTCCCAGAAAAATAGCCAGCTCCAAGAACAGCCAAATCTCAGGAGCCCAAGACTTTACAGTTTTTACAAATGGACCACTCAAGGGTCAAGCCATCCTGCCACACCTTGTGACACGGCTCATGATGCTTGCACACATTTCAGACTTGCTAAATTAGTAATATTCTGAGAGTTGATGGTACACACTGTATCTGTAATTGAAAAGATTTTGTGCTCAGAAGACCATGGCCAGGATTTATATTGTACCTTTCTGCATAAAGCTTGTCTTATGTTTCAGGACATATAATACAAACAGAAATATATATATATCTAAAAGGCATCTTTCTAACCAAATTCCTCTGCATTACCTAGCCCCAAATGTCTTTCAAGTGCTTTAACTTGCCAGAGCTTCTAGAATCAAGATACTGCCAAATTCTAATTACTTTCTCAAAATGTGGCCAATCTTAGTTCCACTGAAGTCAATGAGATTTTTCCCAGTAACTAAATATGGTCAGAATTTCAGCCAATTATGGAAACAATTAGAAGGAAAAAAAAAAAAATGCAAACCTACTTTACACTTATCATTAGTGTTAGGGTAAAATATAAAATGAGACCACTGAGGAAAGAATATAACCCAGAAAAGGAGATACCAGCATGCTTTCCTGCAGAAAACTGATGAAATATAACTTATCAATGATAATACACCCTCCCATATGCAAATCAGTCTTCAGGTATATTGCAAATATACACAGCATAATAGATTCTCTTTATTGATGACAAATTAATGAAGCCCCGGCCTGCAATGAACTTCAAGGGACTATTCCTGCGCAGCTCCAGTATGCTAAATATTTCACACACAGGAAGTATCTGTTCAGCACAATGGTATCGTCCATTTTACATGCTTATGACCATACGCTTTTTGTGCTAGCAACGGATGTGTATGAGATGGGAAGAAAAGTTCACACTATGGAACATTCATGGCAGAGAATTCATTTTTATTTCTTAAACAAATAGATAGTTTGTTTTACTCTATTTTTTAATAGGTGCAAGCAATTCCATTATATCATTGTGTCAAAGGTACAGGAATCAACTGTACATAACTGAGGACAAAGGAAACCGAAAACACACTTGACAGAATTAACAGATAAATGAAATCAGTAAACGCAACTGCCACACCCCCTCATTTGATGTCTTTGCAAAAGCATCTTCTAAATTTCCAAGCACACAGCATACATCAGTTAGCTTATTTTAAACAGCAAATTTGTTGCAGCAATTCATAGGGGTAAATAATGTTCTATCATATTTATGAAATTCCTCTAGGTGCTTTATTTTTGCATGCATGCTGCACTCCTTACTGATATGTACCATTGTAACAGAGTCCTTACTTGTTTTAAAGATCAAAGAAGACAAACTCAATACAAAGCTATGTGACACAGGCAACACCTGTTTCTGCTCCCTGCACACACACTCTTTCACTCACTCCCCCTTCTGACCTCTCTCCGCAGGTGACTATGAGTGAACAGCCAGTTCTCTGTGAGACCTGAATGGGACAGACACAGTGGCAGATGTGGGTGAATACTTTCATGTTTGTTAATTTAAAAAAGAGTCAAGCTTACAAAAATCTAAGGAGTAGAAAACCTTAGACAAGTTAAAATACATAAAATCTCTAGGTAAAGTTTATTTTGGTCAGGCAGAATTTAGTTTATCGAATGTCAATCCAAAGTAACGGGTAAAACGAAAGAAAAACACAGTAACCTTACACTAAAAGGCGACAGTCACCCTTCTTTTCCTAAGGCCACAGTACTGCAGTAAATACTCTCAGCATCCACATATCAGAGTGGCTCCTCTCCTGTACTGCTGATACTAGAAAAATAACTTTATTTAAAATTATTATGTATAAACTAAAGCAAATTTTCAGGTGTAGTTTTGATCACCGTACTTTTGTTTTAATTAAATTGTTCTTCAACAATCCCACTGATTTCACAAACCTGTGAAATCAAAAAGAAAACATAGAAATTAGGGCTAAAATGTAATGTACACAAAAATATGATAAAAGGGAAATTTAATCCTTCATCGTGTTTGCATTTTGTAAAAGTTTTCCACAATGCTGAACTCACAGTTAAATGAGCAACCAGTATTTTCATGAATCTCTGTTCTTCTTCATTACTAAAATATTCAGAAGCAAACCAGAGCTTTTAAAGTTACATTATTTGTTTCAAATATTCAGTGTTTTAGAGGGGTTTTCTGCCCCTTTGTTGTAATAATAATACCAATCAGTTGCAAAAATTGAAGAGTGCTGTAAAATGCCTTAGTATATAGGAAACTGTAACGAATCAGATAAGCTGAGATGGCAATGTTTTCATTTCTGATTGTGTTCAGGTTGAAAACCTTCCCCAAAGCAAAACGGAAATTTAGTTTTACAAATATTTACACATGCATATCGAAGTAGATTGTTTTGCAGATGTTGCTGACCATAACACAACTCCCTCCCCAAATGTTTGTAAAAACTAGAGGAAGTATGCAACAGTTCCTATTACATGGACCCAGTTAGAAAACCAGGATTACAATTGGGAAATAAACATTCAAACCACGTTTAATTACAGAGCTGAATGCATAAAGGTCTGTAAGATACCTTAGAAGCCTTCAGCTTGTCATTTTTAAACCTTAAAGGAAATCAGGCACAGAAACTTCAAATTTTTCATTTATTTTGAATAAATAAATATGCAACCTCTCTTTGGGAGAACAAAGGCATTTGGCAGCAACAAACTGTTCCCGTTATCTCCAGGTAATCAAGTAAATAGCATTAGAACGGGATCTTTACATTTCACTTTACCAGGTGATAAGCCTGGATTTTACACCTGATACTGCAATGATATTCAATAGAGTAAGTTACATACCATGAACATCTCTGCATTAAAAAAAAAAAAAAAGGAAAGACAAAAAAAAAGACAGAAAAAAA
>VXAV01010184.1:48816-78667 GCA_013399715.1 Alectura lathami | reverse complement strand
AAGAAAGAAAGAAAGAAAGAAAGAAAGAAAGAAAGAAAGAAAGAAAGAAAGAAAGAAAGAAAGAAAGAAAGAAAGAAAGAAAGAAAGAAAGAAAGAAAGAAAGAAAGAAAGAAAGAAAGAAAGAAAGAAAGAAAGAAAGAAATAAATAAATCCTGGGAAATCTTAGCAACATTTCTCACCCTTTATTAACCTTATATGTATTTTTTCGTTGCTTAGGATAATGTTTAACAACAGTTTTCCTTGGAGACACATCACTTAGCAGAGATTCAAGCATTGTCACAGTTTGATCTTTAAGTAACAAATTTGTCTCAAGGGTGGAAGAAGAAAAGCAAATGTATGTAAGCCTGTTTCATTTCCAAATTCTTCTCATGACTGCTATCTGCAAAAAACTCCAGGGACTTCTTAGCTGCAGAAGGAAATAGGATGCCAGCCAAAAAATATATTTTATGTTACCCCATATCCATTATAGATTCTTGACTTATAAGAAATGATATCAATAAGTCAACTCTTGGCTGCCATGAGATAGAAGAGTTAGGTTGGAGATGCAAGAGATGAAGGACACCCTGACCAGGAGATGGGATTCAGAATCAGTCCCCAGCAAGACACACCTCTACCTGACCTCTGAAGTCCCGTTTTGCTTCTCTCTCCGTGTCAGAGAACAAACAGCTTGGACTATGCTCTGTCACTTTCAGATAGCTGAAGTTAGGTGAGATGGGTCACCCTGACAGGCTGAGCAGTCCAATCTGAAAGTGGCTAACACAAGCAGGAAGCCGTTACTGATTTACTTGAGTAAAATAACTGAAAATACTACAGCCATTTTAAATTTTGTCCAATCACTGCAGAAAGAAATACAGACAGACATTAGAATTGGGGCCTACACTTGTGACACATTTTAGAAACATTAACTGGCGGCTTCTCATAGCTTTGCTGTCAGTTATCACATTTTATCATCACACTTTGAAGATCAGGGAAATAGGACACAGAGATCATAAGCATTCCCCAGATCCCGCTGTAACACTCACACTGGCACTACACATTGCCAAACAAGATTTAACCAAAATGAACAGAAGGCACACATCAAGGATCAACCCTCCCCTCTTCTTTCCCCCAGTCTCCACTTATGGACTTGCTCTCTGACAGGTCAGGAACAGTCACAGTTATTATTACGAGTTCATTATAAAATCTTAATCTTTTCCAACAGAGAGTTTTTTCCTACTTAAATTTGAAATCCTTCCTCTTCATGGTAAAAGAGGAATTTATACAGTTTTGGCTTAGAATAAATCTCACCCTTATAAAACACATTTACAGCAACAGGATAATGAGTGTTAATTTTTTTTAGAGCTTGGAGAATACTGGGATAGAGTGAATAAATACGTTTCATTCATAGATCCTTCACCTCCTGGTCATTTTTGCACCCTGGGATTACAGTCATTCTATGTTTTATTCTGGTTTCTGCAGCAATCTGACCCCATCTGCTCAATCCATCAGTAATCTCTTGACTCCATCATCAGGAGCCTTTTCAAGGCCTTATTTAATGCAAAGGGATGTACTCCCTGCTTTCTGCTCCCTGGATCCTGAACTTTAGGGGGTCATTTACATTCAAGTAAATTGAGCGAAAATGAGGTGAAGAACATGACCAATCTGCTTTGGTAGTACTTCGGGGCTACTTTGTGCTCTTTCTTTACTGCTGTAAATGACTGCACAAGGCACTGGTGAAAGAGGCCTACATTTCTTAGAAAGAGGTGTGACAATTAAATGGAATGAAAAGTACACCCTGGTCTGCAGCAAGATCTTCTTTGTCTGTAGCGAAAGCATACAGCCAGTATGGCAAATGAAGGAATCCAGAAAAGTATAAAAAAGAAACTCATCAATGTAATTCCTAGCTATTTCCAACGCTCTGTAGTACGAAGGACACAAGAAATTGCAAGTTCCTTTCAGCTGGAAAGTCTGTAGAGTAGTCCTGGAGTCGAACAGTTCTTTGATGCGCCATTCTAGGCCAGATGCAGTTCTATAGGATGGCTGTGCACCTCCCAGTTTTCATAGGGTTATAATTGATTCAGTCTTTACTAAAACCCTGGGGGCATTTTTCTTGAGCATTTTCTGGTTGAAACATCAGCTGAAGCAGTTTCAGCTCACCACTGTCAGACTCTGAGACATTCTCCATGGCTCTTCCTCCTCACGCACAAATGTCAGGGCAGCCATGGGGCTGAGCCACAACACAGGAGTGAATTATCTGAGTAAAAATATTCTGGTTTTGCTAAGCGATACTTCAACCAGATCAGTTCTTGGTTCATTGCATGCTACATCTAATTTAAGTTATGTTTACTCAACAAAGCAGGTGTTTTGGAAAAGTAAAGTCTAAAGAAGTCCTGACATAGCCAAAACGAAATCAAGTGACTTAAATTTCCCTCAACATGCAGCAAATTAGATTGCATTCCCATTAAAAAGTTACTTTTCTTTGCAGTAACAGCTAGCTTTATTAACCAGCCATCAGTGATCAGTCAGTGAAAGCATTGTTTTATTTTATTCTCCAAATTCTTTCACTAACGTTAGAGAAGAGCTTTATTATTATTTTAATTTTGACCTTCTAGACTAATCTTTTAACAGGACAGTATTAAACTGTGTATGTGTTCCAACATATACACTACTTTGCAATTCAAGCAAAAGTTCTTATGTCAATATATATAGCTGCTATATCAATATACAGCTAGAGAAGTATTATAATTGTAATGTATGTAATTTAATGCATGTCAATACTGTTACTCTGGAATAAAATTTTAATAAAGTTCAGTACAGATTTGGAGTGATGAGTATAGATAGTTATCTGTTGAATTTACCTGTACATCTATCCAAAGTTATTTATACAAGACATAGAACTCTGTGGAATTCAAAAACTAGGACAACTAATATTTTTTTCCTAAAAGCATCGAATCATAGAATGGCTTGGGTTGGAAGGGACCTCCAGGTCTGCCAGCCACTAGCTCACCAGATCAAACTGCCCAGGAACCCATCCAGCCTGGCCTTGAACACAGCCAGGGATGGGGCAGCCACAGCTTCTCTGGGCAGCCTGTTCCAGCGCCTCACCACTCTCTCAGGGAAGAATTTCTTCCTGACGTCCAACCTAAACCTCCCCTCTTTCAGTTTTAGCCCATTCCCCCTTGTCCTACCATTATCCACCCGGGCAAAAAGTCGGTCCCCCTCCTGACTGTAAGCTCCTTTTAAGTATTGGAAGGCCACAATGAGGTCTCCCAGGAGCCTTCTCTTTTCCAAGCTGAACAATCCCAACTCCCTCAACCTTTCCTCACAGGAGAGGTGCTCCAGCCCTCTGATCATTTTGGTGGCCCTCCTCTGGACCCGCTCCAACAGCTCCACATCCCTTCTGTACTGGGGGCCCCAGGCCTGGACACAGTACTCCAGGTGAGGCCTTACAAGGGCAGAGTAGAGGGGGACGATCACCTCCCTCTCCCTGCTGGCCACCCCTCTCTTGATGCAGCCCAGGATGCCATTGGCCTTCCTGGCTGCAAGGGCGCACTGCCGGCTCATGGCCAGCTTTTCGTCGATCACAATGCCCAAGTCCTTCTCCGCAGGGCTGCTCTCAAGGAGTTCTTCTCCCAGGCTGTACACACGCCTGGGATTGCCCCGACCCAAGTGCAACACCTTGCACTTGGCCTTGTTGAACCTCATCAGGTTCTCGTGGGCCTACTTTTGCAGCCTGTCCAGGTCCCTCTGGATGGCATCCCTTCCTCCAGGGGTATCAACTGCACCACTCAGCTTGGTGTCATCAGCAAACTTGCTGAGGGTGAACTCGATCCCACAGTCTAAGTCGTCAATAAAGATGTTGAAGAGCACCGGTCCCAAGATGGACCCCTGGGGGACACCGCTCGTGACGGGCCTCCACCTGGACATAGAGCCATTGACTGCAACCCTTTGGCTCCGACCATCCAGCCAGCTCTTTATCCAGTGAACAGTCCACCCATCAAATCTGTATCTCTCCAGTTTAGAGATAAGGATATGGTGCGGCACCATGCCAAAGGCCTTGCACAAGTCCAGATAGACGACATCCGTTGCCCTCCCTTGGTCCACCAATGCCGTCACTCCATCACAGAAGGCCACCAGATTGGTCAGGCACGACCTGCCCTTGGTGAAGCCAGCTGTCTCAGATCACACTTGCAAATGTTTTTGAATTAAAAATATGTATTTTTTTTTAAGAAGTAAAATGTTTATTTCACTCTATGGTATATATTGCCATTTAATACTGGACATTCAGACTAGATATAAGGAAAAACTTCTTTGCCATGAGGGTGATCAAACACTGGAACAGGATTTCTAGAGAGGTTGTTGATGCCCCACGCCTGTCAGTGTTCAAGAGACATTTGGACAATGCCCTCAGTAATGTGCTTTAACCTCTGATTAGCCCTGAAGAGGTTAGGCAACTGGAATGAATGATTTCTGAAGGTCCCTTCCAACTGAACTATTCTGTTGTATTCCATTCTAGCCACATATTTAAATTTTAAAAGCACAAAATATGTTCATGATATCTACTGACTTGCTTTGTAGAGCAAAATAAAGTCTTCATATTATTTTATTAATATCTATATGACTGTCAATATTAATCCAAAATCTTACATTTTCCAAGTTTATATCTTTGGATCATTAAAGACAGCCCTTACCCTATCCAGAGGCACTCTGCCTTCTCCCATAAATGATTTTTATATTCCAAGGACTAAGCTATGATAATAAAAACAACTAAGGAGATCTTTGCAGTTTAAAATCATTAGAATAAACCTCAGAATAAAGTCACAAAAATGCAAATATATGTAAATACAGTTATGCTTATTTTCAAGTCTTTGTAAGAAATGCATTTTTCATCTGTAAAGAATAAGGTCTTTTTGTTTGTAATAGTGTGATGCTCACCAGCTACTGTTGGGAGGACTGAGAATTACCTTGTACATGTCAAAACTCAAATAAGGAAGCCTTTAAAGAAATTCTGGCTACATAAATGCAGACATGACCATCAACTCATGCCTAACAGGAAACATGCCCACTCCAGGAAAGTAACTGCACTTTCTCATCTAGACTGCTCTTTGTGAGAGTAAGTAAGTATATTCACAGGCAGTAACAGAAACATCCTGCTGTGCTCATCTAGTTTGACCACTCACATACCACCATACAAACTACAGAATCTCCTGCTGGATTAATACCTGTCACTTGGAAAACCCCATCACCTCATGTTAATGATTCCGAGTTCATCACCTCCCTCAACATTTGGTTACAATGCTTGAGGCTCCTGTCTGCTAGGTCATAGCATTAATTTCCTTTGTCATAGTTTGAAGAGTTGAATCTTTGTTATTTAAATATCTACCCACATATATCATCTCTGAAGTTCTTAGGGAATGCCTCTAGGTGAGGTGAACTCCTAACAAGATTTCCCAAGCCTTGGGTTGTTTTTAATCTTCTTTAATCTCTCAAGTAATCAAGTAATTCCAATCTTTCTTAATGACACTCAAACTGCAGATTTTAACTGATATTATTTTGAATAATTACCTTGTTACTTAACTTTTTAGGCATTCAAGGAATGCCTACTCTTGTTTGTCACAGCGTTATCCTGAGAGCTCACACTGAAATGTTCATCTGTGATCATCCTAAATCCATTAGGTCACTGCTTTCCAGGACAAAGCTTCATTATTCTGCAGCAGAGACAGATATATTTCTCTAGTGCCAGATATATTTCATTTGTTTTAAATTTATTTCATCTGGTTATAATAAAGTGCATTTTACTGGAATGCAGCTGTTATATCAGGGGATTCATATCATTTAATAACTTCAACTTGTCCTTCCCACCAATTATCTAAACCTATCAGGGTCCTAATGAGCCCCATTCATCTACATCTTCCCATTAGAAACTCTGTTTTTTGATTCCTCAACGACTCAGCTGTTAATTTGCCAAATGTGTGCCTTGACAATTCTCTATGTTATTTTTTTTTAAATTGCCATGTCATTTTTATTGTATTAAATATCTTTGGGAATCCAAGTTTACCATAATAATAACGCAAGTTGCAGGAAAGTATATCCTTAGGTTTGGAAAATGTACTGAAAAAAAAAAATCTGCATTGAAATACAAGAGAATTTTTTTTTCTCACAATGAAAAATTCCTTCCCTCCAAATATTTAGTGGGAACTTTTCCAAGATTAAACCAAATATCAGACAGCAAGAACGTAAGTACCATGAACTAAAGCCATAACAGCACAGTCAATCAAAAAACAGGAACCTTGAGACTGATTCAAACTCAGACTGCATTTGAACGCCCCCCTCACTTTCCAAGAGTGATGTAACTATTGGTAGAAATAATGTCAATCTATGAATAACTGAATACAAATGCAGCACGTTTCCAGGCTAGAAAACTGTTTTTTCCCTCATTTTGAGATTCAAAAAGCTGTTACATGAAATGGTGAAGCTTCAGCTACAGATGTGTCAAGACATCCAGCCAAGACCATCCAACAGGCCTGCAGAAATTCTGTTTAAAGCACATCAGTCCTGACTGGTATTCCACTTCTGAAGTGGACCTGGAGCTCTCTGGAGAAATGTGGAAAATCACTCATGCCCCAAGCACATAGAAGTGTGATGACAGTCTCTAGAAAGGCTTTGGGGATGGGGAGATGCAACATGCTGACGTTTAAATTCCAATTTATATTACCACTCTTCAGACATTCGGGGAAAGAAAGATACCACTAAGCTTATTCAAAAGAATAATGAATCTCAAAGGTTCCCAGAAGTTGAACATGGATTCACATTTAGGATGAGAAAAAGTATTTGTCATGAATTTACTATTCACAGGGAAAAATCTCCAACTAAATCTATTATGTTCTTATTAACTGGGCATGTAATTAATTAATACATTTGTGCAATGCCTTATATCTAGGTTACTCACTAGACAAAAAATCTAGCCTTGCCCTAAGCTCATACACACTGAAAGAGATGTTTCCAAACACAACAAGTTGAATGTGACTAATAGGAATGTGTTCATCTTAATGGCATAAAAGTTTCAATCAACAGTTTCTACTCTAAGCCTGACTCTGTCACTCTTACTCATACACGTGGTAGCTGACTCTAGTAAGAGGAAACTTTCACATCAAAAACATATTCCAGCAGTAAACTCCTTTCTATCAACTCTGATCAAGCTATCTTCCAAGTGTTAGGAACATTTATTTTCATCATTTGCTAAGAAAAATAACCGTTTAGCTGTATGAACTTGCTCAGCATAAGGAATTTCACCAATGGATAAATATTGTAAAGTTTAGAATTTTACTGGAACATAGTCTGAATTTTTTTGATTATACAAAATAAGCCTTTCATTTTTTTTGCGTGCCTTTTTCTTGGGCAGACATCTGTGCAGAATGGGAAAATCATAGAATCATTAAATTTGGAAAAGAACTCTAAGATCCAACATCGACCCAACACCACCATGCCCACTAAATCATGTCTGAAGTGCCACATCTGCACATTCCTTGAACACTTCCATGGAGGGAGACTCCACCACCTCCCTGGGCAGCCTGTTCCAATGCCTGACCACTCTCTGAGAGAAGTTTTTCCTAACATCCAACCTGAACCTTCCCTGGCACAACTTGAGGCTGTTACCTCTCATCCTATAACTGCTACCTGGGAGAATAGGCTGACCCCCACCCCACTACAGCCTCCTTTCAGGCAACTGTAGAGAGCAATGAGGTCTCCCCTGAGCCTCCTCTTCTCCAGACTAAACAGCCACAGTTCCCTCAACCACTCCTCACACGCCTTGTCTTCTAGTCCCTTCACCAGCTTTGTTGCTCTTCTCTGAACACATTCCAGCAACTCAACATCTTTCTCATAGTGAGGGGCCCAAAACAGAACACAGCACTCGAGGTGCGGCCTCACCAGTGCCGAGTACAGGTGGACGATCACCTCCCTAGTCCTGCTGGCTACACTATTCCTAATGCAAGGCAGGATGTTGTTGGCCTTCTTGGCCACCTGGGCACACTGCTGGCTCATGCTCAGTTGGCTGTCAAATAACACACCCAGGTCCTTTTCCTCTGCACAGCTTTCCAGCCACTCTGCCCCAAGTCTGTGGCATTGCATGGGGTTGTTGTGCCCAAAGTGCAGGACCCAGCACTTAGTCTTGTTGAACCCCATGCAATTGGCCTCAGCCCATCAATCCAGCCTGTCCACTAAACCAAACATTTTATTCAATACTTGTCAAAGTCATCAGTGGAGTGACTTTGACTGCAGTGTTTCAAGACTGGTAAAAGAATGAATGGGATCGAAACAATGCTTTTCCCCAACATTTAGCTTTTACTTGCAATCAGCCAACTTTCCACTGTAAACCCTTAGAAAGAAGTATGCAGATGTATAGTGGCAAAATCAAGTTTCTTGCCACAGATCAGTAGGTGAGAGTTCACGACTTGTCACAAGATTAGCTAACGCTCCTATTGGCAAGTAGAAGTTAGGGTGAATTGACAGCAGCCACACTGCCTTGTGTACCAATGACCACAAAACTGACATGCCAAATGAACTGACTGTAGGTGTAGGGATCGTGTATGTCCAGGGCTTTTGAGTATGAGGACATCTGCTTTGTGGCTTACTTTTGAGTTATGCACTCAGAAAAGCAGACTTTGGGCAGTCCATTCCAGGACTATGGACAGCAGGGCAAATTACACCAAAAGACTGCTTTTGTCGTTTCAAGGTTCCTAGAAGCTAGTGATGCAATAGATTTTTTCAACCAGCAACGTTTGTAGGGCCTGTTCTCAATGAAAAATTACTCCTTTCCCTAAAAAAATATACTCCTTTCCCTAAGACAAGATGTGCGCTGACATATCTATGATATCTGCTTTGCAAATGATGTTTGTTGGGAGATTTTGAGATACCAAAGTGACCCAGTTCTGTTCAGTTACCATTCTTTGGCTTTGAAAATAGCCTCTTTGAACTCCTGCATCTGAGTACATTTGAAACTGCTACGTCCAAAATAGGGTTTTCATTCTTTTTCTTGTAGAACACTAACCACAAGGTATTAATTTAAAAGAACTCAAGGTGACTCACATACCTCTTTTTGCATTGTTTTCCCACTACCAAAAACTAGCTTTACACCTGGCTGCTATTATCTCAAACTACTCAAAGAATGTGGTAAATATTATCCACTTGTAATTTATTAAAAGCTGAGTCAAAGAACAGGTGTTGCTATTGTAAAGATTAATTTTGCAGCTCTTCTGCTAAGACTCATAAATTATGAACTCCTGGGCCCCTCAACACTAAATCACACACACACATCCACACAGATTTATTAACTTGAGGGTGAAAAATGATGCACAATCTTGCCAGCTGCTCTGCCTACAAGCCCTGGCATCAGCAAGTATGCCAAACCCCTCCCTGACTCCCCACTTTACAACTGGGAATTGGAAGCTTCTCTTTGCCAGCAGTGACAGTTGTGCACTTTCTGTTCCCTATGACCTAGCATATCATCTCTGTTGGACATGATAACATTGTTATTTTTAATAACATTGATGACTATTAGATTTCAGATACAGAAATTATTGTTTTGATAAACGTTGTTAGTTCTACCACATTAGTAATGTTAGCATTGACATACCAGAAATGATGCAGTAGTTAACTGCACAGACTTAGTCTCAAAAGAGTATACTACAGCTGCAGGTCATTCTTTGCTACAGAAAGTATAGTTCACAGTTAGCTTTTTTCTGTTCTCTAGTCTTGGTGCCATCAGATCCAGGAAAAACAACTGTTATTACTTTGGCAGACAGAGTTGTGGCCTTTTATGGTGGAGTAACAGCATCAGTGGATAAGGGAAGAGCAACTGACGTCATCTACCCGGACTTGTGCAAAGTGTTTGACACTGTCCTGCATGACATCCTGGTTGCTAAATTGGAAAAGCACGGTTTGATGGATGGGCCACTTGATGGATAAGGAACTGGCTGGATGGTCGCACCCAGAGAGTCATAGTCAACGGCTCAGTGTCCAAATGGAGACTGGTGACAAGTGGCGTCCCTCAGGGATAGGTACTGGGACCAGTGCTGTTTAACATCTTTGTTGGCGACATGGACAGTGGGATCGAGCGCACCCTCAGCAAGTTTGCAGACAACACCAAGCTGTGTGGTGCCATTGACATGCTTGAGGGAAGGGATGCCATCCAGAGGGACCTGGACAGGCTTGAGAGGTGGACGGCAACCTCATGGAGTTCAAGAAGGCCAAGTGCAAGGTCCTGCACCTGGGTCATGGCAATCCCAAGCACAAATACAGGCTAGGCAGAGAATGGCTGGAGAGCAGCTCTGAGGAGAAGGATTTGGGGGTGTCAGTTGATGAAAAACTCAACATGAGCCGACAATGTGCACTTGCAGCCCAGAAGGCCAGCTGCATCCTGGGCTGCATCAAGAGAAGCTTGACCAGCAGGGCAAGGGAGGTGATCCTGCCCCTCTGCTCTGCACTGGTGAGACCCCACCTGGAGTGCTGTGTCCAGTTCTGGGGCCCCAACACAAGAAGGACATCGAGCTGTTGGAGGGGGTCCACAGGAGGGCCATGAATGTGATCAGAGGGCTGGAGCACCTCCCCTATGGGGACGAGCTGAGAGTTGGGGTTGTTCAGCCTGGAGAAGGCTCTGGGGGGACCTGACAGCAGCCTTCCTGTGCCTGAAGGGGGCCTACAGGAGAGCTGGGGAGGGACTCTTTAGAAGGGCATGGAGCAACAGGACAAGGGGCAATGGACACAAACTGGAAGAGGGTAAATTTAGGCTAGGTATTAGGAAGAAATTCTTTCCCATGAGGGTGGTGAGACACTGGCACAGGCTGCCCAGAGAGGTTGTGGATGTCCCCTCACTGGAAGCGTTCAAGGCCAGGCTGGATGGGGCTCTGAGCAACCTGGTCTAGTGGGAGGTTCAACCCCCATGGCAGGGGGGTTGGAACTAGATGATCTTTAAGGTCCCTTCCAACCCAAACCAATGTATGATTCTACGATCTAGAGGTAGGACTGAAACCTCTACATACAATCTACTACTGCCTTGCACTGGGCAGTGGCAACAATCTACCAGGATTGTTGGAATCTCATAGCACAGGATCTTGGATGTTCAGAAATGCTCCCACCACACACTTCAGTCACAGCAGCTATAAAAAGACACTTGCTGTGCATCTGACGTATCCTGAAGCAGTCTCCCTGATCACATACTTAGCACCACTCTGTGTGTGCAGCCAGCCCTCGAATGTTGGTGGGATTGCAAATTCATTAGAGAAAAAGACAAAGGAAAATTCATGTCCATGGATAGTGTGTGTACCAGTCTCTCCCTTTGGCCACTTAAGGTGTGTTTCAACCCTAAAGTAAGTGAAAGTCTCAGATTTAAGTGAAACCACCCTTACCAGCTTTGGACTAAAATCAGCTGAATATGCAGAACTTCCTTGTAACACAACTAGTGTCAAAAAACTACCTCACACTTTTCAGTATCTCATGTTAATGGAAAGTTCATAGTAAAACTTTGTGCTATTTATGGATTTGTGAATCTGGTATATGAAAATAACTTTTTTTTTTTTTTTTTTTTTTTAAGTGGCATCGTTAAAAAATATATCCTGTTTATCTGGCATGATCACTATCAACCATTAATTCAATTCCATACACAGCTGTTCTATTCTGTGAAGAGACTGACTTTCTCTTAACTCTGAATGTTTAAGGAAGTTTTAGTCACATGTATGAAGTTTTGTAAACAGGCTGATTAAATCGCCTGTTCTTTTTAAGTATATCACCTTAAATATATAGGGAAATAGCTTGCATATTCACCCTTCCAGAACACAAAACTGCTGAAAAATAAAATGTGAAATATTTAACATTTTCAGCAAGATTTACAGGTACCTTTTAGCCAGACACAACTTGCTACAGTTTTGAAAGTACTGAGATTTATAGCATGCTACTTGTTGTTACCTGTTCTGTCATTTAGGTTATGATCCTGCTGACCTTTACTTTCATGATTCGACAACTGCTTCAAAGAGTGTAGGAAATTAAGGATTACTTACGTGATTAAGAACTTTTTTTCAGACAGAGGAATTCAAAAGAATGCAGACAAAATAGAGGTAATGTGAAAGAAGGCTCTGCCTTTCAGAGCTACAGGGTGTGCGTGTGTGTGTGTGTTTTTTTTTTTTTTTTTTTACCCCTGATCAATACAGATTTACTAAACAAGAACATCTATTTCAACTTCATGCTGCTTCCTTGGACCAACTACTTTAACACATCATTTCAAATTGTTTCACTTAGCTAGGTAAGCTGTGGTCTGTGATTATTTTGTCAATGTTCAGTGACTGTAGGAAAGGTTATGGAAATCAATCCTATAAAGTTCAGCTCTTAAACAAATGAGTAATTGGTACTTATGAGAAAAACTCCTCAGAGCAGGCATGACTTCTTTGCAGGATTAAAAGAAATTAAAAGTTTGAGGCTTTTTGAAATACTAGCAGCTCCTAACAGGTATACTTACATTTATCTTGGTCAGCTTCCACTCCTTCACTTTCTGTATCAGTCGGCAATATCCAAGGCTGATGAGCAAGCTGAAGCTGTTGTAAGAATTCATCCTGCCACAAACAGATCTGTTTTAGATAAAATGACACAGAATGGTACTACATAAATGCAGATTGAGCACTCTAGTTTGACTTAACTGGAGAGGAAAAAGCCTTCACTAAAAAAAAATATATTATTTCTGTGCAGGAAACTCAGAATGCAGAGGCTACGCAGGTTCCCTAGATTTTATTTTTTAATTGAATTCTTGTTTATAATAATAATATTCAGGAAAAAAAAATTCTATTTATTTACTTCTCTGCTACAGCCACATACATATACATACTCAACTTAGAAATGCAGCAACACAAAACAAAATGTTGATGAGGATACTCTACCAATCTCTGCAGTTTTTGGACCATGCCTAGACATGCCATGAATTATTTGCTTAAGCAAGACTTTGATTTATCAAAACTTCCACTGTCTTCAATCCAGTAAGAACAAGGACCTACAACCTGATTTAGAGCCTATTATTTTATTGGAGAAGTAAAAAGCCTAGAAAGGAATAATGTTATGGAAACTTTTGTCTCCAAGACATCATTAAACTCTAAGCATCAAAATATAAATGCCATACAAAGTTAAGCCAAGTGCAAGGTCTTGCATCTGGTTCACAGCAACCCCCGCTATCAGTAAAAGCTGGGAGATACAAGGATTGAGCAGAGCCCTGCCGAAAGGACCTGGGGGCACTGGTGGATGACAAACTGGACATCAGCCAGCAGTGTGCCCTCGTAGCCCACAAAGCCAACCGCATCCTGGGCTGCATCCAAAGAAGCATGGCCAGCAGGGCAAGGGAGGTGATCCTGCCCCTCTGCTCTGCGCTGGTGAGACCCCACCTGGAGTGCTGCGTCCAGATGGGGAGTCCTCAGTGCAAGGGGGACATGGAGCTGTTGGAGAGCATCCAGAGGAGGGCCACAAAAATGATCCAAGGGATGGAACACCTCCCCTGAGAGGACAGGCCGAGAGAGTTGGGGCTGTTCAGCCTGGAGAAGAGAAGGCTCTGGGGAGACCTGATAGCAGCCTTTCAGTATCTAAAGGGGGGCTACAAGAAGGAAGGGGACAGACTCTTTAGCAGGGTTTGTTGTGGTAGGACACGGGGAAATGGTTTCAAACTGAGAGACAGGAGATTTAGCCTGTATATAAGGAAGAAGTTTTTTAAGGGTGGTGAAGCCCTGGCACAGGTTGCCCAGAGAGGTGGTGGATGCCCCGTCCCTGGAGACCTTCAAGGTCAGGCTGGACAGGGCTCTGAGCAACCTGATCCAGCTGTAGGTGTCCCTGTTCACTGCTGGGAGCTGGCCTAGATGGCCTTTAAAGGTCCCTTCCAACTCGGATAATTCTATGATTCTACACAGCTGAATACTTGCTTTTTAAAAATATTTTACAATCACCTCCTTTTTACATAATATATGTATGTATATAAAAATATTTTCCCACACATACATATTCATGTAAGCATGTACACACATATAAAATACTGTGACAGATTCCTTTGAAGTACTGAAGGTGAAAGATGAGACTGGAATGCATAGTTTCAGTTCAAACATGCAAGTGGAGTCTCTGAAAGTTAACACAAACACTGGCCAGATAGCATAAAATTACTGGCCAGATTCGTATAAGCACCTGAGAGAAAAGGAGGCTACTTGCCCTGTCTTATTTTATACCAGCTGAAAATCAGAATCTACATATTCAAAGTTAAATCGTGTTCCACAGCACCACGGCATTATTTTTATTGCTGGGCCATCTGGCTTAAAAGTATAAACGAGGTTTGTTGCACTCAGCTCTTGGAAATCAGTCTCTCAACTGAGATCTAAGTTGGTGGAAGCACATTGTTAATTCTGTTAGTGGTCTGTTTAAAAATCCTAAATGACTGCTGCAGTGACCCAACATGAAGCTCAGGCAGCAGACTCAGGCCTCATGCATGCACTGTCATTTGTAACTGTTTTCAGCACTTGAGAAGGCTGCTGACTGCAGTCCTGAAACGGGAAAAAGTCTTGGTTCATGGAGCAGGAATTTTGCAGGAGCAGCAAGTGGCTCTCACACTAGTCATCATGCTTTTTAATCTTTCAAAAACACAGAAGAAGTGGGTCAGGCAGCAGAGGAGAATGGAAGTATCTGATCAGAAAGAGACCTCGTGACATTGAGTTGCACTTCATACTCCAGTGACTAGGAGGAGGCCTTGTGTTAATCAGTGCTGTATTCAAATAAGCTGAAATTTCCAGTATTAACAATGACAGACCAATAAATATTACTGAACAGCACTTTAAGCTGTCTGGATGAATAAAGTGATTGTAAAATTCCAAGTGCTGAGAAAATGAAATGGCAAACAAGGGAGTAGGTAGTATTTTCATCTCAACAGCTATTGATAACTATCACAGCATTGTGCCACTTTAATGGAATCCATCCTGAAGAGATAAGCAGGATTCTGCATTCCTTCGTCAATTTATACAAAACACCAAAGGATACAGTCAGCGCATAAAAGCATCTCTGCAAAAGGATTTGGAGCCCTGATTTATTAGTTTTATAGAGATAATAAAACTATTTCTCTAGGTAGCATTTCTTCGCCATAATTCAATTCAGCCTTGAACAGAGCTGATAATAAAACACACCTGTTAAAACTTTGTAATATTATGTGTGCCAAGAGGCAGAAACTTGTCCACAAAACCTCAGATCATTATAAGTCTTGAGCATTAAAATGAAATTCTTAACAGCTGATATGTTAAGTATTTGCCAGATTATTTAAGATTTGTGCTATAACAAGATTAAACCATCCTGACCTACAGCGTGGACTTTACTAAAACTTACAAAGAACTCTGTATTGTACTCGAATACCTTTATATTTTAGACTTCTTAACTTACTTTAAAACACATTACATACTAGGAAGCATATATAAGGCATTGAGAGATATGTTAAATGTCTGGGTAAATGAAATAGTGACCGTGCACACAGTGTAAGTTCATGCACACCCTGTATTTTTAATTCAAGCTCCTTATGATAAAACATGCTGCTGGTACTCAGTAACTGCCTCCTTTTCAATGGACTTATTCTCATCAAGTATGTATCAGTTTTTTACTGGGTAATTCCATTAACACCACAGAAGAGTAAGGATGCAGAATTCTTTTTAAAATATTGTTAGAGTATCTTATTCAGGGTTGGTAATGTAACCACAGTGCATTCACATCTACTGGAAATTCCCTGTTCACACCATAAGTCTAAGAAGAGTAAAGGCAATTTCCCTTATTTTATTTCACTTGTTTTTACACAGGAAGAGGATACAAAACCTATAATGAAAACTGAAAATAATGTACAGTATCAGCTTTTAGTTTTATACACTCGTGATCTGCAAAAGTAAAAAGAAAGAACTTCATTGTTCACATACCTCACACTACCTTTGATTTTCCAAAATTTGTCTGTATGGTCAAAGAAACATGGGCAGAAATCAAGGGACACCTCTAACATTGCAAAAGATACTGCTGAACAGGGATACTTTCTGGTGATGTTCTGTCCTTACCCACTTGTCTTTGTGTAAGCAGGTAGGAACTTAAATGGGCAAAGACAGCGTAAAAGAGCTCCCACTCCAACCACAAGGTTGGCAGCAGCAGACTGGGCAGACCTCCACCACCCAGCTTCTGAAACCAGAGGGCTCCACAGTTTGACCCAGGAGGATCTCCAGTATGAACTGGTCATAACAGCCATTTTCCCCTTGGAATGAGAGCCAGTCTCAAGAGGATTTTCCACGAAGTGACAGGTCACTTGCACATGTCAGGGAGGGACAAACACGGTTTGAGCTGGGTCACTAGCAGCCAATGTCTTCCTGTGCCCAGTGAGCAAACAGAAAAGAGAAGAGTTTGTCACTTCTAGCAGGGATCATGACAGTAGTTAAGGTCTTGCACAGGAATGTTGATATTTAATATCAGTGGGTTGCTGGATGAGACTGCGCATGTTATGCTATCTGTAAAACAAGGTAATACTATTGCTCTTTTCTTAAAGTACTTTAGACATACACATGTACACATTAAAAAATGTATAACAAGACATTATTTTTCTAAGATGTATCAGCAAAGTTTGAGATTTGGCAAATAGAAGTAACAAATCACAGCAAATGAAACCCGTTTGCAAGGCTATCATTACTATCACCAGAAAATAAAAGCTGTTGTAAGTATTTTTAATTGCCAGCCTTGTTAGAGGAAAGATCAGAGGGCACTAAGAGAGTTGCTGTCCCTTGGCAGAGTTGCAGTGGCAGTGCTCATTACATGCCACTTTCAGGATCCTATACAACAATAACTGAAGTTGGCATCACATGACTATATATCAGTGGAGATATAAAAGATTTAAAAAAAAAAAAAATGAAGTGTTTTGTGGGAAACAATGAAACCTTTCATTTCTTCTGAACAGTCCTGATTAAAAAATAAACTTCAATTCTCATTTTCTGGTACGTTAAGAAAATTCCAACACACAAACACACTTATGGCTCAAAATAGGGGATGAAAGTTTTTGTCAAAAAAAAAAAAAAAAGATATTTGTTACAATTACATACTTTTTCATGGAAAATTTCTAGTTTGACAATATATCAACCTTAGTCATCTTAATTCTTGTATTTTTAAGTTGGATTTCCAATTCTGGATGGAGAATGTGCTCAGGTGATGGGATTAATGCACTGCCATTCAAACAACAAAATGTTTTTTTTCCGCCACCAAACATACAGGTCCTTCTCAAGTCAGAATAGAAGGACTGACATCTCCTGACTCACCTTAGTGATGTGTGTATCTGAGATAGACAGCAGGGCTATTCTTTCACAGGTGCTTTTATTTCCACTGGCTACACTCTAAAGTTATCTTTAAGGCAGCTAACGTTAGCAGAGGAGAATCCCACTCAAAATTTACAAGGTAGTTTAACTTCTTTTTATACAAAGACTAATCCTGTAAAAGCCATTAATATAAGACTGGAAGATCTTCTGCTCTGAAAAAGTCTAGCTAACATGCACAATAGTACTAGACAGTCATTCAGCAATATTGGACATTTTCTCATTACAGTTCAGCTTTATGTTTCAGAAAATTTGTCCACTCAGTGATGTCTACCTAATCATTCCAGTGTATTAAAAAAAAAAAAAAAAAAAAAAAAAAAAAAAAGAAAGAAAGAAAGAAAGAAAGAGAGAAGGAAGGAAAGAACAATCATACCAAGGAAATATTATGCACTGTCAGCGCGGCAGGAAAAATACCCTGGAGTCATAAAGATAAGATATAGTTGTGTTTAATAGTCCAGACATATGCAACTCAGAAACTGTAAGGCTGATAAAACTGCTGTGTACTATGCAGGCAAAACCCTACAGATCTCTGGGAAGCTGTAGGGCCATGAGTGTTTCATTACAATTTCCACAATAATTTTTTCTCAACAGTACTTCTCAAAGCTGAGCAGTATTTCCTTGTTACTTTTTTCATCATTATGTTTCGAGTTTTTTTCAAAGATGTAATTAACATTAGGTATACTGATATTACTTCAATGTAAAACACAATCTTGTCTTCATGTTATAGTAGCTCTTAACCATAGCAAAAACATTAAATTGAAAATCTTACTTCTGATAAACTGCTTCTCTGAGCAGTGACAGTGACAACATCTCCACTCATTTGCACAGAGAGCCCAGAAGCAGCGCTGAGGGTCCTCCCCATTTGGCTCTTTGATGTCAAAGATCTGCTTCTATGCAAGCTGATGATGCTGTCCTTGTTTCCTTGACTGCTAGGGGTAAGGGGCCGTGCCAGCAAGCTATTAGGGGTCACAGGTCTGCTCCCTGGTGTTGATGGAGTTGGCGGCCTGTTGGTTTGTGCACCGGGTGTTGAAGGCCTGCTGTTTGAAACACTTGAAGCCTGTGCTCGGCTGTTAGCAGGCAGCGGTGGTGATTTGTTTCCTTGGAGTTGAATGTTTTTCCCCATTTGAGTTGGCACCTGAGGCCTTGGATTCTGGCCCTGTGTAGCTTGAAGATTGCCTTGATGGTCAGATGAAACTAAACTGTGATGTTGGATACTGGGGCTTCTTGAGAGCCTTGCTTCTTCCCATAGAGCTAGGTCCTTCTCAATATCTGTGCACACACACAAACAAACAAACAAAACCCTCACTTCTAGTTCTCTCTGGTTTAAAATTCTTACTGATTTTCTCCACTATACCTGACAACCTGAAGTTGTGCAGAGAAAATCCATTCACGCTTAAAACACAACTCATCAGAATTAACAGTTTGACAATCATGTCCTCAGAATTTATTTGCAGTTGATTTACAGCAAGCACATCTATCCCACAGAAATGCATTACTACCACTTAACTGAACCATCCAGCTGAGTGTCACTACAGCCTATGAAAACCACTCTCATCAAACTGCTCTCTCTGTGGCTTTTACACAGGTTTTCATTAGTAACAAGCTAAGATGAGGTTGTGAGCTAAATCTGCAGTCCTCAGCTGCACTGAAGCGCAATCCAAAACTGGTGCAAGATGAGACTTTGGCTTCTGGCCTCACCGTCTATCGCTCCGACAAAACTCTGGGGTCACTAACCCTTGACCTCTGGCACATCTGGGTCTGTGATGCTGCTTGGATGTGAATTTTGTGCTTTGGCCTGTCTTCAGTGCCACAGCAGATGAAGGGGTCACCAACATTTAGAATTCAAGGAAGAAAGGTGGCCACCATTGTGTATTCCAGTCCCTAACCCGTACAGAGCTATAGGGAACAAGAGCCTATTTAATAACAGAACAGTTCAGGGGTAATGAGGAAATTGTCTTCTGAATTCATTTAATTAAGATTAATGATTCCAATTAATTAAATCAGATACATCCAACAAAGTTAGATGAGGGCTGTTAGAATTTAGGTTAGCATAGTTACTGCACTGAAAGTTCCTTGAAAGTAAAGATGTGAAGAAGCTCAAGGGGCACTTCAAGTTCCTTTCGTCTCGCACAAACTGTTCTGAGTTTTCACTCTCACTGTCATTTACTCCAGTGTAACTTGGTTTTCATAAGTAATGCTATTTTCCATTAAATTGTACAAGCCAGAAGCTGTAAATCAGCAAGGTTCCACTGACTTAATCACATATTAAGTGAACTTATATAAAATGACCATTTCGTTTTTATTTCGCTAACAAGTCCTTAAAGTCCTAAAATAAATACATTCTAAACTGCGTATCAGAAAACCAGACTTTCTTGCACTTCTGTTTACCAGTAGTTATAAAAATAATGGCTTATGTAAAATAATTAAGGATGTGCCACCTTCAATATTAATATATTTTAAAATTACACTTTGAAAACAGGAAAATAAGCTACATAAGGTTCATATTACTACTGTAATAGAAGAGATTCCTCACATTTAAAATACTATTGCCAAAAAAAAAGTTGGTAAAACTGAAATAGTTGTGAACACCTCAGATAAAAGTCATTCAATTCTTTAAAGATGCTAGCAAATTTTAAAATGTAGTTGTTCTTTCCAGCACACCGTTAAGAATATTTCTAATTGACACCTTAACCTTACAATAATCTTACTAAAACCCGACCCCTTAAAATTAATTATTTCCATTTTGAAATAATTGTATCTTGAAGTACTCTTCCATTATGCTTTAAAAAAATCAATACACATCACTTTGGAATTTGCAAGATGCCTGGCTCTAATCCAGGGGCCAATAAATGACAATGTGGGCTACCTGATTTAAACTGAATAAGAAATATGCTCTTTAAGGATTCAGTTTAGTTTGTACCTTTACAAAATTCCAGACCTCTGACTTCCCCATGTTGATTCAGTATGCTAAGAAATTACCTGAATATTTAATGATTTAATAACAGCTAAATAAACATTTTATTTTGGCTCAGGTTTCCTTCATTTCATATAGCAAACAAGCCTGCAGATAAACCAATTGTGTTAAACATTTCTTCACATACAATTAACATGTTTCCATAGTGTAATTGTTCAGATTTATTCAGCACACATTCTCTGATTTTGCTTCAATATCATCTTTTTAAGCAGACAGAAAAAAAAATCACAAATCTCCAGCCTTATAGTTTTATCTGATACTCTGTAAATACCTGAATTGAATTATGACTTAGGATTTCTTAAATCCCTTGTCAATGTCATTTAAAGGAAATTAAAATGCAGGCAACAGAAGGACACAAAGGCATTTTACTTGCATATCAGAAATGCCAGAATAAGGATATCGTTCATGATGTAACTACAAGCTGTTTCTGCATCTAACAGTTTTGTTAAAAAATATATTCCAGAAGTGTGCAAAGACCACAGAATAAGTGTAACAAATGAAATGGGCAAGTTACTGGAACTAACCATTAAAAAAAATAATTCTCCACTCATGCATGATATAAAGCAGCCACAGTAACATAAGAAACTGGATCTTGGATAAAACTATTACTGAGCCATATGTAAGGAAGGAAAGGAAAACTGCTTCAAAACCTGGTTTTGTAAAAATGCTGTTTTCACATATCAAGGTATTGAGGGACTTGCTGACATTTGGTGAGACTCGCTAACGTAGCCACGGGCATCCACTTGTGCCAATGTTCAAAGGGAGTTTTATACAGCATGTGGTCCATAAGAGAAAGACAGGCTCCTTAAGAAGGTGAAATTGTGGACTATTGTTTCATCATTACACAAGCAGTCTGAGTCTTGTCAGACATCTAAATGATTGCCTAGCATTGAATAGGATTAAGAGATTCCTCTGCACTCAGCAAAAGAACTGAAAGAGGGAGACTTGCTGATATCACTTGCACATGTATGAGATAAACAAGCCTAAGCAAAACCACTGCATTATTATCTGAGGTCCTCCAAGCTGATTCTGAGCTGAAATTATGCTGTGGTTGTCAGTGAAGAGAATAATTGTCTCAAGCATCACCAGTATATTAATTATTTGGAATAGGAGAGTCCAATGTCTAACAATTTGGCCATTTTCTTGTGAATTTCTCTGGCAAACAAAAATTATCGAATGGTAAAATGCCTGAATCCCCAGTACAGTGTTACTGAAGTAACAGGCCCAAAGCCAAATGACAACAACAGCACTGATGTGAGAGAGAAGACCTTGCAAGTTGTACCACAGCAATGTCAGAGAATAAGATACACTAGGTTGCTCGCTTACGGCCAACTAAGTATTTAAAATTCCACCTCTTGTTCAATATGATAGTCATTACTGTCAGCTTTGTCTAGAGACATAAGGAACTGCATGTTTCAGAGCATACTGCTTACTGGACAACCACAGAAGTGCTACCAGTTAGGACATAAATGAAAGTATGGAGATCTTAACCACAGCCCTCCTAAGTGACACTTGCAGCAACACAGAGGAAGTATTTTTAGTTCTTGTTCCACTCCAAGCAAATGCTTTTTCTAAAGTGCTTCCCTCATTGTGGTCATAGCTCTGTCTTCTCCCTTGACTTCAGCTGCAACAGTCCACTTTACCTCCATGTCTTTATAACTCCAGTTCTGCATTACTTTTCTGAGAGTTGACCTGTGAAGTGCAGCTTTCACTGTATGACAAGTGGCATGCGTAATACAGGCCTAAAACTAAAGCTAAAGTTAAGAAAATATTCATTACAAAGAACAACAAATTGCAAACCATTTCCTAGGATAGCTTTCATTGATATTTGAGAGCGCCAAGAGTTATTTTCACTGAATATTTTTTTTTCTCTTTTAGAAATGGTTACCCTGTCAGAGATGGGCTTTTGCTGCAGAGCAGTGCTTTCTCCATCTAAAGGTCCACTGTAGACTAACTAACTCTATGTAAGTATCTGTACCTCCTTATTGCATAAATCTTGGAGAATTGTACAAAAAAAAAAAAAAAGTGTTATTAAGCTGTCAGACTGCAGGATATTTATAACAGTTTAATTACTGTTTAATTACTGTATTTACTGCAGTTACAGAAAAGTATTATATCACAGAAATATTTTTGCTGTTTCTCTCCAAAGAGGGAAAAAGGGCAGTTTAAACTTTTTATCTATTTTCATCAGCATCTGAAATAGATCATCTTTTCCTTTGTCTAAAATATTGGCATAGATAGTTGAGTGAGGACTGCTAGGCGTTTTATCATCCCTTGCTACCATACATACCAGCTAGGTGTTTTTCCATGGTCTGAAGTTCTTTTGCTGCTAAGGAGTCCTTTAGGAGTTTCTGTCTTGGGGAACCTCCAGGTCTGACGCCCATGGCATCCACCGTCCAAACTGGCTGAGACTTACACAGACAAAAATAAAATGGAATATCATTTAATATACTGTCATATTTATATGTGAATCAATTTTTTAAAAGAGGGGAGGGTGGAGTGACATGCTGTCCTCATTTAGGATAGTGAATGTGATGCAGTTCTGCATAGAATTAGTGTATAAGGTTCATCTGTAAAAAAAAAAAAAAAAAAAAAATCATTTCTTACCTTAAATAACATATATAGTTCCACACTCAGAAAACGTAAGAGGATAAGTTCTTCAATGATTTACATTCTGTGCAGTTCCAGCTACTTAATGGAGGTTGCACTTTAAATTACCATAACATTTGGCACTGTATCTCTGCAAAGCAGCGCTTCTGGGAATATCACAGAATTTCCTAGCCAAAATTGACAGTGCTGTTTTATCGCTGCGAGAAGTATTCCTTTCAGGAACAGCAACTAAATCATCATGGCAACACAGCAGCTTGGAAGGGGTGCTGGCAAACACACCACTTACCCAGCCATTTCACTACTGAACGCTGCGGCACTTGCCTGCATTTTCTGGAACCCATTCAATAGAGTTTCAAGGAATGGTTTTAAAATATAATACTATGAGGTAAACTCAGTACATTTTTATATGCTTATTTGAAATACACCAGGAGTATATGATAAAATGCTTAAGACTTGGTCATAAAAACAACAAACAAAAACATTAATTAAAGCATTCTCAACAGCCTATCTGAAATAAATTTTACTTTATTACCTCACCAAAATATTTCATCTGTAGTATAGGGGGTTTTGTTGCTTTCCCTGGTTTCCGAAAGAAACAAAGCTTATGCAGTGGCCCCACAGTTTTTTACCTCTTAGTAATCTCTGAATCTTTCAGTAAAAATCAAATAAATTTAGGGAGGGGCCAGGATTTCAAAGAATCAAACTGATGTAGTTGCAGGAAGAACGACTGAGCAGAGGAGGGAGACCCAAAACGGTGACCCTGTTTGGGCACACGGAGCTCCACTGCTGCAGTCGCTGGGCTGTCCCCGCGTCGCCAGCACACGAGTGGGTTCCTGCTGAGAGGTGCAGCATGCAGTGATGCTCTCGTGGCTGGGCTCCAAACAGCATGGGGAAGGGTATAGCACAGTTCAAAGCATGGACACAAAAATACTGGTTTGCTATCTCCTCCGTCCACAAGCAACTTGCTTTAACTGCAAACGCTGTCGCTGATTTCATTGTTTTTTAGGAAAATCAAGCATAATTCAACAGAAGTAAGCCACTATAATAGGATATATTTTAGAAATACAGTCTTTTTAAATCTTTTCCAAATAAACAGTCTTGTATTCAACAGATCATTGTGAAGCATGTACCCTTAAAATTTGATAACACAGATTCAAAATTTACCACAGATTCATAGACATAAAGCAACAGCTATGCTGTAAATTTCCACATTCTTTCATAAAAAATAATTCATGTTTACCAGAATACGAAATAGTTCATAGCTGCGGGTAATCCTACTGTTAGTAACTCAAAATACTTTAAGATCACAATTGACATTTCCTGATTTGCCAATCTGCTTTTTTTAGTAGTTCTGCTCCGGTTAAAGTCACCCATATTTAATCCCAGGTAAATACACAGGAACAGCCGAAAAAAAAAAAAGTAAGGTAGTCAGAAATGGAAGTAACCCTGCAAACACGTTTATTTCAGATATATCACTAGGCTTGGTTCACTTGTTTCCCCAAGAGATTTTGAGAATTTGCCACTTCAGTCTTAGCCGTAAATTGTCCATCCAACTCATAATCTGTCTTGAGGTGACTAAAGAACATCCATCTCTATGAAATTAAATTTCTAAATGGTTGTTTCTGATAGGTATTAGTTACTCAATATCTGTCCCTAGATGGAAAAGAAAACAAAAAAAAAAATTCTATGAGCAGTTCCTCTGAAATAAAAGAAACTAAGTAAGAGATGGGAACAGGTAGAGCTGGTAACAAAACTCTAATATTTTGATTTTTAATCTGTTTTTACACGTACTCTTATCCTCACATTTTTATGGGGGAAACAGGCCACTTTTCTATAAATTTAATGGTGTATCTTTTCATAAGGGGAAGAAAAAAACCAGCAGGACTTCAATAATGACTACAGCGGAAAAAATTCCCCAAGGCTACAAGGATGAAATATTTTTTAATATACGGTTTCATGCCTAAAGTCATCTTTGATGAAATACAGAATAAAAACTAGTCAGTGGTCTATGGTAACAACTGAAGACCAAACTGTTCATCTGAAATTCTCAACTCCATCTTGTGTAAGTTCACATGAGACACAGGGTATGCCTGTGCACATACAGGCACACCAAGCCATGCACGTACATGCACTCTGTAAACGCTTCCGTCTGCCTCCACCCAGCTACACACCCAGCTACAAAGACATACAGCATTTGTGTTCGGTTCTTCATGTAACTCAGATGAATACGTTCTTCCTGAGAATAAATATTAATGTTGTATATGATTAAAAAGCAATACATTCATACCTACCTTTCAGATGCACAGTTCCAACACTCTCTGAAATTAGTGAGGTAATTCTGGATCACATTTTTTCCAATAATTTTGTATCTAATTGTAACACTTCCTGTGCATTTTTCTGTAGCATGCACTATCATAAGCTTATGGCATTTTGTCAGACTATAGCATTGTAAAAGAGCATAATAATATTACATTAATACCTATGGAAGGTCAGATATTTAATAGAAGCAATTCAAGTATAAATTCTGGGCTTATAATACTGCCCTACAATTAAACACTTGATAGAAAGTAATAATGATCTAACCTTTTTTTTTGGGGAAAAAAAAAGGTAAGCAGAGTGCATTATGACATTAGAACTCCTTCACTGAAGCTAGATGTTTCAGGACTGTAAGCAACAACATTTCAGTCTTTTTGGAGGCAGGCTCAGGTAACTTTTTTCTTTTTTCTTTTCTTTTTTTTCTTTTTTTTTTTTCTTCTCTCTAAATAATACTGACCTTAAAAAATATCTTTTAACGTGTTAAGACTTCGAGTTCATCTAAGTGAATAACACCTAAACACAGACAGGGTTCCTTTGTGTCCCCAGCAATTTATGCAACAGCCTTATTCTTAAATGATAAATACAATCTGAAAGCAGGGGATGTTAACAGAGAGGCTTTGGAAGCATTTCAGTTCAAATGCTTCAGCAAGGAGAAATGAATTTACACATACATCTCCAGCAGAATTCGCTGCTGCTCCTTCTCTCCACTGGATAAATGGCAGCAGTTCAGAAATGTCACTGAAGTTTCAGGCTTGCAAGCCATTTATTTAAACCTTTTTATTTCACTCTACCAAAAAGTAAACTTTATCTACTGGCCAGCTACAGCGGAGATAAAACACTGATGTTGGTTACCTCAGACTTAACAATAATGACAGTAGACTGNATATAAAATATACATGCAGTCTTTTTCAATTCCTTCAGCATCTTCCAAGCTACAATTGCCCTTGATTGTTAATTAATCAATAATTAACATTAATTAAGCAATTTATTAATATTAATACAAAAACTGTAAGAGGCCTACTCATATTAACAAGATCTTAGATCTAAATACGGGTATGTTACTGAAAGACATCCTTGCCTTTTTAACTTTTAGAAACAGCTCTGGACACTGTTCACATCACCTCCAAACTCTGAAGGTCAGGCAATCTCTCTTTGCACTAGAAATATGTTCAAACAAAGCCCTCGAGATACATTTGTCAACTTCTAAGGTCAACTATGCATCCAATTCCTAATTGGTTTTCTTTACTTAGCATCACTATTTCTTCACAAATAATATATTCATTAGTGCATTCTTTACTACTTTGATCATTTAGCCAAATTACTCCTAAAACAAAAATTACAAAAGTTGAAGCCAAAGGTAATGTCTCTTATCGCTGGTTCCCTGAACTTCTGGAAAATACCGTAATTTACTGGGAAAGCAACGGTGGTACACAACGCAGTTAAGGAGGTCATAAGAATAAGGAAGTTTTCCCAGATCACAGTATGTACTTCAGTCTGCAGCACAATGTCATTTTGACAACGTACATCAGTACAGCTTTAAACCCTAGGGAAGAGGGTGCAGATGTGAATGTCAGGATCACACCAACGGGCTGCCCTGCCTGTGCAACTCCCCATGGATGCCCAGGGGATTCTGCAGAGGTGCAACATTTCACAGTATCTGAGGACAAGAGGTATCCAAATTACCTACAACATCATCTAGAAATCAAATGCTTGTTAGAAAATAAATGCTTCTTAGCCCTTCCTGCTGACCATTAAAAGTATTACAAAACAATGCTGTGCTACATTGGTGTCATTTTTGCCCTACTTCAGAGTTAAACAGAGCTAAAACAACAGGACCATGTACATTCCCTTTTCATGTGTAGGGGGAGTCCCCAGCTCACAAGAAAAAGTGCTTCTTCATTTTTAAAGGCTATCTTTTAATCACATTGAAACATTTAGGTAATCACAATGAAAAGGAGGGGGAACCTAATTAAATCCTTAGTTCCTCAAAAGTTGTAAATATATGTAACACGCTTTGATTGAACTTTTTATTCTGCATAGTTTTGCTAATCAAGTGCAAATTTTATTGGTAATTTCAGGAGATAATACTGTAAGAATGACAACCACACTGTTTTCTATCTATACTCTACTATTTCTTTGTTAAATGGCTTAAACATTTTAATCAGAAACCTCTGACAGAGATTACTCCCAATGCAAAAACCACCACTTATTCAGCACTTTGTTTGCAAGTGTCCCTTCTATCAGACCAAGAAGCCTGCAAGGACAACTGTTATTCAAGCAGCTGAACTTTTTGTGCAATATTTTGTTTGAAGGTTACTCACACAATGTTCATTGTTTTGTAAGAGTTCACCAATTTTTTAATCCTTCCACTTCCACAGCTTGTTCAAGTACAGAAGGTGAGCTTGTCAACATGTTTTTTTAGGTATTGTAAAAATAATAAACCTCCTCAGAGCTCTGATGCAATGTGGGCAGCCACCTCTAACTCCCATCCTCCACATCAGGACCTGTTCTACTCGAAATGCCATGTAATTGAAATATTAAGCTTTCTGCTTCCCATGGCAGTCACCCAGAACACATTACACTAAACCTTACACCAGAAAAATGGTAGTTTGGGTTAACTTGCACATGGGTTTTCCGCTTACAGGCAAGACAGAGGGAGGAAACATGTGGGCACCTGAGAATAACATGTTTCAGTTTCTGAAATATAACTAGAATAATTTTTTAAGCTTCAGTGTTGCTTTATTTACTGTTATTTGGACTAATATTTTTTAATTTGTCACACCAAAGATACCAAAGTTTTAGGAAAAAAACAAGGCACTTGTAGATTTTTTTAAAATGTATTTTTCTTCAGTTCAGAAAAATCATTTTAAAAACATGTTTTGGAGGATTAAATATTTTACACTGTGAATATTTTCAGTCCAGAACACACTTGCCATTCTGTCTACACCAAAAAAGGTCCCCTTGGAAGTGTGCATCCCAGCGCCTGCCAGTGGGGATGATGGAACTGAGCCCATGAGGGGCCAGGGCTTTCTGACCACTGTCCTCACGACCACAGGCTGGGGGCTAGACAGGAAAGCTGGGCATCCATGCCACATGTCACGGGAATGGGGCAGGCACCTGGGGAGCAAGGTTACACAATACGCAAAATTATGTCAGCAAAAAGAGGTAAGAAGCGAGAAAGAATTATTGAGTAATTTGTCTCACGTAGACGATGTCTAGACCAAAGAAGTTCAAGGTATGTAATTTAAACTACTTGCTTAAACTACTTTCAGGAAATATTGCCTGTTTCCCAATAAACTTGATATTATGTTCTTCTATTATATCGTATTCTTAATTTAGCTAATAGTAATTAAAATTGCACACTTGCAGTTTGTTTTGCTCTGGTTGTGTAAGAGTTGCACTTACCTTGTTAGTCTTATTTTTACAGAAGATCTAAAATTCAGAGATTTAAATATATGACTTTATGTGCCTGAATTTCCACATACTTATAAAAGTGAACTTGGATTTGAAAAAAATTAGGAGAATACAGTAATTTCTGTATATACACAATACATAACTCTGACCTTTTTAATTCATGCTACCTCACACTCACACTGCTGTTGTTCCAGATGTGGCGATGGAACCCTAAAATACTTACTTTAATGGCTAATCTTCTAATTGCTAAACAGTGATACCACTCCAGCAAATAATATTTAGTTAAATACTGAAGTTTAAGAGATTTAAAGTTGTTGGTTATAGGGAAACTTGTACAAATATTAAGTTACTTCCCAGCACTGCTCCTAGAGAAAATGGGCAAAAACCTACAAAAGTCTCTATCAACTAAATTACCTATCACTGGAATATAGCTGTATTCAACATGCACCAATACCAAGAATTAAACACTTAATTTTACCTTGTGCATGAACCCTCAGATCATTTCACTAACTGAATTCCGATCAAGGATTTCTGTATTTATCACTGAAAATCCTTGTGTATATTCCTTCTAGGAAAGCAACTGAGAAGTTCCAAAGGGGAAGGGCAAACAGGAGAGAATATATTTTAAGGAAAAGACCTCTGTTAAACAACTCATTAGTGCATTTTTCTGCCACTAATAAAGAGCAAAATCCCAAGTCAACTTCATGCAAAAATGCCTTTTGGAGTTGAACAACTTATTTTTCCCATAGTGTCTTTTTCACTTGGATTAGTTTGTCTGACATGGATAATTTGCGAAGAAAAAGAAACCTTTTAATGTGTACATGCCAGGCAAGGCAAGTGAACGCAAAGATTCACATGAATAAAAACAACAAGCATGAGACCTGTTAGCTCCAGGTGGTAAAAGAAGCAACTCAGAGTGAAGGCAAGGGCTACAGGGCGTGAACTGCCCAGTGGACGTGCCCTGCTCCTTTCTGTTAGTTACTGTAAATTTAGTTGCTTCCCTGGATACTTCACTTTTCCATTACTGTCAGAATTCCAGCTGATCTAACTCTTCCCTAGAATCACTTCAGTGTTTTCTTGAAGATAGCTAACTAAATATTTATAAAACTTGTTTACAGAAATGTAAAGCAAAACAGGACTCTGAGAACACCCCAGTGCCACAATCTCATAAAAA
>VXAV01010184.1:35622-47824 GCA_013399715.1 Alectura lathami | reverse complement strand
GCGACAGACTCATACTACCCTAGTGGGATGCAGAACCAGTATTAAATATGGAACACCTTGACCTAGCTCAGGAATTCTTAGAGGTAATATGCACATTTGAGTAAACGTCATGAATCAGTTCGTCTGGTTTATGAGAAGTGTCTGATTAACATCATATTTGTTCTATTTCTTCCTCATCTTGTATCTCATACAGTATTTCATACCTCAAGTAATATCTCTACATTATGTATACCCATTAAAATGTATTTTGGTTTCAATTCAGAAGTCCTTTTACAGGCCTTTTACTCTTTTAAAGAATTTACACAAATTCATTGCATGAATGCATTTATCTTCACAGCTTTCCTATGGGGAAACTCAGTTCTGTCTCTGTGTTTTGTATGTGAAGGTTGCCACAGGATAAGTCTCACTGGAAGTTATTAGGAGACCATGGAACAGATCTTTATTCCTTCAGAGGTCTAAAATGCAACAACAGTTTAATCATTTTTTTTTCTCTTTTTTTTTGGAAGAGATACAGATAAAGGTAAACATATAATGTTTGATATCGGAATCTTACTTTGTGCAACAGCCGTTTTAAAGAGAGAAAGGTACACAAACAGCTAATCACACCATTTACGCAATAGCTTAAAGAACCAAAACACAAAGCCAAAAGCAGATGACCTAACAGTCACTGGCTTACCGCTCCTTAGCAACTGAGACAAAGGAATTTTCCAAGAGCTCAGGAGAGGGAACTTAGTTGCCCTTGCCCTAGGGAAGAGGCTGTGTAGGCAGAGCAATATCTGCAACTACTGCAGGACCATGGTCCTGCCTTCTCTTTGCAGCATTGGCAGTAACAGCAGTAACCAGTGTGGATTTCAGGGATTCAGAACGGACAGCTTTACTGCCTTGGGCAACCCACCATGCTAGGTAACGTTACCTATGCTTAGAACTGGCAGAACACTAAATGATACATGTACATATTATATGTGCATTCATAAGCGCACACACACACAGCCTATATCTGAAAACACTCAGCTAGCTGTAGGGTGCACACTTCTGCAGCAGGATTTTGCTAATAAATATATAATATTTTATTTTCTGTATTATCTTTATTTTTTCTGTGTAATTGAATTTGTTTGTTGCTCTTTCCTTATGATACATGTCTGTGGAACTGAAAAATAAAAGCTGATAGCCATAAAACCAAATCAATAAGAAAATGATGTCTAAAATCATAAGAAACTGCTGCAAAATTTATTAGACCTCTCTGTCCACTGGTGTGAAGAAAGGCTTGAGCCTGAGCAAAAAGCTCAGAGGAACGGCCACTGAAGATCTGCTCCTCATTCCCTTTGCCCAATATCCACAAATGCTTCGAGAGCTTCTGACAGTTCTCAAAGACCTTTCAGAACTGATCTGGAACTCCCTATCTGCCAACTGCTTTGATAACTCAGATGGCAAATACTTTAAGTATTTTACAGCTTTTTAATGTTTTATGCTTTACTAGTAGCTAGCTGCCTGAAAGACTGCAAGATCAGTATGCATTGTCATTTTTCTTCAATACTGCCCTTTTTCCCTTAGCCAACAAATACTGAGCCCTTCTTTTCACTTACCTTGTCAACGTTAAACCATGCTAAAATCAGAATTGCTATGGATGAAGAGGAATTAATGTTCCCTCTTACATCTGCCTGAAAGTTTGTAAAAACAAACTACTGTATTTTTTTAAAAAGCAACCCCTTCTTTAACTTGTATTTAAATTTCTGATGCAATATAACTAGCTCCAAAGTTCTGATTGTATCATTTTTCAAAAGCTCCTTTATTGCTGACTACATATTCTGCAATTGCAAATCTGCAAAGATTTCCTTAAAATTCAGACTAAGGAACTGATGAAAATATTACCATAGTATTGCAGTATTAACAAAGCCACACAGTTTAAATAGACATGTCTGTTTTATTACCTTCCAAGAAAACGTTACCATAAGAGATCATTGAAATGTTATGTCAAATTTCATAACAAAATTTAAAATAGAAGTTATTTTTGTTCTGTTTATTTTGTAAAATTCAATTTGTAAAATCAAACTGGTAAAATCAATGTTTAACCATTAAAAAACATTTAAGACCATACAGCAATAGCCTAAAATGACTGAGCTATGCATGGGAGCTATACATGTAAGTCCGAAAACACGTAGTTTCGCATGAGATGAGAATAAAATATTTCAAAATATCATCCTTTCAAGAATGAAAAAAACTGCCATAGAATTGAATATGCAGAAGGGATAGGTACATTAAGCTTGCCTTGTTTAGCAGGAGAGTGCTGACAAGCACACCTTCAATCTTTACGCAAAATCTATTTCTTATCAAGTTATTCTTTAAAAGTTATAGGATTATCCATAAGGCAAGCTACTTACAGATGCTGCCATTTGAGAGACGCTCTCAAATTCATCAATATCGTCCATAAGCGTTTCGACCCCGGGTACCTGAGCTGTTCCAAAGAGGTAGAATAGAAGCAAATCACATTAAACAATTGTTAGTCACTTTGAAAAGAAAACACTTATAAATCAACCACTGAGAAGGTAAATGTAGCTACTATAAAAGCACTGCTTTTCAATTACACTTCAATGGATTTTAATTTATGGCTAATTTTAATTTATAAGCTTAATACAATGACAAACAGTCTAACGTGAATCGAGTGGCAAGCAAGCTTCATTCAGCTGCCTTCAGTTTTGTAAGTTATTTATGATTTTTTTTTACTGTTGTCAACACAATAGAGTAGTGGATATTCAGCTTCAATAAAATTAATTAAATGTAATTAATTCAGTTAAACTAGTTATGGTTAAAATGTTTGAAATGAAAAGTTCCAGTCATTTTAGGTAATGTTTAAAAGCCATGCAGGCTTTACCCATACTGTCACATTTGTTAACTAACAAGATTTGGTGAGTAATCCTGAATGCCTCTGACACATACGTAATGACTTAAATGCAATTTATGGACCTATGTCAGAGATAGCAACTTCTCAGTAAGATGCTATGCTCTTTCACTACACCTAAGTGCCTGTCAGTCTGCGAGGCACTTAGATGCCATTCATAAGCTATCTAAAAAACCAAGATGCCCTGACCTTCCCTACGTTCTGCTGCTCTTCAGACACTTAGCAGGGACATCCTTTATTTCTGGAGGGCCCACATTTGTGAAACATCTCAGACTACACTTAATATAAAAACAAGTGAAGTACAGAAACTATGGTTATCACATTAATTGCAAATGCAAATGAAAGGGGAAGAAGAAGAGGTGATGATGCACTGTGGAGACGTGGTCAGAGAACTGCTCAAGAACTGGGAGATGATGCCACATTTTTGCCATTGCCATGTCTGCCTCACATCCCTAATTCCCACATACTTCCATCCTTATTAATTTTTTACCTTAGTCAGGAAGTTCCAACCAGAATAGCATTGTATATGTTAGATACAATCCTATTTCTGTTGAACATCCCTAATTTCAAACTTGTTCTCCAAATCAAAATGCCTGTTTTGAACTTTCTACTTTACTGGCAATTCAATGAAAGAAGAATGTGGAAGCTAAATATCCTACTATTTTCAAAAATATCAGGCAGAAACAGGAGCTGGCTAACCACAAATAATACCAACCAGTGGCTTCTGTTTGTTAGAGAATTAAGTACCAATGTGGAATTCGCTTAACAAAATTTATTTAGCAAACTAAACATTATGTATCACAGAAATATGTGTAGATCTAATAACAGAACAGAATAGGAAATGTCACATGCACACTATGGCATAGCACCACATAACCCATAATTTTCAGTCCAAATAGATTGTTCCAAGAAAAGCCAAAAAGAAACAAGTATTTGCTCACACCTCAGCAATATGTAGTGTTGAATACTATACCGCCAAGCAGCTCACACTACAAACAGCTTTTTTCCAGATAAATTGGAGAGTTTTAAAAGTTTAAAGGTCTATGCTTTCCATTCACCCAGCATTCAGAGTTTACTCCCCCATGAGGTATTGTATTTTAAGCCTTCTTCTACAGGAATGCACTGACTGCAAAGATCTTTGCTGTAATTTCTTCTTTTCCTGCCTTGTATCATGGCTCTCACTCAAAGAGTATGGTACTTGCTAGCAAAAGAGACTGAAACAAGCGAAACAAGATCCTACCGTACTTATAGGCAACTGGGATGAAATGAACACATGTTTTTAGTGATACTATTTCTTAATATCCAAGTCAAAAAAAANCTGTATACTGCCCCCTGCTGAAAAAAGCTTGGAGGCTGTTAGATGTAGAATTTTACTGGATGAGTCCAGTTGCAGTGTCTATCTTCTGAAAGCGCAGAACAAGAGGAAGATATATTGGAGGACTGATCTGTGAGAGAAACCCAGGAGGCCTGCCATCTACAGGGGACATTTACAGCGCACAAATCAAAACCAGGAACCTAGCTATCGAATGCCTCCCTAAATTATTTCCTGCAAAATGGTCCAATGGGAAGAACAGTTGGGATGGGTATAATTTAGGACAGTAAAACTGCAGCGTTAGAGCATCTTGTGCTGTCCAATCTTAAGACCTGATCCCCTCTCATTTTTACTGCTCAGACCAAACACATCTGTTCAGTTCAGCAGGATTACACTAGAAGGAAATCAGTGCAGTGGTTAGAGCTAGATCGAGACTGTCAGTGGAGTCAGTATTGTGCCTGATGCTGCAGATGACCTTTCTACATAGGCTATTGCATTGACTTTATTAGGTGGAATTGCTTTAGCAAGGCTTATTTATGAGGGGTGTTAGATCAGATGTGCAGCCAATTCCATCTGAACTCGGTTCATCTGAAATCCACAAGAGAGATGCTCCAGATCGAACAACTTAACAATTTCTTACTAACCCACAAAGAGATCATTAACGAGAGCTGCCTCAACCTTGCTGTGCATTAGCATCTTGCTTGTGCATTCCTGAACGAATGGTTTACATCAGCACTTCTCAATGTATAGATTTCTCTCAGTAAGTAAGAGCAGAAAATAAAATCAAATAAACCTGGTGATCAAAACCTGTTAGTCATTTTTTATGATATCATACATTCTTAAGAGGACATAACCAAAGTCCAACACGATGCCTTGATTATTTAGGGTGTTCTAACAGTATCTTTAAAAGTATCTTTTAACATCTTCTTCACATACATGATTTCAGAGACACAGAAAACAAGTACTGTGGTGCTTTTATAGGAAAGATGGATCAGACAGGCATCTGCCTAGGTTTTAGGTCTGTTTCTAGTCCGTGCCTACTTGTAAAATCAGATGTGGGGTTACTTTTTCCTTCTTTTTAAATCAAAATGTATTACTAGCCAATATTTTAGGAAAAAAATTCTATACTTTGAAAGGCTGAACATTTCTGAGAGAGCCTCTTGACAGTAGTTTGGCAGTGCCTTACTGTTGACCTCAGTCGTTTTGCCCTAGAGGCTATGCTGTTTTCTAGCTCTACGGCTAATGGGTTCATGTATATTCACAGACATGAGATAGATGTGACTGTAACAACATGTATCTTGTTGCCTCACCTACCTATCTATCTTTTATTCCCTATCTTTATTATTCTCTATCCCTACCAGAGTTCTTTGGGGGTGGGTTCTCCCTCTCCCTTACAGCCAGAGACTACAGAGCATCCAGAGGCATGTAAAGTGGTACAAGTTACAATGGCTATAATACTCTTGTGGTCCATACTAGGTGACCATGAAAGCTCCAGTTTTATTATTAGACAGCATCCAGTATCTTTTGACAGTTTCATCTTCTTTCATCCTACTATTTTACTGCTTTTCTTCTCCCAGTAAGCAAAAATAAGCCTACAATTTCAAGGGGTGGCACGGCAAAGTGAGTCTATTTCCACTACAAGAACAAGGGACAAGGGTACATAGGAAGGGAAAAGGAAGGCGGAGATCTCCTTGAAACAAATTGTTTCATATTCAGTTGTGCATATCCCATAATCTATTCCAAACAAGCCATCACTCTCTCCCTTCCTTGGGACCACTCTCATAACAGAAGACTTTTGTTTTCCTTTCAAAGGGCTTCAGTCACCAATTCGGGTCTCTCTCAACAACAACCTTCATCAAACTTGCAAAAGCATGACATTCAGAGATTTTTTAGTCCCCTAACAAGTTTTTTTTTTTTAATAAAGTGATCTGTAACTGTATCACTGCACTAACCTTATATATTCACAAAATGGGTTTAAAAAAATTTATCTTTAAAGACATACTAGTTATTAATGTTGATACATTGCTTTACAAACACAGTAAATGAACAAAACGTTCAGGTTGATATCATACCTAATAGCACTAAATAGCAGACATTTAGTAGGTCCATTCAAAATAACAAAACTTAGTTATCATTTGTTTTGCACTAACTAATCGACATGGCTAACTTGTCTGCAGCTCCTGAAGTCTAAACTGCAAATCAAATCTTCCAGTTAATAGATTCAGCTGGTTCTGCCCTGAAGTAGGAGAACTGACTGAACAATTTATCTTTAGTGAAACCTCTGTCCAAACCTCTACTCCTTTCTGTCTCCATTCCAGTGACAGCTAAGATAATCTTCATCAAGTAAATCTTTCATACGAAAGCAGGGCATCCTCTGGCAAGATATCCCTCAGGAAGTGCCACTTCTGTTAGATTTCAGGTGTTATGTTCAAGAACCAGAGCAGAAACTGAAAAAGGGCTGCGCCCTGACTGCAAATTAGCACAACATGTAGCTATGTTCACACAAGGAGAAAAAGTGCTCTTCTGCGCTTTTGAGCTTCTTTTCAGCTTTTGAAAAAGGAGTTTTCCTTTTTACTGGGTTTTTAATTCTCATCATTGGTGCTTACAGAGACCAGAGAAGCATTTTTGATACTTAGTTTAAAAGCAGAGGAGAAGTTCTTTAGTTCTTTATTTTTCCTATATATTATTTGAATCCTGTGAATGAATTTATGCTATTAATTTAAATATTCCAAAGATCATTCTTCAGCACAGAGGCCAGCTGGCAATGAAAAGGCCATATCTATGCTATTAAGCTATGTTATTTTCAAAATACTGTGTTAACATAAAAAATGTCTACTAAGAATGAATACTGGCCCAACTGGCAGTTCCCAAAATACGGCTAAGAATTGTTTCAGAGTGCTAAAAGGCCATGGCCAAAGCCATGTTATGGACTCTTTTAACAGGTTTAAGTGTAAATGATTGAGTTAATGTGCCCAAGAACATTCTCTGGAAATGGTTAATCTTCTCTTACAGACATTAAATTTAAGAGTAAATTCAAAACGTTGGTGTTGTTTAGTAGTCATTTGTTTTTTTGATGGGTAGCAAATATTCATTTAACTTACCATCAGAGTCTGACATTGCTGGCTCAGAAGTCTGAGATACCATGGAGACATCTTCTGGCCTTTCTGCCATATTGTCTCCTTGCAATCTAAATTGTGGAAAAACAGAACGAAAACATCTGCATCAAATTGCATAGATAAGACAAATAAGAATGCTGACTCTGACTACATACCCTACATACAACATTGTCCTAACTAAAAGAGTATCTTTGCTGAAAAGTCCAATGATATTATTCCAGAACATCTAATAACCAGACCTAGCCTTTAAAAACAGTCAAATTAATTCTATACAGCTTAAATATTCTAACTGAGCAGGACTGTATTGGGTGCCTCTGTTAGGGTGTTGGCAGCAGAGTGGCTGCAGGGTTGGCCTCAGTGAGAAGAGGCTAGGGGTTGTGCCATGCTGGATACAGGTGGTTCCAGCTGTATCCAGTGGACACACCACAGGACACAGCCAAGCCCAAGAGCCATGGTGGTGGCACCCCGAGGAAAATGCATTTTAAAAAAAGGAGAAGATGGCAGTCAGGTAGAGAAGGAGAAAAAGAGTGAGAAACAGCAGAGGGAACAGCATGGTTAGAGAAGGAGGTGTTCCAGTGCCTGGAGCAGATATTGCCCCACAGCTGAGAGGACCATACCAGAGCAGTGGATATTTCCAGAAGGAACTGTGGCCCATGAAGAGCCACAACGGAGCAGCACAGAGGAACTGCCATGGACTGACCGCAACCACCACTTCCCTGCACTGCACGGGGGTGTGTGTAGGGGAGTCTGGAAAGAGAAGTGAAATTGAACCTGGAAAATGGGGGAGGCAAGGTCTGATCTTAATAATTGTCTTTTTGTTTCTCATCAGCTGAATCTATTTTAATTGGTAATAAATTAAATTAATTTTCCTCTAATCAAGTCTGTTTTGCCCACAACAGAAACTGGTAAGCAATATTCCTGCCTTTATCTTGACCCACAAGTATTTCCATCATATTTTCTCCCCATGTCCTGCTGAGGGGAGAGAGTGAACAAGCAGCTGAGTGGGAGTTTGGCCCTTAGCCAAAGGTACCCCACCACAAGAAATGCACACAAGAATATTTCCTCATTCTTTGTTATTTTTTAAAAGAAAAATTCCATATTTATGGCAGGTGTTGTGTCTTGAGGCTTTCCCCCTGCATCTGACTGCAACACCTTAACAGCAATTTATGAAAACAGACCTTGTATCTGCTGTTTTCTAAATGAGTACCCCAAGAGTCCCACCATCATTCTTCAGGCTCATATGAATCCCTAGTACAGATTTTGCTCTGAAGAGATGGTTTGTAGCACTTAACACAATATAACTCTCATGTGCATAAAGGTTATTTCAACTTGAATTTATTCAGACATGAAAAGAATAAGAAAATGCAAGTCAATTTTGAAGAACCCAGGAATTATAAGAATGCACTGAAGTAAAACCTTGGGGAAAGAAATAACTCATCTCTTAAAAGGAGTTCCTTTCACTCTGTGTTCTCACTCTCTGCAGCTGCTTTACATGAACCTTTGAATTAACCTTTGAAAGCATGCAGAACCTCCATATTAGCTTTATCTGAATTTCACATTTCATGAGTTTCACACTTTTTTATCTTCTCAAAAACTATTTTTTCTCCCAATAATTACTTTATTTCCTTTTATGACAGAAAGCTCCATATAAATTCATAATGACTCTGACCTGAGGAGGCAGTTGCACAAAACTTGAAACTCCTTAAGGCAGCAAAAGAGTAAAACTTACAAGTTGTAAACCTAATTTTGAAAATGAATTCTACAAATGCTTTATAGCTACATAGCTGGTTTGTATGCTGTAGTTACAAATTCTTTAAAAACCTAGACAGTAAGGCAGGCTTTTCAAAAGACAACAGTAAATCAGAAGCAAATAAGTTTGTACTATTATTGTAAAGATATCAAACAGGGAGAAAACAAACTCCAAATGAAATAGCCATGAGGTGGAGCAAGGCCTCAAAAATCACATTATTTTCATTTAAAAATTGACCAGTTCTCCTGTATTACATACATACACATTCTTAGTGCAAGCATATGGTATTCAAGCTTGTAATATGTATGTAATATTCCATGTATACATGGAATTGTAAGAACCAGAAGTAGCATATAGCAATAGGACAAGGGGTAGTGGCCATACACTGGAAGAGGGTAGATTTAGGCTAGATACTAGGAAGAAATTCTTTCCTGTGAGGGTGGTGAGACACTGGAACAGGTTGCCCAGAGAGGCTGTGGATGCCCCCTCCCTGGAGCACCTCTCCTATGAGGAAAGGTTGAGGGAGTTGGGACTGTTCAGCTTGGAAAAGAGAAGGCTCCGGGGAGACCTCGTTGCGGCCTTCCAATACTTAAAAGGAGCTTACAGGCAGGAGGGGGACCGACTTTTTACATGGGTGGATAATGGTAGGACAAGGGGGAATGGGCTAAAACTGAAAGAGGGGAGGTTTAGGTTGGACATCAGGAAGAAATTCTTCCCTGAGAGAGTGGTGAGGCGCTGGAACAGGCTGCCCGGAGAAGCTGTGGCTGCCCCATCCCTGGCTGTGTTCAAGGCCAGGCTGGATGGGTTCCTGGGCAGTTTGATCTAGTGATCTAGTGGCTGGCAGCCCTGTCTGTGGCAGGGGGGTTGGAACTAGATGATCTCTGAGGTCCCTTCCAACCCAAGCCATTCTATGATTCTATGATTCTGTGAAATGCCGCATGAATTAACTTTATTCCCCTTCACAGCATCTTCCCATCCTGGTTTCAAAGAATCATAGGGCACAATAGCACTCCTGTGGCACCAGAACAGTACTATCAAGAGATATCGCCGAGTGCATCTTGATCTTTCTACTTGCGTTACTTAGCAGCTGGAAGTAAGTTGGCAGCCATTCTGCAAGACCAGCTTTGCTTTCAGCTTGAACAGTCATCCAGCATGTCATTTGTTTCTAGATCATACTCTCTCCCTGAATCACAGTATAGTGTCAGGTTCTTCCATATATACCCATACAGCAAAGAGCATTCTGTCAGCACCAAAGAAGGAATGAACATTATGAATGAACACATGGTGTAAGGCATTTTTAAAGTCGGCAATAAAATTTCCATAGCAGCAACATATTCCCCATCAGATAACTTTGAAAAATCCAGATAACTTTCCTTTTAGTTTTGAAATTTACCATTAAGTCTTTTAGCAAGTGTAACACATGCTACTTAGTTGTGCCACAAATATTATATTCGGAGTTATCAACATAATTTGAAATATAGCTATAAAGAAGTAGACACAGGAAAGAACCCCTGTGTCAGAAAGGTGTGACCTCTGCAATATGTAAATCTCTGAAATGAAACATACTTTTCTCAGTTCACTAGGACATGTTTCCTAATCTTCTAATCAAACTGATATTACTTAAGCAGAATGTGTGGTGAAGTGCCCATATTTCAAAAGTATGTGACTCAAAAACTTCAACTGATCTGTTCCCAGTCTGTTCCTTAAAGAAGAAAAACAAAACAAAACAAAAATAATTCAGATTCTGGTAAGTGATTATGGGACTTCTTTTTCTGTTTTACAAATAGTGGACTAGAACTGAACTCATCTGCTCACATTCTGATGTTCCCTAGTGGCGAACAACAACAGAAATTGTAAAATTCCACTTGAGAAGAAATCCTGAAATCCTGTTAATTCTAGACAATACAAATGATTCTGCCAGCATTTTCAGTAATAAAGAAAAATTCCTTGAGGGGCTCCAGGACAGTAAAGGGCACTCCCTGATGAGGGAGTGAGAAATAACATGCCTGAGAATTGCAGCTCCAGCCATTTTCTCTGCTCTGCCTCATGTCAGCTAAATTCTATTGAACCTAGATAATTTCTCTAAAATATTTAGGTTTCTATGAATCATTATTTCCTAAAGATCACACATTTCATTGGAAAATTCCTGACCTGCTTTGCTGAAGACTCAACTCACTTCCTTTTGATAAACATTGTGAGAAGTAGGGGAAAGTTCATCAAAAAATCCCCAAAACTTTCAGCAAAAAGAACAGCAAAGCTGTTCTCTCATTCACCCAAGAATTGTGTACATTTTTAAGGCTACAATCACAAATAGTTTTCAGCTCTGAAAACCAGACATAGTGTCATGCTTGCATTAGAATCTTAACTAAGGAGATTTTGGTTTGTTGAATCACTGATTTTGCTTAAATTACTTCAAAGAACAACTCTGCTTTTGAAAAAAATCCTAATACTTCAGTGACTTAAAGTTAGTTTCTTTATGAAGAAGTTACTAATTTGGTTCAAAAAGCATAATACACATTTTGTAAGATTAAAGATCACAAACATTCATAGAATAAATTTCTGATGATGTTTCTTTGGCAGCCAAAGCAAATCGCAAGTCAAGATGAGAACATCTTTTTTCTTTTCTTCAAATCATCTGCTTCCTGTTATTTTAAACACTACATCTTCATCTGACATCTCTCCCTGATATCACTGCAATACTGAATTACAATTTCCCTAAAGCAAAGATACATTCATAACTTGAGGGATGTTATAGCAACAGCAGTCAGACAAGCAAAGTCTTGAAAGCCCCCACGTGCTTTTAAGTTACACCGAATGGTTTCTTGCACCTTTCCCTAGCAACCTCAACACCACACCAGTAACAATACCCCAAGCTTTATAATCATTTGTCCTGACTTGCCTATTATACGGTGAGCTTATTTCATTCTGTGTTCCCAAATACACTGATCCAAATTCTGACCTCATGTACCTTGACTTACTGTCTCCACTAGTTCCGTACTCAGCTACTGGTGTAAAATTCTGTGCTTCTACAGCACTTAAATATAATGCCAGGAATTTCTGACCTATTCCATTTGTTCTACTAATGTCTTTTACAAAAATAAAAATGTTAAAACTGTGCCAGCAAAATA
>VXAV01010184.1:5336-27692 GCA_013399715.1 Alectura lathami | reverse complement strand
GGTATATGGTGTTCCACTAAAAAAAAAAAAAAAAAAAAAAAAAAGACCCCCTTGAGCTTCATTCAAATGGCCATAGTTCATCACCAATATTATCTTATGCCTGATCAGTGTCTTGCAAAACTCTCAGTGCACACATCATAAGATGCGAGAAAATATGGAAGAACTGTTCAGTTTTACAAATGGCTGTTTACACCTTTATTTAACGCATATGAGTTTTGCTTAAGTGTGAAGGTGTCTCATGACTCAGCAGCCGAACGTGAAACCCATTTGTTTTTCTTGTATGTGAGAAAGAAATTACAAAATCGCATTACAGAATAGGTCAGTCTATCCAGCCCAACTAGCTGTGCCCCTAGATGAAGATGGAATTTTTATTATAAACACTTTGCTCAAATGATCTAAATCCAGATTAGCTGTACTAAAATTGTCTTTGCTAATTTTCCTGTTTAAATAGCAAGAAGTAAGCATTCTAAATACAGTTATTTTTGTAGTCTCCTTTTCCTGTATCTATGAACCTTGCTTTGCTCTACCATGTGAATGATGCCACCCTTTTATTTAGACGACTTAATTCGTTGCTTAGTGTCCAATGTAGTCCATGAGCAGCTTTTGGAATAAGATTGTTCCGTAGATATTTTCCCATTTCAAAAACCTCTTAAAGCTCTTATCCAATTGCATTTTGCTCACCGTGTGTGAAACACCTATACAGAAAACAGTAAGCTTTCTGTTTCTTACAGTTATATTCCAGCCTACAAACCTATTTATACACCAGGAGAATTAACCTCTCCTTTTATTTCTTTTTTTATAAGAGAAATTTTATTTTTTTCTGGTTTGTTTTTTAAGTCATAAGTTGTAAAAAATAACTTGGTGTAATAGCTTGAAAGAATCCCACATCTTTATCTCCTAGGTGACTGTGTGGAGAACGTTTATTTTATTAAAACAAAATTTTATTAAAAGTGCTGAGCTGGGATGTGACAAATCTATATATTTTTTGAAGATGATTGATGAAATTATCTGCACACATGATTAGATACATGTTTCTAAAAATTTTGATTAAAAAAAAAATCTATTTCTAATTCTGTCCTTTCTCAGTCTTACTCCATACAACTCTTGAAAATGCTTTTACTTTTTTCTAAGAGACTTAAGGATAGGAAGGATGCTTTGCCAAATACAGATCCTCAGAGTGTTGCAAGTTTTCCTCTTGAAAAATTTAAAAAGTTTTTAATTTGCTTTGTAACAAATTAGATTTATAATTCTACCTATAGCCACTCCCATTTGCCACTCTTTTTGAAGGCCTTCCTCTAACACTGTCAAACACTGCATCAGAAATAGCATAGGTGAGTTCAAAGTGAAGAACTGTTACTGTGCAGAATAACAGCTTAGTTAGAGTCAGAGACACAGGACATTTAATACTAGCTTGAACTAAATGCCAGTTATGACTAAGGGAATAAGGCTGAACTGACAGAGAAAGAGGAATCCAGAAGCTGCTACTATTTTCCTCCTATTACTACATTCTAGGATTTGGGTCCTGATTTTCTCATGTATTTGAGCAGTACAAAGTGAAGGGAGTTACACTGGAGCGAAATGAAGTCTGATGAGAAATGGGGGAAACAGTTCTTTCAGTCCACACTTCTGACAAGCCACCGTACTCCCTTGTTTAGCCCATTTGTAGGAAGCTATAGAAGCCATGGAAGTGATAAGACATATTGCTGCACTGCACTTCGCTACAGGTGACTTCAGTGGCCTTGCAGAATTAAACAAGCACTCTTCCCAGGCTAAAGTAATCTACACATAGCCATTGACCAGTTCTCTCTAATTCTCAAATAATGATGCTGTTGTAATGATCTACAGGAAGAAAACCTAATTCCAGTAGCAGTCCAAAATTATGCATTACCTTTAATGTAGAAATAAGTTGGAAAACTTTCATAAGACTAGTGGTGCTTTCCATCTGACACACACAAAAAAAAATAAGAGAAATTAAGTCAAAGGAGCTTCTGGAAGATATATCATAGAAGGTAATTTGCCTGAACATAAAATCAGGGTGGAACATTAAAAAAATACAGCAAGGTAACAGAGCTGTGATTATGCACATGCAAGAGTAAAATTAAACTTTTGTCTGAGCTAAGATGTATGCTTCCTAACATCTGGAACTCTGCCAATCAAATCTGAGGTAAAATGTCATACTCATCCTACAGACAGGCAAAATACCTGCAGTAAACGTGATTTGGTAATCTGATTTGACAAGTCTCATTATCTACAGAATACCCACTGCCATTAATAGTTCAATTCATTTCAAATAAGTTCATTCAATGAAAAAATGGGTAAAATTAGGAGGAAAGAGACCTGTTTAATTGCAGCTAAAAGAATGCATTACAACAGCTTATACTTCTTTTTTTCAATTGCATTAAAATGTGCTTACAGTCAAGTCCCATAGTATTTATATATAAAGAATACAGCACACAAGACTACTTAGAGGATATGAAAGAATGAAAACTTAATTTCTATAACAAATAAATATACTATTATACTCTATTATGACCTTACAATAAATACTAGGTTTTCACATAACAATGGAGATAAATGCCAACAGTGAGGAACCTTCACAGAGATGACCCAAATGCCCGGGCTCTGGCTTTATAACATGATATTTTCAGTGGCTATAGCACTGAGTAACAGCAAAGTGACTTGCTCATGGAAAGAAACAGGAAGAAAAATATAGCTGATGCAAGAAGGCACTGGACAAATTCGCTGTGGAGTTACAGAAAAGACAGAGCTAAATGCACTGGGAACTCTGTCTTGAGGAAGAGTGGACAGATGTCTTCACACTGAGTATGAAGGAAGAAATCCACCAAAAGAATCATCATTAGATTCCTTCATCTTGAAGGATAAACGCTAGTTTCCTCACAACTGGATAGAACGGCAATGCCCATCTCTCTTTAAACCTCCCATGCTACTGATCAGGTGGTTAAAGAAATTGTTGAACCGCAACAAGAGTGAAAAGAACCAGAGTCAAGTAGGTATGATTTAATTCCTCCCTGACTTTCTTACACAGGGTAGGTAGTGACATCAAGGTCTCCAGGTGACATAAAGCACTGCTTTGCATTCTCTGATCATGCCAGTGAAGTGAGAAAAGGGGATTTTATCAGATCTTCCTCTTGCAACTCACAGACTAGACTGTCGAGTCTAGTACAGACAGTACAGAATCTAGTAGTACAGCCAGTTAAAGGACAATATATAGCCAAGGTTGCTAAGACTGGCCCAAGATCTGAGCCGTTTGCTCCCTGGCGTGCAGAACTGAGAGGATATATGGCATCTTGGCACCTGCTGCTAGCAGCTACTTCAGGGAATTTAAAATTTAATTAACCTTCATAGTAATCCATGCAAGACCTTTTATAAGTTCTAAAACACCATGTAGAAAAATTAACGTTTCCTTTTTGTACATGTTAATCCATGGATAACTGATGCCAGTAGAAAAAAGGTGCCACGCTTTCACCTAGCTAGTTGTTTGGAAACATTTCACAAGACAAGCAATTTTTTTTCTAATGAATTGGGAAGAATCCCATGACTAGCATGTTTGCTCTTCTCTTAAAGCATACGGCCACACTGCCAACAGCAAAACTCCCTGGAATCACCAGGCCTCTGGCCATACTGGGACTGAACTCCCAGGCCCCACAGCACTGCTGAAGGGATGCTACTGAGTGATTCAGCATTGCCTATAGCCATGCTCCCAGAGCACCAGAAAACGTTTTGGAGCCCCTCTTTCTACATAAGTGCCTTTTAAAAGTAGTAATTTACAAGCAAAATGGGGGAAAAAAAAAAAAAGTAGAAACTTAGGGTGGCATATGGCCAAACTTTTGACTTAATTTCACCACAGGTTGCTTTTTATTTACAAGCGGCTAATCCCCTCTCAAACTACACAATGGAGCAGCCATTGGCAAAGCAGGCAGATAAAATTGGCATGCCTCTGTATTGTTCTTGTTAATCTGAACCATTAACAGAAGGGTGAGAAGGCTAGTTTTGTCATTTAAACAGGCTTAAATCCTTTCTCCAAATGAGCTTTTGTCTACACAGAAGAATGCATCTAGGAAATTTAAAGGGCTTCAGTTAGTGTTGCATTCTCAAGTTGACTTGGCTACAGGAATACCAAACTGTTTATTTGGCCCCCATACTGTAAATGCAAGAATTATTTCCAGCTGTCAAAACCAAAAGGGGTTCAACCTGATTAAACTATTTCTCAGAGATGAAACAGGATGAGATTATAAAGTGCTAAGAAGCAGCTATTTGAAATCCTGGACTGCACCTGTGCAACTAAATCTCCATTTATACAGGTGCTTTTCAAATTGGATTTGAACCTTTAAATTCCCTGATTCATCTCCTGAAAAACCACAGAAGCTCAAATAACTAATGAAATTCAGAGACAGAAAGGCTTAAAATAGTTTCAAGCTGTGAAGTAAGGCCTAAGACTAACTACGTTCTTTGATTCACTTTGGATGCAACATATCAAGCATAAACATAAGTTGCACAACCCAGATGCTAGAGGTTATAGGGTAGCCAGTAGCTAAATAATTTTTCTTGTTCTTTTTGCCTTAGCATAGGAGAGGACATCACCTGGCCCATAACTAAGTACAGTACGTATCTGAAAACCTGAGGAAAATAACATATTAACAGCATGGTGTGGTTTTGCTTTTTTACCTGGCACATCTTGCACAGATGTTCAACGTGACCTTTGCTTGAGGCTCAGCAGGATGAGTACTTCTACTTTGATTGAATTTGCTCCCAGAAGACATCAGACTTGTTACTCCTTCCATTCTTAGGTCATCAAGATCCTCTGCAACAAAACAGAATGACTAGATGAATACACTACTAAATTTTGTAACAATAAAGTTATTTATTTTGCACCTGCAGAATTTATTCTGCACCTGCAGGAACAATAAACAACAAAACAACTCAAAAAAAACAGGAAGAAACTACACAGTTACTTGAAGAATAATAGGAAAAAACACTTGAGAGGATTTTTAGTTATATACATGCCAGCATTCTGTTACAAGGAGTTCTTTCAAAAATACTCAGCACCATTTCCACTTCAAAAAGTGTTCCCTATTTTTTAATCTTTATTTCTCCAAGTCATTGATAAAAGCAATCAAACAAACAAACTTGCCAGTTGCTTTGTCAATAGATGCTGTCCAACACCTCCACTTGACATAGGGATACATATCAAAGAGAAAATTCAGGTTTTTGAGTGTATGGTCCTCCTCTGATACTTTTTTTTTTTTTTTCAATCATCTCTTCACTTGGCAATGAAACAGTATTGCTAAAACAGAAGTGGCCCACTGAACCCAAATATGTGAAACAGATACACATACCCCCCCCCAAAACAGACCATAATGATGTGCATACATAAGTCGCTGTAATACATGAGCAACAAATAATAATTACTGAATTTTATACTGCTCTAAAATCATTCCCACTTTGCAGGAAGAGGGCTGAGGCTCTTGGAGAACTGTTTGCCCCAGATCGCACAGGAATAGTGTAGCTGAGTTGGAACGTAAACCAAGTCCTGCTTTGCAGTCAGGACATTCTTGACATGATCTGTTTATTTTTTCACTATGGTATAAAATAGGCACATTATGTATACCTAGTGCATCCATAAAGCACCATTTCAAGATGTTTATAATTCAGTTAGGTCTAGCTGGAAAGGAAACAAACAAAGCACTAACTAGCTGCTACTGAATGAGCACCCCCTATTCCATGTTCTGACTGAGGTTTGTGACATACAGTATGAGACAGCCTAAATAAAATGTCTTTCAGATAATGTATAGACAAACATTTTCATGTATTTGTATTTACAAAAGAAACCAGATGTTAAAGGATCCAAGCGAAGCAGAAAGTGTTTGAAGGCAGGCTTTTGATCGTGCAATCAGATAGGGAAAGGTCATGGAGAACTTTAAAACCAGAAGCTACATAGGTTCAACTGGAAATACACAAGTCGTCATTATAGATACACAGTGGAGTACCAGTATGGTCAGATTGGCAGGACAGTGCCATGCTAACCATACTCTTTTTGGGAGACATCTACTTTAATAAGCAATATCCATCAATCATCGTGAGAAAAAAAAATACATCAAAACTAAACTTAATTTCTTGTCACTGAAGTCCTGGAACTAGGTCTTCTTATCTGCACTGGAACAGGCTGCCCAGAGAAGCTGTGGCTGCCCCATCCCTGGATGTGTTCAAGGCCAGGCCGGATGGGTTCCTGGGCAGTTTGATCTAGGGAGCTAGTGGCTGGCAGCCCTGTCCACGGCAGGGGGGTTGGAACTGGATGATCTCTGAGGTCCCTTCCAACCCAAGACATTCTGTGATTCCATCTGTGGTGTTTTGTTTCACTGCTTAATAAAATTCTTCCCCCTCCCAAAATTCCTTGTCTTGTTGGTATAAGTTGACAGTTCCACTCAATTTCCTGTCATCAGTTTACACCATTTCCACATCTTTTCCTTTAAATTTCTTCTGTAGTTAATACGCAAACTAATTCAAAGAACTTGGAAGGCTACATGATAAAGAGTTATAAAATCAATCACCTATGAGTCATTTCACAGAAGGTATTATATATTTGGAACACATTATGTATTAAAATAAATAATGTCTAATTGTGATTTAAAGAGGTGTGAAAAGTTCCATATTTTTTAACAGAAATGAACCACTGGATGGATTACAGCTCAAATGAAATTAAAGCATATGCCTCACTTTGTTCCCCCCTCAACAGATGTTATTTCTTTAAATGATGTTTTCAACTGTTCTCTGCTTGATTAACTTTTGGCTCTCTGATTACTAAGAGTGTTTCAGGAGAGCAGTGACATAGGTTGTCCTCTATCATGCCTTTTATAATTTGACTCTATCTAACAAAAACATGTCTTTTACTATTATTATTATTTTTAGTCAACTCTTTAACATTTTTCTCTCAAAAGTGAATTTTTGAATGTGTAATAACTTGGATCTCAGACATGCCTACAGCTGTAACTAACAGACAAGTTAGCAGAAGAAAGAATTATGTAGAAATGATTTATTGCCACATGCTGTTAGAGGATAGAGCAAACATGCATGCTGAAGTGAAGATTTAAAAAATAAAAAATAAAAACACCAAAAAGCTATTAATATTCCAGCCAGAGAAGTATAATCCTATCCACCAAATGCAAAGATTTGGTTTGATTCAACTTTGGTTACTGCACTTTTGCCCCACTATTGAATGTTTTCAGGTTTTTTTCTGGATATCTCAAACTTAAGGGGCAGATACCACGTTTTCATTTCAGTAGAGTAACAGAACTTTGAGAAGCTGCCTGGTTCCCAACAGCTGTAACCTTCACGGAAATTTTTGAGCTGTAGACAAGTTTGCATGCCATCTGGCAGTCTTCCTGACTGACCACATTCATTGTTATAGTCTCTTAATTTTTTAAAAAATAAAATAAAATACAGTAACTAAGAACTAAACAGTGTGTGTACACACATACACATATATATGTGAAGATTGTTCAACAATCAGTGCATGTTTTGCAGAGGAATATTTGCTCCTAAACAGGGATTTTCTCAAAATGAATCCAAACAATGAAGGCAATAGTGTATTTTAAGAATGAAAAACCTAGGTTTCCAAAGGTTCAGATGTTTCTATGTAACATCGGAAAGCATCAATCTTAGCTAAAAAGGATTTCATTGAGAAGTCAACTCAGTTACAGGGCCTGGAACACTGAATCTTTTCTTTTTCATTGTATTCTTTGCTAGACCAACTAGTGATGATATAGCTGAGCGGTTCAGTGATTTTATTGAGGAGCAATGAGGTAATTCACTGAAGAAAAGAAAGGAAGTAAAAACTAAGTTGATGATTCTTCTGCGGCAGAGGACAGCAGTACTGTTAAACCTCTTAAATCCTTAGAAAAATGGTACCTATATTTTTACAGTGATAGGCCAGAAGTTCGAGCAAATGAAAAAAAGAATAAGACTCAATCTCACTCATGCTAATAAAAAGTATTAATTTAATGCATGACTGTGCACTATATTTCTTCCGTTTACTGTTATTTCTATGCTCTCCTCTATATAAATAGGGTATCTGAAGGTCCTGCATTGGTCCTACAGCAATTTGCATTATGTCCTATGCGGTTAAAGCAAACAAACAACAACAACAAAAAAACATCCCCACCAACAAAAAAAACACACCTATATACCTGCAATCTTCATGCATTGCCATAAAACCAATACACAAAAATACTTAAAAGCGAGATAAGGATCACAATGTAATAAAGCATAGCACAGAAACAGATGTTTTTTATATTACTAATAATGCTGCACTAAGCTAAATTCTTTGTGAACTTTTACAGGCAAGTTTCATCAGCAACAATAAAAGGTAAAGGGTTATCTATTGCAGCTAAACAAGAACACATCCCAGTAACCAGGTTAACATTTTGAACATGATGTTGTTCATAATTATTTATTTCTTTTTTTTGAGGAGGAGGAGGTGCTGAGGACACAGAAAGTGCCAGTGATGCCAAATATTCTAGAATGCATTCAAGATTGTTTCATGTCTTGGGACACGACAGACTTCTACAGGGCTCTCACACCATTCATGTTAGGGTCAGACCTGCTCTTAAAAATTTCTCCTAAGTGTGGTGATTGTTCAGTCCCACAGAAGCCTCACAGTCAGGTTCTGCGCTACATTTTTGGATATGATCCAGTCATTCTTGCTTCTTCCCTCCATTGTAATTTCCCAGGAGTAATCCAAGAAGCTGCAAAGCTGGAAAAATCCTGGTTCATCTTTAAAGAGATTATATGACTGCTTAGACTTTTTCTGTTCAGCCTAATGCTAAGAAAGACAATAAATGTTTTCATGTGAGAATAAGTACGATAATTAATCTTGATTTATGTTCTTGCAAGCCAACAGTCAGCTCTGATGCACCATTAAAATAATGGCTCTTTCTCTGAAGTAATGGATTTCTTAAGGCAGCGTTCTTACATCAGGACAGACATTGATATATTGCCTGTAGATAGCATTGATTTGTCACGGATTGTTGACTGAAGCACAGACTCTTACTAAGCTCTGTTGCTCTCATTTAAAGTAAAATAAAAAAACAACTTCATATAGCAGTTCTGCTTGTGTTCCAGGCATTTCTGTTGCTTTGTGTGTCATACCTGCAAGTCTCTATTATGTTAACCATTCATCTCTGCTTTCGATAGTTCTTCTTACCAATATCAAGAGCCTCCCCAAAAATCCCACCGTAATTCCAAATGAATTATGAATTAGTGGAACATGTAGGATTTAAGCTTCCAGACAGAGAAGGACCATTAATCTAGAAGGCCTGATGCTTCACTCCTGAAAATTATGTTTAGTCATTTACTTCAAAGCAAAACTGGAGCTATCTTCTGCAATACAATAGCTACAGGACATTTCACCTAGTTCTCTCCTACTTGTCTATGACTTTGAGGTTATGAAGCTTACAGTGCAATTTGCTCTAGTATGTCTTCCCATTAACACCTTCAAAACATCAGAATTTCATGCAATCCAGACCTTCGGCACAGACTGTTGATGCAAAGATTGTCCTATGTAGATACATCAAGAGACTTCCACTCCCACAAGCCATTTTAGATTCCTGAGCCCAGTGTTCTGAAGACAAATTATTTTACAAGCATCTAAAGATGACAAGAAATTTGCTAAATGTTTGTGCTTCCACTGTTGGATGCATGCAAAAATAATTGAAACCTAATGCTGCTAAGTCCCTGAGTTTGCATGTCCACCTCTACCTGCATCGTTTGCCAGTTCAGCAGAATTCTATCCCACAGCCAAACAACAGAAATCCACCTGGGACTGTAGAAAGTGGCACTGTTTGCATACACTGTAAAAAGAATATGGATCCATGATTAGAGTTCTCACTTTTCATCAGCAAGAAAGTCATCTCTCCTCAGATTCTCAAACTTCCCATTCTAAGCTGGGACAAGAACCAGCATTGCAGGTATGAAGTTGATGAAGTTGTTCTATTTTCATCAGAGCACACTTCAATATCTTAGACAACTACACAAAGAACTGATCCAGTGACATGCTTATTCTCCCTTTTTCCACTAGGAAGAGTATTTGTTTACCACAGAAAACAAATTACTGGCAGGCCAGACTGACAGAACACTGTCTCAGGGGATGAGAGTGTCTCTAAAATAGAGTGTCTGGGCTTCAGCCCCTTGCCCAAATCAGGCAAATAAACTTTAGAGAACAAATCTGCCCAAAGCTCTGACTGGACACAAGATGATAGTCTCATTTGATTTAAATGAGAAAGTCCATAACCATAGCTGAAAAGGATTAGCATCATGCTCACTTACCATTCCCCACTGGAAGACTAAACGATCTAGCAGCACCAAATAACCACTGCAGACAACCTCCCCTACTTAAGCAGCAATAATCGACTGTAATCACCACTGTTGCTCCACACCAATAGTGACCTGAAGCATGCTGGCCCAAACTCTCATCTAGGTAGTTTCATTCAACGCTTTATTTTTACAATAAAGGCAATCTACTACTGATTGGAGCATATTTGTTATTTGTGCGTTTCCAGAGAAACAAAAATTGCAATATTTAACTTGTTATATCACATTCCATAATACATTACTGCAACTGCAATAATCGTACAATAGTACTTTTGTTATAGTAACAATATACAACAGCAAAAAGGCACAATGAGAAAATCCACAAAATAACCTTCTGAATTTCAAAATTTCTGGTATCAAAAGATAAGTCTTTCAGCATTAGTCCTTGTCCAACTTTTCTCTTTTTTGTACTTTAGCTTTCAGTAAAACAACTTTTTAAATTAAAAGCAAATTTCAATCAATATTTCTAATCAGTTCCACTTCTGACATCATTTAAGTATGCAACCATTGTATTTATTTGAATATGCAATTCAGACCTCATTCAAAATTTGCATTTTTAAAGAAAACCAACAAAAAAAAAGCTTTGCCACAAGCATAGAATAAGCCACGTTCAAATCAGTAAGGTTTTTTAAAATCAATTTAAAATATCAGGGCATAAGAAAGGAATACATATTTAAAAAGGTCTCATTTTGTTTTTAATTTCAGTTTGTTTTTTATTTTCTAACAAAGAGGAGCCAGCCATAATATTTTTCTAGCATGTTTGGCTAATGTACTACAGACGTTTCTTAAAATATTGTCAAAATACTGAATTTCACATGACATTGTCACTTACATGTTCCTTCATTAAATTTATTTTGTATGAAACTGATAATTTGTGTGTTTGTATGAATTTTCATAAAAATGACCTAAGATAAATAATTAATTAATTCAACAGCACAGCTCACCAAAGCTAAAGCAACCACAGTGACTTTTCCACCAGAGTATCTACTAATTGTTAAAGAACAATTTACTTTTGTACAAACCAATTTTCCCAGTAAGGGCTACATTCATATTTCTTTGCATCCACAGCCTATCAGCTCCTAGTAATAATCCTAGCTGGCTTGTCAAGAGGCCAGTTCAAATTCGTACACCTTTCACTGAAAGGAATGTTGAGGCAAAGCATAAAAATTACAAATAATCAAACATTACGTTACCTCTGCTAACTGGGAATCAAAGGTAAGAATGACTATAAGATGGCAGCCAACAACTGAAGCTCCTTTCTTTCTAGCTTCATCCCTCTCCCAGCCTGCACCAATCGTGCTCTGTCCTGAGACAAGACCATCTGTTTTCTGTCACTGTCTGTATTTTGGCCAGACACCAGGACATCTGGAAGACCGCACTGTCTGTACCCAGGGAGGCAGACACTGAGCTGGATACCATCATCATACCAATGGCATCACAGCTGACAGTGCATGCTCTTCCTCACTGGCTGATCAAATTCATAGCATTGACATCTTTCGAAAGAAGGTAGAATAAAATTTTTAAATATAGTTTTATCTTCCCAGCTGGGTAAAGCTGACAAATTAACAGGTATGTCAAAACTATCCCAGACAGCCTACAGATTAGTTAGTTAATATAGTTCCAAATAAACCACACAGATTTCTAATATTTTTTTAATTGAAGAGTGTATGATTTTTTTAAAAAGCTTTTAGTTTCTGAAAAATCTGTGTAGCTGGGAGTGTTGTGTAAGTACTGCTTACTCTGTTAGAAACCTGTCTTGTGTAACCTTCCAGTTCAGCACACGGTTGGGTTATGTTTGCTCATGCTTTTGGTTTGAATAAGAGAAAATTAAAAGGCTTTTGGGTTTCCTACAATGCTTGCACAATAAAAAGAAAGAAAGATGGTCAAGTGAAAAATAACCTATAAATGTGGTACATGCAATACATGTGGCTATTACACTCTCATTGAATACTGCAGTACAAGATTATTACATAAATAATAAATCAGTCACTGCAACACGTTGATTCATGTAATGTTAGCTTATGCCTACCATCATATAGATCACAGAGGTGAATTTGCTTTTTAGTACACATTATCTTCTGCATTTTTCAATTAGAACCACACATTTCTTCAGACAATTGCATTTCAGAACTGTAAATCCATATTTTAAATGAATCAGGCAGTCTCACCTGACAATTCTGCTTCTCAAGACATACTAAACTAAATTATGACTTCACTGAATTCAAGTGAAATTTGCCATATACTGCCAAAACACTGAAACTCTGACAATATAGCTAAAATATTGCAATATGCTGTTCTTTGGGTTTTAGCTGCTTAATATATGAGTAGTGAAACTCTAATAGATCCTGAGGTACGTTTAACTCTGGAGGACTCAGTAGGAGAAGAGCACATGAGCCACATCACCTGGTGTCCACTACATGGCACCCCCTGCGGAGTACCAAAACTGCACGTAAAGCATTCAAAGCAATTATTCCAATTGAGAGTGAGGCAGAGATTTCAGAATGAAAAGCCAGTTTAACATCTGATAGCAAATGTTTCTCAAAGAACTCTAAATACATCCACATACAATCCATATTCAAAGAAAACAAACAAACAAACAAACAAACAAACAAACCCTAGTGGTCAGCAGCTAGACCATAACCATATTTTGTCTCTGGTAAGCACATATTTATTCAAAGCAAATTTCACAAAGCAAAAAAGGGTTTTTTGTTTGTTTTTGTTTTTTCTGTTTAAACAAATAACACAAGTATCCATAAAAGCATTTTAATATTCATTTCAAATGATGTATTTAGCCTTATTATTTGTGACTGACATAATCCAGTTGCTATTCATTTCCTAAAAAACAGCAGGAAAATAAATTCCTCTCAGAAACGCTCAAAAATGTCAACAGACTTTTCTCTCCCTCTAAGAACATCCAAATTAATCACATTTGACAACATCATCTGAAGAGACACATCCCCCTGTACAGTTAAATGGGAAATAAGGTCTGCAAACTATTGTCAGACACCCTGCCAAGTCTCTTTGTCCCAAACATTACGTACAGTATTTCTGCATTTAGGTGACAGGGATTCAATAATTAAATCTTGCAGTTCTGAGGAATTCTCTCTCCACAGCCATTAATTCACATTTGCCCACGGCCATAGATACATTGAGAGTCAGAAATATAAATGAAATTAAACATAAAGTTCCTCTGCATATGTAAAAATGGCAACCATTCAACCAGCTTCTGAATATCCAAACCAAAATCAAATAGTACTCCCTTTGTCAAGAAAAAGCTGTTGGCTGGGATGTGCTGGAGTAACATTTAGAGAGAAAAGAAGTGAACAAGAGGAAACAATTCCACGACTACATTAGCAATGACTATATCCTTCATGTAGGAGAGAAATGAGGGCTCTTGCAGAAGGGAATTACAGCTACTCTTCTATGCTACGTAGGGGAACTACCACAGTGAGCAGTAGCTGTAAGCCATGTGCGGGACATGCACCGATCTGCATAGCTTTTTGCACATGAAACTAGCTGTTTTGCTTTCAAGTGCTCAGAAATCTACACGCACTGAGAGGAACACCACACAAAAACTATAAAACCAGCACGTGGCAAGTACGGCTCATTTTCTCAGTCTCAAAGCTTCATGTTTTCAATTGAGTTTAGTTTGGCAAAGAATTATGTATGAGAACAAAAATAGTAATCATATATTTGCATTTTATATAAACCATAAATCTGGATTTATAATAATGGTTTATAAACAATAGCAACAAATATAAATCTTCTATAATGCAAATGTTACCTTTTACAGCCAACTGGAGAATATATCAACTCTGAACAATCTTGAAGATGAAATTTCACATCAGAAGAGATGTGACTCAAGAAAGGATTACATGTAACAGCAGTTTGGTACTTCAATGCCACCATTTATAGTTTCAATAACAGGAATATGCAAAAGCCAATAACATTTAACATTTCTGCAATAAGGCAGGAATGTTTCAGGCAAAAAAGAAGAAAGCAAGTTATCTTTCTTGGACAGAATAAGTCTGTGGCTATCATGCTTTTATTACAAACTATATCTTTAAAAACAATTTTGTATTCTTACTGTTTCATTTACAACATCTTTTCAAGTTTTAATTCTCATTGAACTGAAAAAAAAAAATCTTTTTTATAACTTCTGTTTTTAATAAAACAAGGGGAGAAACCTTCCTGAAGCCACAATTGGATTTGCGTCTCTTTGCATCTGATTAAAAATCAAGACTAAAAATCCTATTAATTGCATATTAATTTATATTTAATTATTTCCAGGTCTGTAAACTTTCTAAGAAGAGAATTAAAAGCCAAGGAACAACTATAGTTCTCTTCATTTCTATTTCATTCCTTCATTATTGGATATTTCAAAGATACAATATTTCTTCAACAGAAGAAACGTGGCCTAGATCAGTGCTACCCAGAAAACAATAAACTAATAGATATAACCTTCTGTTTGTGTTCAGAACTCCTCCTTCTGTCACAAACGCACATTGTAACCTCAACCTTTGGGGCCAGGGATGTATAATCTTCAAGCACTTACCGTCATACCTATCCTATTAAATTTGCATTTATGTTTCATCAGCTCCATATCTCTGATTTTGTTAATCATTTCCATCCTTATTTTTATATGCTCTTCCAAAGGTGACTCACCATCTCTCTTCATATTTCCTCCCAGTGAAATCTTGGCTGTATACACGTCAGTGGCCAAACTCATATTTCACTGCAGTGAAGCAGGACCCAACCCTTTTAAGTGTGCTTCCAATTCAGCTTATTGTTCCAAGACCCTAGCTGTCCTCGTGTGCCTCACATTTAGCTGGGTGAGGGAGCTCATCTGTCTTAAAGCTCTCTCTGTTTTGCTGCATTGATTACTGGCCCAAGCCACCCTTGCTCTTCAATCTTTTCTAAGGTTTCTTGCTCAGACATAGACTGGTTTAAACAGGCAATCAGAATAGCTGATTTGAAAACAGAGCTCAGCATGTTTCCAAGTGAGTGTTTGGTGATACAAAAACAGTTCACCATCCATGACCCTTGTTCAATTTATTGAAGTTATATGACTTCATAAAGAAACTTCATAGAAAATAACCGTGCAGCTTTGTCAGTACCTAATATCACTTTTATTTTCCTTGAAATATGCAGCTGAAATCCCATAGGCTACATTTGGGGGATGTATTCAGTAGATACTAGAAATGACTTTTAGGAAGGAGTCATTTTTAACAGCATTTGCTTTGGTTGCGGTTTATGCATAAATAAATAAATAAATAAATAAATAAAGTGCCTTTATTATCACTGTAGTAGAAGTACCAGGTTAACATAGAAACTGCCACACCTTTCACAGCTTCACAGCGAATATTTAGAAGATAAAGATGTTCCACAGAGATATTAAGCTGAAACCAACACTCCTGTATGCAGGATCATGGAAGAAAAACAAAAACAAAAAAACAGCTTCCATTGTCAATGCACACTTAACATAGCCCCACAGACTTAAAATGATTTTATGTTAAAGATAACTCTCATCTTTATATTTACACCTAACATCTTTCTTCTTTCTTGCTCCATCCTTGTCCATTGACATGCTTTTCTTTCGTAGTGTTGGTGTTACCATGTGTTCTTTCTGTTTTTTTTTCTTTTATCCAGTATGCTTACCGTATGATGCTATAAACTGATATTTCCTCTTATTACTCTTATGAATTCTCACTCCTGTTTTTGAATTTCTCATATCCCAAATTCTCTCCTGCATCTGTTTCTATCATCCACAGATTTTCTCTCCACTACCTCTTTTGCAGTATAGCCTTTGCTACCTTTTGCCTTTCTCATCTTTTCTACAGTAGTAGTCAAAATGTCCTGCAGGTAATTGAACTTACAGGCAGTATGCTCACATACAAACAAATATGTCTACATGAATTCAGGGTCATTAAAGAAAATGCAGGAAGACAAGCTGGTAGCCCTACTTTTGATGGCAGCAGGTACACTGCAGTTACTGCAACAATGAGTCTAACCTAGCATCGAACTTGCAGACTTAAGGTACTTTGTGCCACAATAATCCTGTGAATCACAGTCCTGGCTAATGAGCTTCCTGATCTGCCCAAAATTGCTACATATATGCTGTTAAAAAAAAAAAAAAAAAAAAAAAAAAAAGCTGGCATTGCTATCTATACCTGACTTGGACTTTTGGAGCTATCCTTTGTCTGCAGGGTAGTCACAGCAGTTACTGCTGTATACATAATCCTACGTGGTGAAAGTTTGTTATGCAATTTGTTAAGATAGCAATCAAAGTAGACAGGTGTGATACTTAAAATTGTAGATGGGCTGAACAGTTGTTTAGAGGTGTTTTTATTCCTTGTTTTCAAGTGCTTTCATTTTATCAAGGCTTACAAAATCTAATTCTGAGTTACCTTTCTGAAAAAGCATTTGTTTCCTTCCCACTTTGCTATAAATGATTCCTACTTCACTCTATTCTCCATGTTTATTCTTCCTCCTTCTCTCATTTCCGTAATTACAATCATTTGAAAAAAAATATATATATATTATTCCACTTATTCTTTTTTAAAAGTCTGTTTTACAACACAGAACACTTTCAGAATCCTTCTGAGTGCAAAAGTATTAAACAGAATGGCTGGGCAAGCAACAGCCTTTTAATATATGCTGAATCAACTGTCTTCAAGTACAAAGAAGTAGCAATAGTTCGGGTTTTCTCAAGTTTACTGTTTGTCATTTTATTTATTGCTTGCAGAATTTAAAATTGCATTTATCTTGTGATTATTACATTCAATGTTGCACTTGATACGTTAAATGATAGGAATACACACTTTGCAACAAAAAAATAAAATCAGAATTCTTGTTTGGTCAGGAAAGGAAATACAAACAAAAAATGTACAGGTAGTTATTCTATAAGCACCAAACATGATGAATCTTAAATTCCTATGGCTTTGTGTTACCCCCAGGCCTGGGGTCCCCAGCACAAGAAAGATGTGGAACTTCTGGAGCAGGTCCAGAGGCCACAAAAATGGTCAGAGGGCTGGAGCACCTCTCCTACAAAGAAAGGCTGAAGGAGCTGGGCTTGTTCAGCTTGGAGAAAAGAAGGCTCTGGGGAGACCTCATTGTGGCCTTCCAGTACTTGAAAGGAGCTTATAAACAGGAGGGAGAGCAACTTTTTACGCAGGTAGATAGTGATAGGGCAAGGTGGAATGGTTTTAAACTAAAAAAGGGAAGATTCAAGTTAGCTATTAGGAGGAAATTTTTTACTCAGAGGGTGGTGAGGCACTGGCACAGGTTGCCCAGAGAAGCTGTGGATGCCCCGTCCCTGGAGGTGTTCAAGGCCAGGCTGGATGGGCCCTTGGGCAGCCTGGTCTAGTGGGTGGCAACCCTGGCCATGGCAGTGGGTTGGACCTGGATGGTTTTTAAGGTCCCTTCCAACCCAAGACAGACTACTGATTTTACAAAAAGTTCCTAGGACAAGACCTCAAAGATGGATACCTTATAAGATCATTTAAGAACACAGAAAACCAGGAAACCACAGGCTGAAAACTTAGAGAGTGAAAATCAGTATGCAGGGGATATTACTACTGGTTTACGGAATACTAATCTTGCAGCTTTGCAACTGACTATGACCACTACCACCAGATACATACACTCTGGATAAAACAAGCATTTCCCTTTTTATCAGATATCAGCAGTGCTAGCACAGTTTTATTAGCTTTCACCCTTGAAATAACAAATCAGCAAAATCTCAGGCTGACTGCCTGGCTGAAGTTGCTACCAGCTGAAACCGTCTTCCTCTCCTGTGACAGCCAGCGATGTCCTTCTAAGCGGAAACTGACCTCCTTAATGCACTGCGCTGAAAACAACAGTGATTCACAAGTTGACTTAGAAGCAGATCAGATGTCTCTGACCTGAGGGTTTCCTTATCTATTGAAGGTGCAGGGCAAGGCAGATGGCTGGGGGTGGCAACAGCTTCAGCCAATGATCTCCTGCTGCAAGTCTGTCAGAACCTGAACAGGAACCAATTTATTCTCACTAACGATTTTGCATGCCTTTTTTCATTCCTTCACTTAACTGATGTGTATAAAACTCTTCAACTTCTTCCTGCCTCCATTTCCCTCTCACATTTTGAAGCCTCCTTCCCTTCTGCTATATCCACTCTGAGACTAGGGTGACTAGAGTGGAAATCCTCTACACCAGATTGGGGTATCTCTCTGGATACATACAGGTACAACTGAAAGACACATGCAAGAAGTTAAATAGGATAAGCAGTGCAGACAATCTTACCTTTGGAACAAACACCATGGCTCAAAGGTATCTGGCTCCTTTTACGTTCACAACTGTTATGGGCCTGCAAGCATCTCACCACAACTGTTCATACAGTCTGAAAGCTGTAGCAGTAGTTCAAATCGTATGTTCCCTGACATTTCTCAACAACAAAATTCATCCACTGTCACGTTGTTAACTTTTAGAAAATTCTTTGCTAGTTTCTGTTTTTGACCGTCATAGATAGTTATACAATGCTATAAATGTTTAACTTGCTACCTCCCAGCAGAGAATATTAATATATTAAACAAGAGGTTTATATATTAAACATATTAAATATAAATATATATAACATTAAAAAAGAGGTAGTCCACTGTTAGAAGATTGCTTAAAATATTAAATGCAGCTTTTACTTACTACTATTATTTTCCCACACGAGCAGCTTCTACTCCATGACAGCATCTTTTTTTTCTCACCGTGTGACTATTTCGTTCTTTAGTATCTTCTTGTGAGAGGTTTTGACAAAGATTTTTTATGAAATTACAAATAAGTCATACCTATTTGCACTTCTTAGTCCATATTTTGCTGACACTTTCATAGAATCATAATTACACACACAAATGTGGAAAAGACAGCTGCACTGAAGCCCAGTGACTAGATCTTTCATTGCTTTCTACAGAGCAGAATAGACTTGACACCACTATGCATGTTCATCTTTTAAAAAGAAGGCGGATTGCCACTGCTAAAATTTTCTTGTCAATTCAATTTTTAGCTTTTATTTTAAAAAAGCTTTTACTTAAAAAAACAATAGGGTATGTTCTGTTTTTACTGCACAAAATGTTGGCTAATAGATAAATGCTGTGCTCTGTAATATTTCAAGTAAACCTGTATGTAGAAAGATATGTACTGCTAGTTAATGACACTGTGTCATTACTTACCAGCTGGCAAACAAACCTGTCACTTTCCCCATCCCAAAATTGATGCTGGTAACATACATATAAATACTTGTATATTTATAATTCCTGACAATTCTTGCAATGTTCTGATGCATATTGACAAAATGTGTGGGTCTGGAGAGGTTAACTAGAAATAAAACAGAACTCTACTGACTTGTCATTTATTCCCAATGAGATATTGAAAATAGAAACTCTTGAATTCTGCTATATCATAGTCATCACTAATCATCATACACAGGTGATTTGAAGTACTTCTTAGATGTTATACCACTTAGAGTGAAAGTCTAACTTACAAACTTTCAGAAATTGTATTCTGTAGGAAAGATACGAGTTAAAAAATGTGAATTCAGGGGGAAAACCATGATTTTGCCAGCAGAATCCTTCCTTGTATTAAATTAATTGGGAAATCCCAGCAGCTTCCCCTTTGACAGCCTGATTCCACCAAGAAAACATTACCAATTTCACAGTCAAGTTCCATTTATTTTGTATTAGGCAGCCTGCCTTAAAGAATGATGCAAGGCCTAGGGGGTACATGCACTATTTATTCTCCATCTAAATTTCAGCTCATTTTGTTAACTGAACATACAAAGGGACTATAGCTGAGAGCCCATCTTGTCAAAATTTGCAAAACCACAGAGGTATCTGCTATACTGTTAGTTAAGGAATGCCTTTCTACATGAGAAAAAAAGCACAAGCTTTTCAGAGCTAAGCCACTGAAAAGAGAAGTTTGATGATGATCAACAATATTCCAGATTCTCATCCCTTCTCTCAGGAAATGCAATTCTGAGTGTATAAGGAAGACAAGAAAACTTTGGTGTTACCTGCTCTTTATTTCAAACACGCTCAATGGTAGTATTTTTCCTAGTTGAAGGTCATCAAAAGCATCTCAGTGATAAACGTCTTCACGCTAGCAGTGTATGACTGACATTCAGATGTCCATGTTAATCCCTTCAGCTATATTTAAAAAAAAAAAAAATACTGTAACACTAAGCTTAAAAATAGTTCATGCACCAAATACCAAGTTTCCTATACTTCTACCTTATCCAGAACTGACTTACTCCACCTTTCCTACCCAGTGGCAAGCGTTTCGAACATTTGTCTCAGAACCAGTGATGCCGGGAGCTCTGACTTCACACTGAAAGGAATTTGCCTGTTATCACACAAGCCTGAGAAAGCCTACCTGGCACATGTTAGTATCTGCTTCTCAGAGCGCAAGGCATTGGAGTTTCCAAGGAGCTGGGAGCCACAAGGTTAAAGAAGCTCTGGCTCTAACCGAGGACCTGATTCACATGCTGCATGCCGAAATCAAAATGCCATTATAACCTTGTCTTCTAATTGCAGAGTTCAGACACAGAGCACGCTTGTAAGTTCTGAAATAGGTGGTCCGGGTCAGTAATTGCACAATCCACACAGGAGCTGCCCCTGAGCCACAGATCTTGTCAGTCCCATGGGGCTGCTCCATGAAATTGACATTCTTGTCGATTTCACAGCTACTATGAGCAGGGAAACTGACAAGAATGTCTATTTCACCAGGCTGCAGCAGGGACTTGCGTATTTTTGGACAAAGAGAAAATTTCAGCATTCACATTTCAAGCTTATTTAGAACATTAAAAAACAAAGGTCTCAGCTATTCAGTCTACTCAAATACCCACCCTTCTTTAAGGAATGCCTATATAGCCCTGTGAATTATAAATGTTACAACTTCAAAACTAAATTGCACTGAAGAAACAAGCTGCCCCTTTTAATGACCCCCAGGGTACAGCAAACACAAAACATGTAACAAAGATGTAACTAATTGTCATAGAGAACAGACTACGCTTTTATTATCAACAAACTACAGGAGTGCTGTAACACTTGATCTTAAACCGCAATTCTTGACTTCAAGTTTATAACCTTAGAACATTCCTGCCCTTCATGTTAGTAGCTCAAGAACTGTCAGCAATAAAAACCAGCAAAATCTCATAGCCACATAAAAGATTGTATAATTTGTGTATATATATATATAATATTCATCCATTACAGACTACTCTGATGGAGATTGCTTCAGGTCATTCGTATAAATATACTGAACCTCAGCTGGTAAAAAAAGACATATTTTCCCAGCAACAGAGATTATGATGCTGCAGATTACTTCAGAAAATGAATGATCTTCAGATTTCTGCTCCAGACATCTCCGTGAAAAGGGCATTCAAGACAAACATTTGTGACAAGCACAGCTGTAACTGTTGAAAAACGTCCAACATATGACTACTTTCATTTTCTTACATTAATAAACATTTACAATTTCAGCTTGTTTTTTCCATACTTCCTGTACTTCTCAAAAGGATTTGGGAAAACAACAACAACAACAAAACAAAACAAAAAACCACCAACTCTTACTTGTTGCATTGTTTCCGCAATTTCTAAGGGTTAGGAACATGAATGTTTGCCCACATTCAGAAAGTAAGCAGTTATTTCACAAAAGAGTTCTTCGATCTCATGCATTGAGGCAGGAATCAAAAGCTTTGTGGCAAGTCATGAGAACTTCATTGCTATCAGACATCTTCTTGCCACTTCTATGGAAAACTCAGCCAATCTGTCCTCCTTAAGTGTCTCAGAACTTCAAACTCATCCACAATTACTAAAAACTCTTAAGGTTAGTAGCTTGTTCTGTCTACAAAATGGGAATATGGACAGGTGTATCCTACCCAGTGAATCCACCTCTACGTAACATCATCTTCTCAAAGGTTTCAGTATTGTACAATCTATATATATA
>VXAV01010183.1:0-12220 GCA_013399715.1 Alectura lathami | reverse complement strand
ACTTTTTTTTTTTTTTTTTTTTAACAGTCCCATTCCTGCACACTCAGGTCTTCCCTTGCATTACTGAAGGCTGCACATTGACTTATTCTAGAAAAAGGCATCACACATCTACCATTACAGACTGTTCTGGATAGCAAAGCGTCCCGCGTTTTGTTCCGTGGAAAATAACATAGGCCCTAGACCCATATTCCTTCCTTCAGATTTTAAGCACTCAAGTGAAAGGCTTCAGTCAGGAGCTTAGTCATCCCATATGAGAGAAACAGTCACCCTCAAGATGACTTAATGCAAGCACTTTCAGTAAATGAATATAAGCCACACATCTCATTTTAAAACAAAACAACAACAAAAATCACTAGAACAGGAAGCTAACCATGAAGCATAGTATACATCTACGAACAAAGCTTGTGTGCTAAGTCTAAGGTAAAATTTGAAGTACTTGTCATCTGGCAAAGGCATACCTTGTTGTCTTCCCAATAAAGAGCAAAACATTCATCCCCAGGTCTCCAGCTTTTTCCATACTCGACATGAACTGATGGTTCTATTATTTTCTCTGGTTTGATGGGCCCAGATCTCCTCTTAGGTCCAGTGTTGTAATACAAAATTTTATCATCATAAGATGGAATCATAGCAGGTCCTGATGATTTGATAGGCCCTACTCGTCTTCCTTTCTGATGATGTTCTGCATCTCCATTTGGTATAGCATTAAAATTATCAGTTCTACCAGGGTTTTGATAATCATTATTCACACCAAAATGTTGCTCACTTTTTACCATAAAGGTTTCATTACTTATTGTTCGTGCTTTCCTGTCACAAAAATTTTCAGAATTGTATATTTGGTTTTCCCTTTTCCCACGTTTCTGGTTATTGTTGTCTGTAGTATCTTGAACAGCAGAGTTCTCCTTGAATTCTGTGAAAGACACCCCTTTTCCTATTCTGTTTTGCTGCATATTGTTATCCCTTTTTCTAAAAGAAGTATCACTCTGGTGAGCAGCTATGGGATAACCCAAATCTTTTGGCCTATCATTTCTAGGATAATGTCTGTCACTTCTAATTTTCTCATCTGTCCAATGTTCTAAGGAGTTATGCTTTTCAGGACCTCTGTTTCTTGGTAACCCCCCACTTTCCAAAGCCTGCCTTGAATTTTGAGCATCTCTTTGAAAACGAGGGGGCTTCTCATTCCTTGGTTGTCTCATGTCATTGCGAGAAATATGTCTTGAATGATTCTCTTTGATGCCATTCTGTTCTGCATTCATAACTTTGGGCTGTACTTGATGTGGTGGCTGAAATTGCAATTTTGGTTCTATAAAGAAAAAAAATTTAATAATTAATATATTTCACCTAATCGCTTTAGAAATAGTGGTTCAGACCCTAACTGATTAAGAAACAGCATTGTTTAGAAAAGCAAGCAGTATTGACCTTTGTGATAAAGAAATGGAATTGTGTATTGAAATTTAGCAGACATTTGAACTGTAAACTCGTAACTGATGGAAAACACATACACTAGTCTTGGTGGCACTTAAGTGAGTTATTATTAAATGAGTAACAGCCAATTAAGAAAGACACACAGAATTCCAATGCAAATAAAGGAACATGCAGGAAAATGAAGAGAAAAAAAAGACTATTTCTCATCTGAATTGAAACTTTCGGTAACAATAACTTCACAGCTTCAGCATTAAAACAAAGGTGAGAAATAAAAGTGACAAAATGAACACAGCAGACAAACTGGAGATAATGGGAATTAGTAACACAGGCCATAACTCTGAAGAGCCTGATCAGTGAGCCACAGCAGGAACCGCTCAAGTGTTATCTTCAAGAGATTCAGCCAAACCTCTAACTGATGATAAAGTAAATAAATAAATAAATAAAAATTATCATGGACCTTATGAGAAAGAGCAAACTTTCGGGGGTTGGATTCAGGGACAGGAAGCAAATCATGTGAATCAAGCAAATCTGTGAAATTTACTGNATGGTCCTCCCATTTTGTGGATTTTTTTTTTTTTTTTTTTTTAAGGCAAATGTGAATTGTTAACTTTTAGCCAAAGGAGGGGGTAGATCAAGATCAGTCTAAGAGGAACAAGCATGAGAAGCGAAGGAGATAAAAAACACAACACTCACAAATAAGCAGGCTCCCGGTCAATATGCTCACAGGGCCAACTCCTACACCTAATTCCTGCAGCCTGTCTAATCTCAATAAACTCTTCTAACAATCTTCTGTGTGACTGAGTTCTCTGTTGTGCATGCGTGGACACGTTTTTCATCTGCCAGTGAACTTGAGATAGATAAAGTGGTAAATGGAATGAGAGAGACCTGGCAGCTGAAGTCTGAAGAGACCATGGGGCTTTGGGCCACCTGCCAGGGAGACCAGGAGTCTGGACTTGGATACGGGACAGCCCTGTGCAAGTACAGCTGCCAACTCCACTGCAAACGTCAGGTGGGACTAGGCACCAAGTTGAACAAGAGGCCCCTGAGCTGCACATCAGAAACCATGGGCCTAGGTGCCAGGAGAGACCCGTATGAGTTTGTGCATGTGGGTGGCTGGGAGTGAGATCTGCTGGCAGACTTTGAGCCCAGCTGAAAGGGAAAGGACAAGCTCATTAGAGCGATTCATAAGCACAAAACATTTGAGCATGTTGGGATCATGTAGGTGCCAGCAAGGGTGTTGTTTTCTAGTCTGTTGATCTGTCTGCAGCCACATGTGGATTACACGCATGAGTCTGGTGTGGGGGGTGTGGGCTCAGTGGGGCCATGCCCTCACGTGCTCTGCTGCCTGGCACTGAATGCGCTCTCATGGGAAGAAAAAACTAAATGATTCAATTTACAAGTTACTGCTAAAAACAGTGAAAGCTGATACCTGACAACAAACTTTGATAAGTACTTACTATGTGGTAACAATATAAAGTAAAATGTAAATGTTAACTTATTTATTTTGAAGTCAATACTCCTAGGTATCATGCCTTTATCAAAAGCTCACAGAATTCCTACTGGTTTAGTTGACTTTAATTGGCTGGTAAGACAGAAACTAGTTTTATTTTTACATACAAGTGATTTATCAAGTGATATCCTAGCTTTGTCAAAGTCAAAAATGTTTGACAAAAAGAATTTAAATTAAGTGACACAAGCATAATCTTGACAAAAATAATTGTATCTTACTGCAAAATTTATAACATTGAAATCAATGTTTATGTATGTATATGCAACTATATACATTACTTAAAAAACCATCTTATTTTTAAAATAAATTGAAAATTTATCAAACTTTTTTTAAACCTTGGAACACTATTTTTTTTCTTTTTTTTAAAGAAGAAATCCCTCCTTGACATTTCTGTTCAATTCCATAGCATCTAACAAGTGATTTTACCTATTGGCTAGCCACCCTAACAAAACAAGTAGTTTTAACAGACACCAAACAATCTCAATATAGTCAATATCTAACCATACTTTGATTCATGTATGTGAAAACGGTCAGTCAGACGACAGGTGGGCATTTTAAGGCATTTGTCAGTAAATGAAAATACACAAAATAAAACCTACTTTTCTGTTAACTTCATATGTTTTCCTCTAAGGAAGTTCAAAATCTTCCAAAAATAGACTTTTACTACAAAAAAGCAAGCAAGCAAACACACACACACACACACAAAAAGTATGTCAGCCAAACATTCACATGCATTAAATCAAGAAATTGCAATAAATTGTCTGATTAAAATCATCCCCCACTTCTTTTTTTTTTTTTTTTATAATCATTTTCCTCCTCTCTCTCTTTTTTTTTTTTTTTTTTAATTAAAATTCAAGCTGGCACANTTTTTTTTTTTATAATCATTTTCCTCCCCCCTCTCTTTTTTTTTTTTTTTTTTCAATTAAAATTCAGGATCAGGGGAATACAAATAAGTTTGCTATTTTCCACCTATATTGTCACTATGTTATCATCTGTTGCAGATATTTTGTGTGCATTTACTATTCAGGAAGCTCTTGCAGCTCAGATTTTGTTTAATGCACATCAACTGGAAACATTTTGAAATGCCTGTCCAACTTTAAACACACGCATCCATTTCACATGCAGGTGAACAACAGAGTGGACATTATCCACATCCGAAAGCCACTAGAAAATGCAACAGTCTCAGAAAATGTATATGATACTTGAGGCCATTACGAGACACATTAGAGTCCATTTGCATTCTGAAATGCCTTCAACATCAGCAGGTACGAAGCAGAGAGACAGAAAGGCAGCAGTCATGACCGTGCCCCTGAATTGCCTGCTGCTGTCATACAGCTCTGTGACACAGATCTTGTCTTTCTACCCCCTTCTTTCACCTCTTCGAGCTTCTCTCCAATAGACGTTACAAGCATTCTCACATGAAACAGATTTTCTGCCTTCAAGAAGGCAACAATCACCTTCACAATTTAAAAACAATTCAGAACTCAAATGCTATTCATCTACTTAACAACAATTACAAGTTTCATTTAAAAGTTACAACCCTCTATTCCACAAAGAAGTGTGGGGTTTTAAAACAGTATAAAAGCTAAGAAAAGAAGCAATACATTTAAATGTTGGCTAGAATAGCTCCATCCAGAATTAAGTAGGTACTGGAAGAGTTCATGTAATCTATTTTTCAAGCAACAGAAGTATTAGTAATATGTTAATAGAAATGGCTGTTATCCATTCTATTTAACAGCAGCAAATTCCTAACATATTAATTGGAAATTAATAGGACTATTGGATGTTCAAGTTAGTTACTGCTACCCAACATTATGTGATCATGACACAAAAGCAAAACATTAGTACAGGAAAATTTAAACAATACTAAATGCTAGGCATCTGGAAAACGATGAGACGATTTCAAAACAGCGAGCATAAGCAACTTATTTCTAGAAATATTTACTGTGACATACAAAAGCTACTTACAAAAGAGCTGACATTCTCCTGCTCTAACCTCTACATACATAAAATGTGATGCCTTCTACAAAGATTCAAGTATTCTGGTAAAAATGCACTAGCTTCCTAGTGGACTACATCACACACAGCAGCCCTGAACTACCGGGGTGTGCTAATCTATCACTTAACGTTCAAGTGTAATCCATTACGACGGAAAACGGTCAAATAACAGTGTTACTTTGTCAATAGTAGTCAGCACAACAGCCTTGAGATAAAAATATTACTGATTCTTCATAAATACATACCATCTGACCTGATCAACAAATAACTGATAGGAATCTAAGGCTTCTTCAACAGAAAAAGTTAAGTGACTTGTGGCACTCTCTAGTGGCAGCAGCAGCTGTTCACAGAATGGCTGAGGCTGGGGAAGGGACCTCTGTGTCCATCTGGTCCAACCCTTGCTCACGCGGGGCAACCCAGAGCCACTTGCCCATGCCCAGGTGACTTCTGAAGATCTCCAGGGAGAAGACTCCACAATCTGCCTGGGCAGTCTGTGCCAGTGCTCCATCACCTGCACAGCACAGCAGTGCTGCCTGGTGTCCAGAGACAGCCTCCTGTGCTCCAGTTTGTGCCCACTGACTCTCATCCTGCTGCCAGGCACCACTGAAAAGAGCGTGGCTCCTTCTTTGCAGCCCTCCTTCAGGTATTTTTATGTATGTAGTTCAAATCCTCCTTGTCTTTCCTAGCCTGAAGAGTCCCAGCTCTCAGCCTGTTCTTGTTTCTTGCCCTGTCTCCAACAAACTATTAATTAAAGTTCCAGAAACTTTCCCACGGGGCAGTAACAAACATTAATTTTGGCATTTAAGCAAGAAGTTTTGATATGCTATTCTGACAGTGAGATGCCTCAGTCCAGACATTGTAACTGCAAGTTTGGGAAAGTGATCTGCAAAATTCCATTTCAAAATTAATGGCAAAGGGGATCTCTAGGCAAAGTGTTAAGAATAACACAAGACAGTATAAGAAAATTTCTGCCAAAGAACTGTTTATAAACCCTCCTATATGGTCAGCACCTCCTTTGTCATGCATCTCCTACAGAGAACACTTGTACCCAAGAAAAAAGGGTAACTGCGGCTAAATTAGGTGGGATGCTCAGATCTGGTGTAAGCAGAAGCAAGAGTCCACAGAATAGTAATGTTACACAGCACCATTCAAACCACTGCAAAAGCATTGTCTGTAATTAGGGAATGCATATCTGAAGAGAAGTGACAAATGAGTTTGCTCAGAAAAGAGAAAAAGCAGTCTGGAGAAAAAAAAATAAATTGTTACTGAGAGGCTAGGAAAGCTCAATCTATAAAGCTAACACGGCTGATGGGTAACATACAGGTCAATTATGTTTCATAAACACCTACTAGGAAAGCAAATTTTGATAATTCTCTATGTAGTAGGAAAGGCATAATATATGACAGTTGGAAGCTGAGTATAGAAAAATCAGATTAGAAATGAAAGATTCATTTTTTTTTTTTTTAAATGACAACCTTTAATCATTGAAGCAATTAACCTTGGAATATAATTATTTCACCATCTCTAAATTCAAACTGCTTGTTTAAATTTGTATTTCAGCCAAAGCCTAACTGTTGGCACAAGCAACAGAGACCACAGCCTGTGACTTGTTCCCACCTCCTGAAGAGTCTCTACTAAAAGACTACCTAGACACGTCACGTCTCTCTCGCTTTTTCTGTGATCCCATTATTTTTGTAATTTGTTACACAGGAGATTCACTTTAACAGCAAGAGCATGAAATGTCCACCACAAGCACAGCATGTCCCTTTGGAAGATTGAAGAGGCAATTCTGCACTATCTGAAACTGAAAATGTTTTGGCTTAGGTCAATGCTATGATCAAAAATATCATCACGTTTATCACCAACTATCCTACCTAAAAATAATGAAAAAAATACTTTTTAAAGTTCATCTTTTCATGAATCTTTCAAAGGTGTAGGTGTCTGCAAGTTGTAACTGGATTTGAACAGATGAAAGCACCAGCTTGTTTCTCAGTCCTTAAGAACCTAAGAGAGGTCCAATACCAAAAACATGCCTGGTCCATAGCATTTTGTCTGTTGTTCCTTAATCAAGTCAGAGCTCTTGGTGCTGTGTTGTTCCCTCTGAAAGTTCCTGTGTTTACATATTTAAGCTGGCAAAGATGAACTGTTCCTCATAACCAAAGAAAAACATGACTAAGAGAAAAGTCCTTGTGTGCAGTAGCAGAAGCAATCTAAGTGCAAACAAAGGAAGCTAGTTCCCAGAAATTCTGCCTACTATTTCTGTCATCTCTCACAGTCAGCAGGCCTCTCACTGTCCAGCTCAAACTCAAGCTACTTAATTTCAACACAAACATTTTCATTAGGTGGCACCAAACATTCATAGTTAAAAATAAAAACTAAATAAATCTGCCTTATGAAAGTGCTTTTGTTTGTTTTTTTTTTTTTAAAAAAGGATTCCTTGCATTTCACTTAAAGTATGTTTACTCAATATTATGTTTCACAATTAAGGAATCAGCAGTTCATGCAAGAATCTGACATATAATACTTTTCACAGTTGCAGTTACTTAAAGATAAAATAATGTTTCACTAACTGAAAAATGAGAAGTAAAAAAAAACACACAAGATATCACAGTACAAAAGACTAACACCTTATTTTAATTAACTGTGAATGTTAAATAACTAAGCACAACACAAAACTATTTTAATTCTTAAATATTTTTCTGCTTGGACTAAATCCAATTAGAGAAAAGCTACCAATCTCTAACATTTTGTGATTCTGTGAAAGCAATGACAACAAATTGCAGGATCATAGAACAGCTGGCGGATGGAAGGGACCTTGAAACCCACCCAGTCCCAACCCCCTGCCGTGGGCTGGTTGCCACCCACTGGATCAGGCTGCCCAGGGCCCATCCAGCCTGGCCTTGAGCACCTCCAGGGATGGGGCACCCACAACTTCTCTGGGCAGCCTGTGCCAGTGCCTCACCGCCCTCTGAGTAAAGAATTTCCTCCTAATACCTAACCTAAATCTCCCCTCTTTTGGTTTAAAACCATTTCCCCTTGTCCTATCACTCTCAGATCATGCATCTGTTCACAAACAGAAGCACCCAGCTTGGTTATTGCAAATTCAGAAGTAATTTTAGAAATTCTCAGCAATGAGCAGTACTGAGGTTTCAGATGGAATTAGAAATACTAGATAAGGAAAGCAAGGAAAGATGCACACAGTAAAGTAAATCAATCCCGTCTGTGTTTGAAAATAAGCTATTCTTCTCTCTAGGTCAAATAAGCCATTTCTGAGGAAAAAGTGGTACAGTACAGAATTTAAAAAAACTAACAATTTATTCCAGTTCAGCAAAAATACCTTTTGTTTTTGCTTCCGTGTAGACACTCAGCCAGAAGAAATTAAAATCTGCCCGATGGGTATAAAAGCCTAACACTTGTGATGATGATAAATGTGGCATCCCAGGTAACCACATGCTCCTGATGCTTCAGTGTAACAGTAGTAGCACGCACACAAAACCCCTGTCCCTAAGCAAAGAACCTCTCTCAGCATCTAAAAAAAACAAGCTGGGATTTTAGAGACATGCATCAGACAGCAGCGTGCCAGGAATACCGCAGAAGAATCAAACTTCTCTATTCATTGGAGGCTGTGTGACGTCCCAGCTACACGCAGAAAAACCTGCCTGCCTGGGCCTTCCTTACTGCAGTTGCTTTGCAGAAATGAAGGGACCTTATTCTTGGCAATACAGTGTTACGTACTCAGTTGCTTCTAGCAGTTCCTTCAATGTGTCTACTGCTGCTTTTGTAATACTAAAGAAGAGATGCACTCTGCTGGTAACTTACAGGATCAGATTAAATGAAATATCTGATAGTAACATACACACCCTGTTTTCTGCAAACACTTGGACACAAGTTTCACGAAGAAAGAATTCAGAGTAGTGAGTAAAATCACCACAGATATATCTTGAAACTGCAAACACTGGATACTCATGTCACCTCAGCTTGGAAAGAAATTAAGACAACTAACATTTAAAAATTTAAACAAGAATAATTTCAATAACAAGAGTAGCATATAAAAAGGCAGAATAGTAGCATTTTCAATAAATGATTTTCTAAGAAGCTTTTCAATTCATACTGCACAAGTTTTCTCAAATGTAGCAAAACAAAATAGGATGTCTGAGACAAAAAACTACCTGTGATTCAGCCTATTCTTATGTATTTTTTGGAAAGCCCATTTGAAGGGCAGTCCACAAGATAAATTAAAATCTGGCATAAAAACAGGGCATGCTCCTATGGGATCGACACATTCAGTGAGGAAAATAAAGACTGACTAAATGAAACTAAGCAACCAGTGTAAAAAGTCCACTGACTTCCAAATAACAGGAAGTACAATAAAATTTATTACCTCCCCAGAAGGAAAAAAAAAGTATTTTTTCCCCAAAAAGAAATAGCCGAAGCATGTTTTCAGCTCTTTAAAAATGCTATCATGATGTCCAGCTTTTTTTGCTTTTTGTCTTTTTCCACAAAGGCATGACTCAGATAAAGCAAAGTGATTGCACATTGATTATTCAGAGAACATTAAAAAAGGGAAAAAAAAAAAAAAAGTGTTTAAAAAAAAAACAACTCTGCATGTCATGTTACAAAATAAGTCATATTTTTGGCAACCAAGCATGAAGCCGTTACGACCTTACATAGAACTACATTTATCTACTTATGACATTTATGAAAACTTATTATTTAAGAGGAGAAAAATTACACAAAAGCAAACTGTATTTAGCTTTAAGACACATAAATGGAGACTACAAACTGAAGAGTATGTGCTCTTATAACCATTTTTTCTAATCAAAAGACACCATGCTTCAATACACTGCAGTCTGTCGGCTACACACATGCTAAACCCAGAGAGTCATAAAGCTCTGCTAAGCAAACACTATCCATCACCAGTATCATTTTAAAAGAGGCAATTCAGTCCTTTTGCAGTTCTTAGTAAACTACTGTTACTTACTGTTAAATTAGTGACAATAAGAAAGGCATATATCCCGCAGGGATTATTTTTATTACTTTTCCTTTAAATGTCTTACAGCCTCACATAAAAGCCTTCTCTCAGTATCTAATCTTCTCTCTAATCTCTTGGATGAGATAACCACAAAACATATCCAAGGAAAATCAATGTGCATAATGTGAGAGAAAAAGCACGACCACTATTTTCATTTCTATTCATTGTAGAAATCTAATCCATTCCGGTAAACAAGATGAGCTGCCAAAAGATAGAGCAAGCTTAATTCTCTGCATATGCTTTTGAAACTGTGATCTTGTTTACTACCTGAACATAGTTTTACAAAATTTTATCAGCTAATGCAGAATACTTCTGCATTTGGAAGATATTTTCTTAAAATATTTTAAATTTCTGAAAAATAGAGTGGAGAGTCATGATATAAATGCTCTATCTACAGCTGAGTTTAATAAAGAAAGCCATAAGATTGTGGATACATAAAGAAACTATGCACACACAAGATAAACAACTCTAATATAATGTTTGTTCACTTTCTATAAACTATTTTAGTAAGAACTAGACCAAAGTAAAATATAAAACAGTATTTAGCTACTTAAAAACATTTATTTTACAGGCAATAAAAAAGATACTGATGTAGCAAAACACAGCCCAGATACAACCATGACACAGTATTTGATATTCAAGGAACTATAAGCTATCACACTTCGTAAGCAAATGCTCTTCTGCTAATAGCTACACCATAGCACATCACAAAAACGTTTGGTGAGCTCTGCAATGGCTGGCTCACAGTGCACCTAATTCTACCAGCAGTAGCAAGAGAGCCCTGGATTTGCTAGCAGCTTCACCGTCTGCTGAGCCCACCTATGGACACACATTTTCTTTGACAAAATGCACGTCCTTCTTTCCTTCTTGCTGATTCCTCTTTCTGGAATAAAAGCACTCTCTGTCAAGTTTCAATAACTGAATTACTAAACTGCTGTTTTCTTCCCATCTGAATATACTGAAATTTAATTGCCATAGGCTTCCAGAACTGTTCAAACATACTAAAGCAAAACACTACTCTGTGTATGCAAGCAGTGATTGTTCATGTTCAGCTTCAAAGACCTGAAACACCTAACAAAAATAATTCTTGAGAAAAAACATGCTATGCATTTAATGGGAAGTAGATAGTTTTGATACTTCCCACAGAAAACTGGGGTCATGATGCCCTGACCCAGTCTACACAGCTTCAATTTTCACTTCTAAACTCAATAATGACTCTGAAAGACAAACACACAATTAAACAACTAACCATAAATCCATTTGTCTTTTTTGCTACAACAATTTTTACGCATTTTAATAAACATAAACTGGAAACAAAAATAACACATTCAACAAAACATCTCTGACTCACAAGCAGAACACTGCCACCGCTCTGGTTAGTATTTCAGGTGCAGGTGCCTACCGACATCACAGCTGTTAACACTTTTTGCAGCAAAACTCAAACATACCATTCCAGTAATTTGCACCCACTCTAAATGGAAAAGCTATTTCACATACAGATAAATTGCCCTTTTCAGTGCACATACAACTCCAACTTTAATCAACATAAACACCTTAGAAAAAAATATATATTTATAAATTATAAAAATGTCCTTTACTTATAAATTGTAGCCAGTCTTGGCCACAGAGATTATGGTTGGTACCTACTCAACATACCGAAGAGCTATATTCATTTCTTAAAAGATTACATAAACACATCAACATCCTTTTCATTGAAGCTTTGTTTCTGGCTTCCAAACACATTTTTCCTTTAAAGAATTTCCATGTTCTAGAAAAATCTTCCTGGCTTCAAGTATTCTGACTCTTCTAACATTTCCACAATATCACCAGCGCCAGAATCAGAGCAGGTACAGAATTTTATTTTATTTTTTAAATATCAATAGCATAGGTCATATTGGCACTAAAAGGTATTTAGAGAATCCATATTGTTGGACTTATCAGAAAACAAAAGTAGGAACTCAAGTCCTCATTTGCAAATTAACTATGGTCTCTCATTATAAGTATTTTATTCTCTTATCACAGATTTTATTTCCCTTTTCCTTATTTGCGATTTCCTGCATACCTTTAACAGACAACAGCTTTAACTCAGCCAACAGCTTTAACTTTTCCACCAAAAATTTAACATCAGCCACCAAACACAATAGATGTGTTGCCCACTTTACCTTAAAATATCATAAACATATAGGTATGTATACTTACATATAAATGTATATACATTTATATACAGACATGTAGACCTATATATATACCTGTATACT
>VXAV01010182.1:160396-171858 GCA_013399715.1 Alectura lathami | reverse complement strand
GTAAAAAAAAAAAAAAAAAAAAAGAATAAACAAAGGGGTTTACTCCGGTAAATTCTGGAGTATCAGTTGCACTTTCTTGCTGACATATATTCCAAAGATCCATCCAAAACACAACTAAAAGGAATAGCAGAGATTTCCATTCCCTTTTTCAGTGTTTCAAGTTTCCTAATCCTCAATTCAGTACCCTTGGATCAAGGTATCTAATCAGGATAATCAATTCAGCTCTGGGGATCAGCTGTCAAAACCCTGAATCACAGTCCTCCAGCCTCTCTGGTACTGTCTCTTTTGCTCTGAAATAGTGGTCTTCTGATGGTTCAGCCTAAGAAACCAAAGTGAAGTTTTCCATTGACCCCTACTTGCCAGTACACTCGTATTTCCTTCCCAAGAAAATTAGAGTGAGGAGAAGATGCTGTAAGATTGGCTTCTTTAAATCCAGTATGCTCTGGGATCCTACATTAAAGGCATACATTCTAATATTTGAGGCTGCTTTTAAGCACTACCGAGCTAAGCCTCCTGGAGGTGCTGCTGTGTAATGTAAAACTGGAACACCAATTCCAGCAAAGGGATTTTTATAAGCCATTTTAGCAGATCACTATTTCATTTTAATTGCTTCAGAAAACTAGCTTTTCCAGGAAACGTAAGGGTATTTGCCACTTATATGACAACCAGAAGCACATCCCTTGAAAATTCACCTAATTTTAATATATAATCAAACATGCACAAGTTAGTTAAGTCTGTGTAGTCTACTATTTACCTGCAGCCTCGTATTGGAAGCAACAACTAAGCCGTTCCTCAGGATGGAATGCCAATTTTCAATGTGTGAGCCACTGAAAATTTAAACGAGAAAGTGTTAAAATCCACAGTGTAAATGTATTTCAAAATGAAATCATTAATCCTTTCAAACAATACATTCTCAGCTGCAAAACTTAAATGGCAAGAACAAAAAATAAAACAGCATGGCATTTTGGTAACCTTTGATTAATACAAACATATGGACTCACTGAAATGCAAAGGTACTTCCGTAAAGGTTTTTAGCAGCTCGGAAATTGGATTCTTTGGCTGGTGGACTGCTGAGAAGTAGGAACTGGTGGGGAGTGTGCATAAACTTTAGTTGCTGTAAAATATAATGGTGCATTTGTGAAAAGAAGTTGATGAACACAAAAGCATTGTATTGTATTTCCAGAGTGGTAGTTCTTAATATACCACGCTGTTTTGCACAGTACATGACTGCATCTAAATACCTGCAAGAACTAAGTTGAATTTGGTCTCTTTACCATAGCTTTTATCTGAAATCAAACAGTAAAAATAGTCTTTGGTTTATGAGTTTAGTTCTCAGCCTAACATGACTCTAGTAAAGTAATTATACTGATCAATTTATCATGGTATTTTGATCAGAGATGGCTTTGAATTAAGGTTCAGATTTGAAAGGGTGCAAATTACTATGCCCGTAATCAGAGCATCAGAAGCACACATACTCAGAAACATATCTCAGCATCATCCCTCTAAAATTACAGAGCTATATTCTTTTTACAGCATAATCATATGTGGTCCTCCTGATGTAATGTGGTGTTTATCTGCACTGTATTTTATACAATTCTGTATCTAATATTCTAAATGGCAATGGTAATACTCAGTATAGTAACAAAGATAGTGAAGATCTCACCCAGTCTCAGGTGACTGCAATGTAGACACTTGCATTTGAGCTACTCATCTCAAACAGGATTTTTCTGAGTGTAATTTGTTTGACCTGTTTCAAATATTCACAACATGTTTCTATGAGTCATAACCTGAAACTGCTTATTTCTCTCCACTGCCTATTAATAGAGTCCATGTGACTGGTTTGAACGTAGACATCTACATTTGGCCAGGAGAACTCCCACCTAAAATGCTAATGCAAACCATGGAAAATGAGAAAATAAAGAGCCCACAGACTCTTACCCTATTCACCGGTAGCTTCACAATATGCGATCTGTTACTAGAAATAACCCTAAAAGAAGAAATAGTAATATGTATTAGACATGGCAACCAAGCAGAACTTTCCTTCTGGAAATGTAATGCATAGCCGTAACAAAGCACCAAGCTGCAGGAATTTGAACTTGTCAGATGAAAGCAGACTAAATATTGGCTACAAAATCAGATCTGAAACCATAAAATAAGCTAGAGTCTTTACATTGTTTTCAGACACCCCAGGTGAGATCCAGATGCAGTTCACAAACAAGGCAGTTGCAAATGTTAACTCTGGCATTAATTCTTACGGTGCGCTTAAACCAAATTAAACTGGTGAAGTGATTATTCCTTCAACTTGGTACTTTAATAATTATCGTCTCATGTGAGTCGATTTTATACCACTGTAGGAGAGGATGTGCAAGTGGGTCTTGTTTATCCATCTGCTTCTTTATTTCCAAGTAAGGTGCCTAGAAAATAATAATTACATTCTTTACTGATAGTTGAAATCATAAGATTAATTTTTTTATGTTACATTGCCCATGACTTCATCTATTAAAAAGAATACATGGGACTCATTATAAGGCTTAAATCACAGTTTTAGTGACATTTAGTGTTGTACAGTTATAAATGTGTTTTGACAACAAGAAGAATTAATATAGCAATTATTTTCCCTGGAGTAAAATAATAACCATATAATTAGCATCAAAATTAGTATATTACAGCAAACATGGGTGATCTCAGGGACAACAGCAGAAAACATTGGACTGGGACATCATAAAATCAGATTTCTCAAAATATCCCAAGACAATCCACATCATTTCTTTTTTAACTGTTTAATGGTATGAACTGGTAAAGTAAATTACTGTCACAAGTTTATATTTCCTCTGCAAACTTCTTGATTTCTATCACATTCCAAAGTATTAGTTTAAAACCCTTCAGTCCAATAATTATTTTAATGTTGAAAAAAGTAAAATGGCTATTTTTCTCTTGAAGAGATACTATAGAAACTAACAAAAATACTTCAATAGTTATTTTCAATGTGTTTTACTACCCTCTCTCTATACCTCACTCTTCCTTCCATATTCCCAAAGTACTTTACAAATACATATAAACTATGATTTATAAAATCTTATGAGATTACATTTTTATAACAGTAGGAAAACCAAGGTATATGGGAGAGATTTCAATAATCAGTTATAATAAGCAGGGCTGTTTGGGAAATGAAGTGTTACAATAAACATAAGGACAGCAATCAGATTCTGTCCCGCTGTGAATATTGAGAAATTGTATGGCAGTAATCCCAAGAGACCCAACCTTCCAAATCCCCAACCGTACTTAGCTAAACAAGTGTTCTGTTATAACAGATATAAAGCTATCAATCAGAATACCATCACAAAATCAATTTCTTCTGCTTTGGAAATAAAGAGACTCAGTTTGATATTTCCAGAAATGCAGCAGTTGGTGATTATCTTGTTACAATGTCCCACTCTGCTGTTATCTCTAATTTAAACTTCAAAAGACTTGAATTCTACTGCATCACTTTAATTTCGTTGCCATAATGGATACTGTAGGTTTGTTATTTTTAGCACACATTTTCGTGTTATTGCAGCTCTACAAGCAAGGGCTGATACAATCACCTTTCCCACCCGTCATAGGCCTCGTATAAACATTTCCTACTTCTAGAAGTAGCTATTATGTTATGTAAAAATTTTTAAACTCACCTGTGTCATCTCTCTAATAGAAGTGATGCTATCCAATGCTTTCATGACTCGGTCATAATTCTTCTTCTGATGTAAATATAAAACAAGAAAATAAATTAAAAGACTATCAGTCTTCACCTCTACAAAGCCCTCAATTTTTTGAGTGTCTATAAAACCAAAGTTAGGATGAATCCAGCAAACCAATTCTTTCAAATTTTTTTAAGCAAGCTTCCTTCTACCTTATTCATACACAGACTTTCCCATTCATAGTCCAGGAAAATCCCAGGAAAAAATGCTAGCTTGATGTGTGTTCTTTGAATTTCACTGGAATCTCAAACAGCAATGTAGCTCACTTAAAAGATTAGGTCACTTTGTAAACAAATATTTGTAACTACACACGGGCTCTGCCAGTTATTCAGATAATATGCTATGAAGTCTGCAATTAACAAACAGCTGTTAAATAAAATGCTAAATAAGCAGATGAATTCATTTTGCTAACAGCTCTATAAGATGTCAGAGGTTGGTCAGCTGCCCCTCTGCTTCACCCTGACCCTTGCCTACCTTTTGCCTGGGAATGACTACCAGAGGGCTCCAACTTTTCTCAGTGGATGATCTTAACACTCCATGCTTCATCAGCTCCACACACCATGCCACCTTCAGGAACTTCACCATACCTAATCTTTGGGTCTTGCCAACTCCTGCCCATGGGCTTTCACCCCATCCATGATGGGAAAAAGCTGGGATGAGACAAAGTGGGACATGCCATCCCCAGGATCTCTCTGCTCCTCTCCCTTTCACAATCCTTACACTGCTTTACACTCTTGTCCTGCCCTGCTGCCAGACTACTTGTCTCCTTAGCAGCAGCTTCAGTAATTCTTCTTCCTGTGCACTATGGAATACACTCGCCCCCTCCTCTGAGGAGGAACCACTGCTAGCGGGCCTTTGTTCAGGAAGAGTGAAATGCATCCTCACACAGGACATCCAAGTTGTGTTCTACATCCTTACGGATGGCTCAAGTGATCTATAATAGGTTCGTGGCTTCCCTAGGTCTTCCCTGAGAGGCAGCACTTGAAGCCTGAGGTGCAAACAATTCTTCAAAACTTGATGATTTTACAAAACTCTATTCTTATGTCCAATAATTGATAAAATTCAATTTAAGGACATAATAGTTTGCAAAGAGAAAATGAGATGACAGTAATAACCACTTTAAAAACAAAAAGAAAATCCCCCTGGTCTACATCTCCCAAAAGCTCTCTTTCTGTGTCCAATGTGTACATGGACAGAAAGACACCAAATAATACAATTTTTCATCTACAATTTGTACCTTAAAATAGATTCTTGGCTTCAACATAACTTTAAATACAACACACATTTTATTCCCAAATATCACCTCAGAGACAATTGAAAAAAAAAAGAAGATTCTAAAAACAGTTTCATGCTTACACTATATACTGGAGCCTCATCTTTTCTAGTAGAGGAGAGTCCAGAATAAGGCTTTGCTTTGAAACCTAATGCATGATTACAACCAGGCTATGCATAATCAAAGATAACCACTTACTCTGGGGTTAAAGGCCAGCATCTGAGGATCATTAGGATCAACTACAGAAGGATATGGCTCAAAAATGACAACTTTCCTAGGTGACTCTAATGCAGACCGACACATGGACACTAATAGATCAACCACCTAGAGATAAAGAAAAATATTTATTTGATATATGTACTTTCATACAATATTATCCACTCTGCTTTACTTTATACATTATAGAAATACTCTATTTCATTACTAATTATATTACCCAAACCAAGCTATCCACATGACATAATTTAACACTGAAATTTTTCCACTGATCTCAAAAGGCTTTGGGTCCAGCCCTGGTAGATTATTCCACATGCATAAGTAAGGCCAGTATCTGGCCTTAAATGCACCAGATACATTGCCTGCAGTCCTGCTTTCTCTTTTGTTCATGTGCTAATTCCTAAATGAAATTCATTCTCCAGGGAAATGAAGTTGTGCTGGATCTGTGTGCCCTTGCGCAGTATACATCAGTGAAGAATGCTGCTCAAGAAAGAGTAAAGGTTTGTGAATCTGTACCACTGCCTGCTGTTCTTCTGAACATTATAATCATAGAAACACTAGTAAACATTGCTTTTGCTAAAGCCAGAGCAGTGCAGTGATCACATCCAGAGAGCAGTGGTCAATGGCTCCATGTCCAGATGGAGATCAGTGACGAGTGGTGTCCCTCAGGGGTCTGTTCTGGGACCGATACTCTTCAATGTCTTCATCAGTGACACCGACAGTGGGATCGAGTACACCCTCAGCAAGTTTGTGGATGACACAAAGCTGTGTGGTGTGGTCAATGCACCTGAGGGGCAGGATACCATCCACAGGGACCTAGACAGGCCCAGGCTGACCTCATGAGCTTCAACAAGACCAAATGCAAGGTCCTGCACCTGGGTCACAGCAACACCTGCCATCAGCACAAGCTGGGAGATGAAGGGATTGAGCAGAGCCCTGCTGAAAGGGACTTGGGGGTACTGGTGGATGACAAGCTGGGCATGAGCCAGCAGTGTGCCCTTGCAGCCCAGAAAGCCAACTGCATCCTCGGTTGCATCCAAAGAAGTGCAGCGAGCAGGGCAAGGGAGGTGATCCTGCCCCTCTGCTCTGCGCTGGTGAGACCCCACCTGGAGTGCTGCGTCCAGATGGGGAGTTCTCAGGACAGGAGAGACATGGACCTGTTGGAGCGTGTCCAGAGGAGGGCCACAAAAATGATCCAAGGGATGGAACACCTCCCCTGTGAGGACAGGCTGAGAGAGTTGGGGCTGTTCAGTCTGGAGAAGAGAAGGTTCTGGGGAGACCTGATAGCGGCCTTTCAACATCTATAGGAGGGCTACAAGACAGAAGGTGGCAGACTCTTTAGCAGGATCTGTAGTGACAAGACACGGGGAAATGGTTTCAAACTGAGAGAGGGGAGATTTTGCCCGGATATAAGGAAAAAAAAAAAAATTAACGGTTGTGAAAAAAATTGTAACGATTGTGAAGCACTGGCACAGGTTGCCCAGAGAGGTGGTGGATGCCCCGTCCCTGGAGACCTTCCAGTTCAAGCTGAACAGGGCTCTGAGCAACCTGATCCAGCTGTAGGTGTCCCTGTTCACTGCAGGGGAGTTGGACTAGATGGCCTTTAAAGGTCCCTTCCAACTCAAACAATTCAAAGACTATGTGATTTAAAAGTCATTTGCACATCTCACACAGGGAGAGCTCCTCTCCCTTCCTTTTTGTTACACATACTTTAGTATCACTTTTAACATCTATTCCCATGATTTTGCTATAAGATCATGTACGTAACACATAAACAGGCATGTATTCACATACGTGCATTTAGGCACATTTACCTCTTAGCAATAGATTTAATTGTAATTGTTTCAAAATCAGTAAGTCAGAGGTTAAAAACAGAATACAGCAATCACAAAACAAAAGAGGCAGCTTTCTGGCAACTGTGAAACCTAAATCCAACTGGTAAGAAAATTCAAAGTTGCTACATAGAAAAGTATCTGCAGAATGGCTCATTTCCCCCTGGTTTCTCTGTGTCTTCTGAAAACACTCCTCTGTGAAAACAGACTTTTCCATGCAAGAAACAAAAAGCTTAGATGAGTTGTAGTTCGTAGGCATCCCCGGTTCCTCCCACAATCCCAGATGTATCACATTTCATCTCACAGCTCAAGCTGTCCTAGGAATTATTATATGTCTGCCACTGTATCTGATCACTTGGAGGAAATAAAAATGATGGTCCTTTAGAGAAGCAGAATGAAAATAAGAATCATAATGACAGGGAAAAGGAATTGTGCTGCAGTGAGTCATACTGTTGCTATTCTCCTCCTCTGCTCCTTTAGCATGAATGGACAATTTTCTCATCTGTTTTAAAGTATTCTGTTAGTTCCAGCTACTAAATATCTCACGTATGTTGAAAAATGAAGTTATTTAAATAATTGTTACTTTCTCTAAGTTGCTCTGATTTCTTTCCAGTTTATAATAGCTACAAGTGTGAAGAATGATTCAAAATAGAGCATCTGCACTAGCATTTGCAAAGGAGACTAGGAGTCTTCATATACAGCCAGGTCAGGCAACAAGGCCTGCAACTATGTAAATGGATTACCATGAACCTAGGCCCCAGTTCATACACCTGGCTTCTTACAGGCGCTTCTTTGCTTTTAGTCACAAAACACTAATAGTGAAGAGCTGTTTGAGTCCCCAGACTACTGAATACAGTGATCCAAAGTTGTCCTGATTTATTACATGAACAGCAGGACTTTGTCTTAAAATTACAGAATCATAGAATCATGATTGGCACAGTTCTTACTAGAACAGCATCCCAAAGCCTTCATTTAAAACAACTGTTGACTTCTGTATTGTTTCTCACCATGATACCAGCAGACTGCTTTAACCTGGGGAAAATGTGCATAGATTAGGCCTCATTAATCCCCTGATTTCCCCTGAGATCATTATTTCAAAATGATGGAACACGCAGCAGCTGAAACTGGGAGATAAGTCTAAAGTAAATGTTATAATTCAAACTTGTGTACGTTTTCCTTGGTAATAGGAAGTGCTGTGGACTGAGTAAATGTCTTTAAAGCTGGGCATTAACTTCTCCTGCCTAACAGCGGGTACTGAAGTTAGGATTTAAATATTTTCAAGGAGAAAAAGTTACATTTCATGATGACAAATCTCTCTTAGAAGATCAGTTACTCTGTGCCACTCTCCCTCCAGAGAATCTCTACTGGAAGTCTGAACAACCAAAAAAACAGGTGTTTAATTTTCAGGCATTTTGACTACAACTAAAATAAGGCAAAGTGAGTTTGAGCTTGAAGGTTTTGAGAAGTATAATCTCTTGTTATTAAGAAGCAGCTGTAAGAATACTGGGAATGACAAAAAAGCATTGTCCACCTTAGGAAACCAGCTGAAAGCACTGCACAAAAGTCAGGATGTGATTTCTAATAATGGGAACCTGTATTTAGGATTTTTCACTATACATAATGATTTGAAGACCTGGAGGAAGGTTAATCTGATGAAATATATTGAAAATATAAACTCTGAATTCTTACATCTTACTAGTCAGACTAGGCTCTCTTTATAATCAATGGAGGAAATAACCACTGTGCTGATAGTCCATGCTGTGATTCACATCATCCTAAACTAATGTCAAAAACAGCTCAGACGACTCAAACCCTAAAAGTATGGAATTCTGTCTGCAAACAGGAAAGAGAGCTCACCCACACCAGGTGTAGTGCGCTGGGTGCGATGCTATCACTACAGTAAGACTCAGCAAAATATAGTCACCTCAGTCCAAAGGACAATAGACAAGTGCTTTTTCTACCTCTTTTAAGCACCATTAAGGTTGGAATTGCTTCAGTACTCTTCAGAAAAGTAGACCACAAGGTGCTCTAGAGATCTAGTGCAAGCTCTGCATATGTCTGTAGTAAGACCTACCAAAAACATAGCATGAAAATTAATGAGTACAATCTCTCCTGTCAGCTGTATTTAAAAAGAGAAGTGAGAGCTATTTGCTTGTACCTAAATGTCACTTATGTATGCTACATTCAGAAAAAAAAAAAGTCCAGGTCCATAGAAAGATGTAACTGAGGACTTCAGAGGACTTCAGGCTGAGGAAGAGATGGGGATTGAACAGCACACCTCTCTACTTCTATGAAGAGATGATGTTCAGATCCTGCAGCTATATTCTCAAGTGTAGAAGCTGTGTTATGTTGCTCCAAGCTTCCTCCTTTGAGGAAATGCCTGAAGGCAGTATTCCAGCACTTAGCCAAGTACTTTATTTCCAGGGGCTAGACTCACTAGTGCTAGTTAAAGCTAACTGAACTGCATGCTTCCTTCCAAAAAACACACTGCTTACTACAGAAATGCTCAGTCAGTGATATATATTCAGTTAATTAGAGAGGAATGCATTTTTCCATAAGATCATAAAAGGCCATTTTAACTTCTGAATTCACTGAAACCCTGTAACTATTGTAAACTAATGTTAAATGGTGATCTGGAATCAGTTTAAAATACTTTGTTTTAATGCACATACAACATCATGAAAGAAGCCAAGCAATTACATGGTTATAAATAAATTAATAATTGAAGTTAGAGTCAGGAAGCAAGACTATGATCAGTTCCTGTTCCTTGAGAAGAGAGAAAAACATCTATGTAGCAACGTCAGTAAGGACTTTCCCACTGTTATTTAATGATCAAAACAACAGATGCTCAGTGGATAGCTGCATCCCAACACTATGAACAGGAAGTGGCTTATTAATTGCATGTGAGTAGTAATGGCTCATTAGGTGAAAATAAATGGGAATTATCTGCAGATGACGACTGCCTTTATTAACAACCCAGGTGACCTAATTGAACACAACAGAACAAGAAAACAGGGTTATTCTAATTACACTGAAGAAAAACAACCGAAGCACCTCATTAGTAAAATTTGAAAATGTCATTCATGAAACAGTGTATTTACAGCTATAAGACTGCATGAATAAATAATACTTACAGTACTCATATGGGGAATAAATTTTAGAAGAGATTGAGAAAACAGCACATACCATAGAAAATCAGATGTGTAATAAGGATTAGATAATTTTACCTGAGCCCCAGTTGCAATTTCATCAGCAGCTTCATTCATCACTCCTAATGTTTGGAAAGCAAATACACACAGCTCCCGTTCACAAACGGTGGGCTACACAGAGAAAGAAAGTAAATTATTTTTTTTTCCTACTTTGAGGCTATTGGTTTTATCATGCAATACCTACAACAAGAAAACAAACACATTTAATGTTAACTCTGTTCTCCAGATACTACTTCCAACATTAATTTCAAATTATGAGTATATATCAATTACTGAGGAAAATACATTACAGATGCATTTTAATAATCAGCAGAATTAGTACTAAGAACTCTAAAACTCCCAAGTACTTCTAAAGACTAAACTAAAATGAAATCCAAGCATACTACAATGTCAAAATTACAGTCACAGTACCCAAATGTCCTTCAGACTATTCCATCAGATTCAAAATGTCTTACATAACCAAAACTCACAGAGAGCAACTCCAGAAACCAATGGTGGCATACCCACTTTATAAACACAAGTCTTGTCTTTACAGTTTGTTATCCTGCTATTGAGAACACACTCAAAAATCTTGAAGAGGCTACATTTAAAAATTATTTAACAATGTATTTGTTAAGTTTAAGAAAATGCATTACATTTCCATTGAATAAACACTGTATCCAGGGAAGACTACATGTTATTTTTACAAATAAAGCAACATGAAGACTCTTTTGTATAAAAAATACCACAAAAAACTTGCTGACTAATTATTTTTTTCCTTATCTTTTCAAAAAATTTAATTTGCAATTCCATCGCAGTGATTAAATAAAAAACATTTGAAATTCTTCACTGTGAATGAGACTTTCTGTCTTCCTGAGCCATATAAAGCTGAGCCACATCTTTATAAGGAGAACAGGAACATCTTCATATGCTTTCTAATTGTTTACAACCCTTACAGCAACTTCATATTTATTCACTGAAAAATAATTTGCAGATCAACTTTTTAAAGGCTCAAGTAAGGAATCATCCAAAGGGAATTGTAGTAAGCATTCAAAATGAACAAACAGTTGAAACAAACATAAGCAAGCAAAATAAATTAAACCTTCCTTAAAACTGACTCCAAAAAACACAACTTATTACTACAATGCTGAAAGCAAAAAATACTTTTGTATACTATTTCCTTGAATCTATGTTATAAAATCCTAACTTATGAATTACC
>VXAV01010182.1:143764-157739 GCA_013399715.1 Alectura lathami | reverse complement strand
CTCTTTGTTACACTCACTAGAAGGATGAGGACATAACAGAGCAGCAACAATATTCAAAATGTGTAGGGGGACTGGGTGAGAGGGAGAGTAAAAGAGAGAGAAGGATGGAAGGAAGAAGGAAGTGAGGAAGAGAGATTGGTAGGTTTCTTTTGCAAGTGAGCTTTCAAGTTTTTCAGGTTTATTTCTCAGTCTGTGTGAGGTCTGCATTCTTAGATTTATTTCTTAGTTACGTTTGTAAAGAAAGACAAAGTAAGATTGGTTGCTAATTCTTTAACATCTGAGTCCACAGTATCTAAAGATCAATTATATTCAGGCCAACAGGATACCATTACCACATCTGGTAAATAATAAAGAAAAATGTTTTAGGCAATGCATCTCTTAGAACTCACTATCACAGAATTATGAGGTAAAGATTTAAGAGTCCAAACTGTATGACTTCTGTACTTTGTTAAGCCATTACTGAAGCCATCCAGAATTACCATTAACCATAATGTGTAATGGTTTTCCATAAGTATTCCATACCATGACATCATGTAATAAGCTGACACAGGTGGGAGGGCTGCTGAGGGAGAACCACAGACCCCAAAATGCTCCTGTCCCTTCCCATGTGGTTTCCAGCTTCCAGGAGTTCCTCCCTTTTGCCTCCAATCGCCATTGCGCACTACATGGTCAGGAGACTCTCCCTTTTCCTTACACGTATATTTTCCATTTTGTCAGATTTATTGCTCTCGATTCCTTTCATACTGTATTATCTTACATTCCTTTACCATTTTCAGCAGAACACTCTTACTTCAGCTGAGAGCCTCCTCCTTTCTCACTCCTCTACCCAGACCCATGATGAGAGGGGTGGGGGGGTGGACTAGGCACTGTCACGGGACAATCTTTAATTAACCCATGACAGCAATGTCATCAAGCTTCGGAGTTTAACCAATTTTAATTGTTAATTATCAATATTATTTTGAAAGGTGAGTTAAATGCCCATCTACCTAGTTCATCAAGGTTTATACTTCTGAGTGAACCAGCTGACACTAGCACATAGTGGATTAAAAACTATGATTTATTACAGTTAAAATACAGACACATTTTAATAACTTTTCTTGACAGGTTTGTTGACAACTTCATACTAAAATACGTATTTTAAAATAAACTTATTCAAAAGTAAATACTTAATCATATAATAGTATACTATGGCCTAAACTTGCACTGATCTAGGAACTGCTGTAAAAAACAGACAACTACCATGAAGTACACCTTTGCCCTGAATTTTCAAATTAAGTCAAACTACTGATATAAGGTCTATAGGTATACACACTGCCAAAGAGCAGGAATAATTTACAGAATGACCTATCTGGCTATAAATATGTAAGATAAGCTCTCCAAACAATTTCACAGTATGCATGGGATACATGCATATTACATGTCCCTGGAGACATTCAAGATAAGGCTGGACAGGGCTCTCTTGATCTAGCTAGTTGATCTAGCTGTGGGTGTCTCTGTTCATTGCAGGGGAGTTGGACTAGATGACCATTAAAGGTCCCTTCCAACACAAGCATTTCTATGTTTCTATGATTCTACATGGAATACACTGCTGAATGATGTGGGAGATTCTACAACGGTAAGCAGATCCAATCTGTAGAAAGATGAGAGAATAGACTGAGACTGAGAAAGAAGTATCACTTCTTTTGTTTGGGTTTGTTTTGGTTGATCCAGATTTTGTTTTTGGCTTGGATCTCTGGATGCTTGGATACCTAAACCACTTTGCCCTGCCCCCACTTCCGCTCTATCCCCGAATAAATATATAGGTGGCAAATCAACTTTATAGAGTGCCAGCTGGGCAAGGTGAGTTTTGTTAAGATCTTGGCTACAGCACAAGCTGTACATTTCACCCTCAGTAAACAATGAAGTGATTGAAGTCCATTCTGCTAAAGTAATGGTTGTAACTGGAGCAGCTTTTTCATAAAAAGAGAGAAAACCAGGTTGTATTGTGGATTAAGGATAAAAAGGATCACCACATTACTCCATGGGAAAGAAAACATCTCCAGCATCTTGGTTAAAAATGCAGTCTAGCTAAATATGTTTTCCCATAGATCAATAATGTTCATTCTGCTTGAGAAGCCTCCCACCACTAAATGGGGTGCTAATTCCTCATAACATCAATGCCACTGTGTTTCACTGGTGGCTAAGAAACATATATTCAAAGAACAGAATAATCCAAGACCTATCTCAGTCAGTCAGAACACACCAAGGACAAAATTTTATCTATCATGCATAAGACAAAACTGAATTTTGGGGGATGAAAACCATTCTAACAATGTAAGGTTACTAATACAAATACAAATTCTTATGCAGATATAAATACTGTACTTATTTTTGCAGCTAAATACAAACAACCAAGTACTTCATCATTCATACCTTATGGACAGAAGCTTAAACAGCAGAGGAGTCTGCATCAGAGTATAAATTTCAAATAAACTATCTTCAGTATTTAATTTCAGTTTTGCTGTTCTTTTTTTTCTTTTTATTTTTTACTGTTTCCTGCTTTGTTCTAAAAAGCCTTAGTCTGAGATTTCAACACAAGATGGCACTGTAAAGAGACTTCTTAACTCAAAGAAAAGGTATTGATATGCAGAGGTTGTTTTTTTTTTTTTTTTTTTTTTTTTTAATCACGTTATTGAATACTTTCCAGGATTTCCAGGATTTTTGTTTGTTTGTTTTTGTTTTTTGTTCTGTACAATTGTCTGGCACACCTTTAAAATCCATTCAATGCCATTCTTTTAGCAATGGTTTTTATATACCAATGGTAAATAAATAAATCTGGAAGGTATGTAGAATGAGACAGACAATAGCTACACATCTTAAATTATTCTACATAAAAACTTAATAATATGTTTTTATTGTACATATTTTAATCAGATCCTTAAATGTAATAACCACTTCTGTTACTGACTCATGCTCACATTACAGTTAAATGTTCATAATAAAAGTTATCACATGCTGAATTCCTAAAACAAGATATCTCTTCAGTATTTTATCAGCGAAACTGTTGCATTATTAAAACACTTATTTCTTCCCTACTATTACCAGCTCTAGAGTAATTTGAAGAATTTCATATGGCATTAAAAAGATGTTAATAGCCTTTCAATATAGAGCCAAATAATGCTCGTTTCTTTACTACTTTATGACATCTGCTTTGCAAAATACATTTTTATAGCCCGATGAGCCAAATTGTATGGTTTTAAAGGACTTCCAAAGAAAGTCCCTTTCATTCTGTCATAGTGGAGTATCTCTACCTAAACTTTATGTGATGTTTTATCTGAAGGTGAAAGCAGCACAAAGCTCTATCAAGCACTGGTCCGGGCTGCCCAGACAGGAGTCTCATCCTCCAAGATCTCCAAAAGCCACGTGGATATGGGCCTGGGCACCCTGCTCTGAGCATCACTGCTGGAGCACAGGTTGGGCCAGAAGCACCAGAGGTCCTGTCATCCTCAAACAATCTGTAGTTTTGCGTAAACACTTGCATGTTTATGCTTCACACAGGACGGGCTTTCTCTCTCAAGCCCAAACATTGTAGAAAGGAGCAGACCTAGAATACTACATCTCTCAGCAGCACCTTTCTTGCCAAGGTTTCCAGCATTGCCAGCCTATCCAACTAGGCTGCCCTTTTCTACATCATTTTATATATAAAAATCACAGGAGGACACACTGCCTTTCATCCTGCACTTTGTACAACAACTAGATTAAAAATTCTTTAGGGCAAGGATTAAAGGATCTTGTCAACCTTGTGCATTAAGAAGAGGGATAAACAAACAAACAAACAAAAAACAAAACAAAACAAAAAAACATCCCAAATATTAACAGGAACAGGTTCTCATTTTCTACACATCTCTAAACTGTCTAAAAACAAGCAACAATCAGGAATTAGAAGGGAGGAAATGAAGACCTTGCTAATGACTAAAATTAATTAATTTTATAATATGTTAACAATAGTAATGTGAAACACAGCATATGCACAAGAAGATTGTGTTCCTGATTAAGACAGAACATACATTTTCAAATTCCTAACTACTGCAAGTCTAAGACTACACTCTCTCTGTTGGCCCTTTGTCGTTGAAATTATATAAAAGCACATTAACAGATGTGTTTATCTTGGTGTTTATTTATCATATAACCCATAAATAACAAATAAACAAGTATAGGAAATAATAAAAACTGAGGAAACAATATCCATTTATTTGAGGTGTGACTAGAAGAAATGAAACGGCAGCATAAAACTTACGTAACTTGATTGACTAGAGTGAAATTCTCTTCTGCTCAGATAATGTTTTCCATTAAGAACACAAAACAGAAAAATGCCCGAAAAGGCAATGGATGAAATAAGCTCTACTTTCAGAAGCTGTTCATTGGGTATGCTTGCTCAAGAAAATATCGCAGTAGTCTAAAATGGGATCTCTGGAAGTGGTTAAAATTTCCTAAGTTTACTTCTAATATTTAGTCTGTTAGTTTGACAGCAATCATAGAATCATAGATTCATAGAATCATAGAATGGCTCAAAGATCATCTAGTTCCAACCCCCCTGCCGTGGACAGGGCTGCCAGCCACTAGCTCACTGGATCAAACTGCCCAGGAACCCATCCAGCCTGGCCTTGAACACAGCCAGGGATGGGGCAGCCACAGCTTCTCTGGGCAGCCTGTGCCAGCGCCTCACCACTCTCTCAGGGAAGAATTTCTTCCTGATGTCCAACCTAAACCTCCCCTCTTTCAGTTTTAGCCCATTCCCCCTTGTCCTACCATTATCCACCTGTGTAAAAAGTCGGTCCCCCCTACAGGCAGGACCTGTAAGCTCCTTTTAAGTATTGGAAGGCCGCAATGAGGCCTCCCCGGAGCCTTCTCTTTTCCAAGCGAAACAATCCCAACTCCCTCAACCTTTCCTCACAGGAGAGGTGCTCCAGCCCTCTGACCATTTTGGTGGCCCTCCTCTGAACCCGCTCCAACAGCTCCACATCCCCTCTGTACTGGGGGCCCCAGGCCTGGACACAGCGCTCCAGGTGAGGCCTTCCAAGGGCAGAGCAGAGGGGGACGATCACCTCCCTCTCCCTGCTGGCCACCCCTCTCTTGATGCAGCCCAGGATGCCATTGGCCTTCCTGGCTGCAAGAGCGCACTGCCGGCTCATGGCCAGCTTTTTGTCGATCACGACGCCCAAGTGTGAATGAGATACCAACTGTTTGAAAACGTCATAAAAAACAATTCAAAATACATTTTTGAAACAGTTCATGTCTCAGAAGGAAAATTTGGCCAATAGTTACAAAAGAAAAAATAGTCCACATCTTACTGATCTAAACAACCGTGCTGAAAGTCATGAGGCACTGCTGAATGATTCAAATGAGCAGACTCTAGTGTTTTCAGGATGTTTACCAGGTCTAGCTTCTCCATCTCTCTTTACCACAAAACCTATGTCTGACCTTGTGCTTCCCAGTTTTTCAGAGCTGAGCAAAGTGCCACTTCAGAAGAGACTGACTGCAGAGCCTCTGAGAGCTGTGCAACACAGGCTGCCTTTCAGGAGTAAGTAGCCTGATTCTCCGTGATTCTTTACACGCAAAAAAAATGAGAGGTTTGGATATAATGGCTGCAGTTCCAAACCTCACTAATTACTTCAAGGCTGTTTCTCTCTCCTTGTACTGAGTGGAATATGCAGGATTCAGATCACTATCAGCAATACCTGCATGAAACAGCATGGTGCATGATTTGCAAAAGGTCAAATAATCCTTCTTATTCTTAGGACCTATGTAATCATTGAACTTTCACTTTGCTTTGCAGAAAGACATACTCTGCAGTGATTTCAGGGAATCTCCATTTTTCAGTGGTATTCTATGTAAGTGTATATTTCTATGCATCTAGTTAGCATCCATAATTTTGTGTGCACTGTAAATAATCATTAGATCTCGCTATGCTCTTGAAATAAATACTAAAGAAACAAGCTATGAGGAGAAAGTACATTGATTCTCATCTCAAAATGGAAAGGTGTGAATACCTACAGGGAAGCATTGTTAACGTCACTGACTTTTTTTTTAAAAAGGGTTGGAATGAAGTAATGGACCATGGACTTTTATAAAAAAAAAGTTATGCCTTTATAATGTGTTATAGTTCTTTTCTAAGAACTCCTTCCTCCATTCCTGAGAAGCTTCCTCCTTCCACAATAATCCAACTATAGCTCCCAGAGAAAGCATTAGGTTTGTATTTCGAAGTTACCCCACCTATATACTGTGTTTTAACCTCTGCACATACCTGTGGAGCACATGCAGGGATTGCATCTGGTAATTCTTGTGGATGTTAGGGAACTTTTGGAGCTCAGGAAAGAGCTGGTTGTTTGTCCTGCAAGGTCCATAATTCGTTCCACTAAGGAATTCCCAGGCAAAATATTAAAAATTTCCTATTTATTAATCTTGAAGAAGTCATTAACATAGCCTCTTTATTTATGTTTAATAAGACACCAGAAAACTTAACAATATCCAAAGATTCCTGTGTTATGACAGGATCCTTGAATCAGCAGGAAGCATTTGCATGGTTATATGAACTCTGGAGCAAGACAGGCGGCCATTTCAAGAGCGTGAAATTGAATGTATGCTGTTGTGCTATCTAACTGTTTTTGTACAACAGACGTAGTGTATATAATGGTACATCTGCCATGTGTATATAGTGTCTAAATTAAGCAGTAAAAAAAGACACATCCTATTGTGATCGAGTTGTTGTCATGGGAAAGATGACAAGATTTTAAGCAAGCACAAGTACATTGAAATACATACTGAAAAAGACCACCTTCCTCAGAATGCTATCTAGTAAAAAGAGTCACAGTCCTCAGAAGACAGCTGATTGCACTGAAAGACTGATTGACAGATAGGGTATAACCAAGGTAAAAATGTTGCCTGTAGTGGAAATTTGCAGAAAGGAAAAGCTTTATCTCACGGTTTAACTTGGTATCTTAAGTTGTCCTGAGCATGACACCAGAATTGTGCAAGTCCTTAATAACCAGCACAAAAAGAAACACCAAGGTATGGGAGTTTTGAGTATTAAAGTATTAATTGTGACAGTAATTGTTAAAATTTTAAGCTTTCAAAGGAATTAATTAAACTATACTACAGTTCAGCAAAGGTGTCAGGCTGACACAATGGAGTACTACAGAATCAAATTCTCTACTGGTATCTATGAGTATGGCTTCTTTGCAACTGCATAAATCTCCATTAAATACCAGAAAATCAAGCGTGAATATGTTTTAAAAGATTTTCTCAAGCAGTAAGTGCTAAGATTTCTCAAATTCACATGCCTTCTTTATCATTGAAGAAGAGGTCCAAGTGGTTGAAGGGAAACTCATCACATACATACACTCAGACATGAGCCCACATGCACATGTATGGAGGAACTATTCTTTTAAGGAAGAAAACGGTGAACCATCCAGAGCTATTTAGTCTATGGCAACTTTTGCAATACAACCAACTTTAGATAAAGCCTATCTAAGTAATGGCTTTGAGACATGGTTATATGCAGAAAATGGGATCAATACCATAGCAAAGTTTTGATCATTATGACAACTGAAGCAGTTATTGTTGTAGTGAAACCTCAAACCTTTTAGACACCTTTATGAAAGTTGGGATACCACATATGGGACTATGTAGTGACATAAGGCTAGATCCCATGTAGCATTACCTTAAATGACAGCCCCCGATATTCTGCTTAATAATGTATGTATTTCTGAGATCTGCTATTCCAGCAGTACTAAACGTAAAGTAGTCTTTCAATTGGGTCATTCTTTGTCCCATTTATATACATTTATATATATATTGTAGATATAAATACACACAGGTACATACATATATATGTGCATATGTGCAGCAGAAGTATGTAAATAAACCCTATAATTGACTACCGTAAGTTGGCTCTAGCAGAGCTTTCAGAAGAATGGAGCAGAAATTTCCTTAAAATCCCATAGCAAACTCAAGCTAGATTCAGACTAAGATCCTTTTCTTCTCACCATTTACAGAATTGCAGACTCATTAACGAAGCCTCTATATTGCTCATTGAGTCATTCAAGCATACACAGAGCACACTAAATTTCCTCCTGCTATCTTAATCTCTCTGAGTTATATAAGTACATCCTTTCATTTTTGCAAAGCTTGTTAGGTTGAATAACCTGCTTTCAAAGGCACCTAGGAATATGTGTTTTATGACATATGTTTTCACTTTTTTTGCATTTTGAAGCATTGTCAAACTCTCAAAAGGATGGTAAAAATGCCCCCTTTTAATACTGAGAAAATGTCCAAGAGAAAAGTCATTCTGAGGGATTTTGATCTCTAAGGTGGGGAAGAATGTTTTTTTTTTTAAGTTAGAGCATATGACTTTACATTCTTTTTAATAGTTCAGTGTGTGAACAGTGTGTGTTTGCTTTGTGTTATGCACAATAGATCATAGAATCATAGAATCATAGAACGGTTTGGGTTGGAAGGGACCTTAAAAATCATCTAGTTCCAACCCCATTGCCATGGGCAGGGACACCTCCCACTACACCAGGTTGCTCAGAGCCCCATCCAGCCTGGCCTCGAACACTTCCAGGGAGGGGGCATCCACAGCCTCTCTGGGCAACCTGTGCCAGTGCCTCACCACCCTCACAGGAAAGAATTTCTTCCTTATATCTAGCCTAAATCTCCCCTCTTTCAGTTGATAGCCATTACCCTTCATCCTGTCACCACACACCCCTCTAAAGAGTCCCTCCCCAGCAACCCTTTAGGTCCCCTTTGGGTACTGGAAGGCCGCTATCAGGTCCCCTTGGAGCCTTCTCTTCTCCAGGCTGAACAACCCCAACTCTCTCAGCCTGCCTTCATAGGGGAGGTGTTCCAGCCCTCTGATCATCTTTGTGACCCTCCTCTGGACCCACTCCAACAGCTCGATGCCCTTCTTGTGTTGGGTGCCCCAGAACCGGACGCAGTGCTCCAGGTGGGGTCTCACAAGAGCAGAGCAGAGGTGCAGAATCACATCCCTATCCCTGCCGGTCACGCTTCTCTTGGCGGAGCCTGGATGCGGTTAACCTTGTGGGCTACAATGGCACATTGTTGGCTCACGTTGAGTTTTTCATCAACTGGCACTCCCAAATCTTTCTCCTCAGAACTGCTCTCCAGCCATTCTCTGCCCAGCCTGTATTTGTGCTTGGGATTGCCCCAACTCACGTGCAGGACCTTACACTTGGCCTTGTTGAACTTGATGAGGTTCTTGTGGGCCCACCTCTCCAGCCTGTCCAGGTCCCTCGGGATGGCATCCCTTCCTTCAGGGGTACCAGCTGCACCACTCAACTTGGTGTCATCAGCAAACTTGCTGAGGGTGCACTCGATCCCACAGTCTAAGTCGCCAGTAAATATGTTGAAGAGCACTGGTCCCAAGACGGACCCCTGGGGAACACGGCTCGTGACTGGCCTCCACCTGGACGTAGAGCCATTGACTACAACCCTTTGGCTGTGACCATCCAGCCTGTTCTTTATCCAGCAAACAGTCCACCCATCAAATCCATGTCTCTGCAGTTTAGAGATAAGGATATGGTGCGGGACCATGTCAAAGGCCTTGTACAAGTCCAGGTAGACGACATCCGTTGCCCTTCCTTGGTCCACCGATGCCGTCACTTCATCATAGAAGGCCACCAGATTGGTCAGGCACGACCTGCCCTTGGTGAAGCCGTGCTGGCTGTCTCAGATCACCTCCTCATCTCGCATGTGCCTTAGCATCTCCTCCAGGAGGATCCGCTCCATGATCTTCCCAGGCACAGACGTGAGGCTCACCGGCCTGTAGTTCCCCGGGTCTTCCTTTCTCCCTGTCTTAAAAATAGGAGTGCTGTTTCCCTTGTTCCAGTCACCAGGGACCTCGCCTGACAGCCACGACTTTTCAAATATGATGGAGAGCGGCTCGGCAACCACATCAGCCAACTCCTTCAAGGCCCTGGGATGCATCCTGTATGGCCACATAGACTTGTAAACATTCAGTCCCATAAGGTGGTCTTGGACTTGCTTGCTCTTACACAGTGAATGATTTTGCTACCCCCATCCCCACTTGGATTTTCAGGGACACGAGAGACCTGGGCAGCCTGACCAGCAGTGAAGACCAAGGCAAAGAATTCATTAAGTACCTCAGCCTTCTCCACATCAGAGGAGGCCAGTTCTCCCTTTCCATTCATTAGAGGGGGAACACTCTCCTTCACCTGCCTCTTCTGACCTATGTAGCTTGCCAGTGAAGACTAAGCACTGGCTTAGTGCCAGTCTTAGCACTCAAGACTGTGTGTCTTGAGTACCTCAACTCAAGAGCACCTCGACTTTCTGCATATCGCAGTCTCCTTCTGGAAAGGACCCACATCTTCCCTAGCCTTCCTTTTACCATTGATGTATCTGTAGAAATTCTTCTTATTCCCCTTTATGTCCCTGGCTAGACTTAATTCTATCTGGGCTTTGGCTTTTTTAATCTGATCCCTGGCTGCCCGGACACCTTCTTTGTATTCCTCCCAGCTACCCTCTTCTTGTTTACACTCCTTATAGACTTTCTTTTTACACCCAAGTAAGACCAGGAGTGCCTTGTTCATCCATATTCCTGCCGTTCTAGCCCACCTTCCTCTTTCTTGGGATGCACATAAAACCTAGTGATTTAAATAACTATATATACAAACTTTGCATATAACTCACTTTACCTTATCTCATCCTGAAACAAGTAGCATGCATTGTGGCATATTACAGATGAAAAACAAGGAACTAGTGCCTTTTCCACAGGCTTTTAATCAAGGTTTTGTTGCCAATAAAGTTGGCAGAAAAATATGCTTTTAAAAATCAAAATATGCGTTTGAGGAGGCAAATAGATGCCTCGCAGTGTTTTTAGAAGTACAAAGATTTTGCAAATCCTACTAGCAGCCTAGTTGCATACCCTGCCTGCTCTAAGAATTTTTGACTACCACTGGGTGTCACTAAGGATGACTCTGACATGACTCCTGCTACTGGGTAAGCAGTAACCTTCCTGAATTTAGTTCCATGAGACTATCATAGATGATGCCTGCTTCAATTCATGAGTAGTTGATCACACTGAAAAAACTGGCAGATGAGGTGTTAGATCATTCACATACTAATATTAAACACAGTTTTCCACAGATTTAATGTTTTTTTTTTCAGGCAGGTCTTCCTAGAACTCAGGATAGATAAAATGAGAAGAATTCTATACTGCGATGTCAGTCCTAAAAGTAAGAAATTTTATTCCCTAACATACCTTTACAAAGCTGCACTGATCTAGTAGCTCCAGGCAAAGTGTGTCTTTCAGGACCAATCTTATCTTTTTCACAGTGTGCATTCCCCAACAACATGATAGAGTGCATCATTTAGCACGTAAAACTTCTGGTTCTCAGTCATACAGGACTGAAAGGAAAGAAGAGCTGCGGAACTGACAGAGCCTGGGCATACTGAACCACCACAGTGCTCTGGCTAGGTCACTGCTAGATCAGACGTGTCACACCTCCTAATGGCTTTTTAATCACATTATAGAAGGCAGTTCATTCCAGTGGTCCATGAGAAAAAGAGGGTCAGAAGCACTTCAAGACCTTGTAACATTATCACCAGTGTATCTGAATACCCTGATGACTTGCTAGGAGCTCAAGGACTGAGGCGACCCTGAGCTTTTCGAAGGGTGCCAGAGGACTGTGAAAACACACCAAAGCACTTCCTATAGCTTATGTGGTTGTGACTGCTTTAGTATAATAGTGTTCAGTGAAATATATTCCTCCTTTACATTTTTATGGTTATTACACAAGCCTGCTTTCCATCTCCCTCGCTTGCAATATGTTTTTTTCAAATTTACAGTAAAATCTAGTTAATATGCGGTATATTTTTGCATCTTGAATGAATATTAGGATGAAACAGATCTGAAATAATCCAATAGTTTTAGCAGCTTTGCATGTTCCACTGCTATTTAAGCCATTAGAAAATGCACTGTTTATCCCAGCAAGTGTACAACTTACCCTCAGCATAGGGCCATTCTGGAACACGTGGGGTTCATCACAAACTACACAGTATTCATTCAATACTGGTATCCGTTGCTCAGCAAATTCAATAGTCTGAGAACAATGAAAATGAGAATAACAGCATCTGCTTAAAAATAATTAACAGTCAGCTCATGCTCCAGAGTGTTTCAAAAAGGAGTAAGACATGACATCCTACCTGCACAAGGAAGCCACGGTCTCGTACCGGAATGCATTTTGCACCATAATTTTGCTGCAAAGAAAAAAATTTAGGCAACTTCAGTGTTAGTGGACTAATTATAAGGAAGTGGTAAAACATTTGTATTTTTTTTGTATGCAAATATGTTAATTAGATGATCTTTGCATCTAAAAAGATGTCTTATTTGCATAAACCATTATAAATAATCAATCCTTTTACTTGTTTGCTAAATGTGGAGTGAATTTTTAGCATTTCTTAAATCTGATGAGGCTTTGTACCTCAGCACTCCCAAAGCTTTAATCTCAAACAGAAACACCTGCACTGTCACTCCATTCTACTAAACTGGCATTTGGTAACTTTCTTTAAATTTTTACTGCATATTGTCTATCTTAATATGGGCAATGTGCCTAGGCTTGAATGACAAATGTAATTCACAGAAGTGCTGAAAACTCCTTTCTTTTATATTTACTAAGATCTCACCTCCATAAGCACCACGCTAACAGGTCTCTGTGCTCAGACCCCACACAGGTTCCTTCTGCCTTTCCTTTCAATGAACTACAGCATATATTAGAAGGCACTTTTGTTATACGAGTCAGGAAGGTACAGAACTCCCTCTAGGCTGACATCTGCTTTAATCAGCCCTTGTTTTTGAATGAGTCATACTGGCTTTTCTTGTTGGTGGTGGATTTTTGTTTGTTGTTTGTTTTTAAATAGGCTTATTTGCTTTCATTCTCTAACTGCTTATTTAGGAACCTTTTTTTTTTTTTTTTTTTTTCCCTGAGGAATAATCTCATCAATTGTATTCATATATGACATTCAAATATCTTAGAAGTTAGGGTCCTGATTCATTGCTAACTTGGAGTTAGGAAACCACATTACTCATATATACCTGTTGCCTGCACGTAAGATGTGAAATGGACTCTTTATGCCCTTCTGCAGAGATCAGGAAAACTGCACCTAACCACATATGTGATGATTTTCTCCCAAAGTAAATGTATTACAGTAATAAAATCACTTGTAGTTTTTATAGACTGTCAAGCAGGGTCTGTATTTCTTCCAGATCAGCTGCTAACATCAGTAATTAAAACATTTAGTCAACTCCTCATAATATCAACAAAATCAATGGGTCTTTTCTTATTAACTTAAGGAGAGAAAAGTCTGCTAAGGTGGGACAGCCACTGCTGATTCAGAACAAAAAATGAATATCTAAACTGCAAAGGACAACATGTCTGTTGGCTGACCTTAATTTTGTTGTGCACATTGTAGGAATCAACAACATGGCATGTACAGAAATGATTTTGTGATAGCACATCACTGCTTTTAGATTTGATGAGTATACCTCACAGCTCATTAAACTGATTTACCATGAGACACTCAATGCAATTTCACTGTTCAGAATGCATAATTTTGAATATATGTGGCACTTCAAGAGAGGATCACAGGTCTTGCAGGCTGAGAATATCAAGACACTAATAGGCTACGGGAGTGGACAGGACTGTCTCCTTAGTACCTCTCCTCAGATTTAACAGAGAAAACAGACCAGCTCCCTGAAGGAGCACAGACCTGATTTTTCCTCTGAAGTATAAGAGCCATCTTTTAAGAGGCAGAAGCAGAAGAATTAAGTTAGCTCTATCTCCTAAATTAAGAATACATGCTCCTATTTCCCCAGAAAGAAAGGTGTGCAGTCTGGGTGTAATTCCTTTCCTGACCTCCAGTTGCCACCAGTGTGTTTGAAAGTTAAACCTTCCAAAAA
>VXAV01010182.1:117771-130121 GCA_013399715.1 Alectura lathami | reverse complement strand
GGAGGGCCACCAAAATGATCAGAGGGCTGGAGCACCTCTCCTGTGAGGAAGGGTTGAGGGAGTTGGGATTGTTCCGCTTGGAAAAGAGAAGGCTCCGGGGAGACCTCATTGCGGCATTCCAATACTTAAAAGGAGCTTACAGGCAGGAGGGGGGGACCACCTTTTTATACAGGTCGATAATGGTAGGACACAGGGGAATGGGCTAAAACTGAAAGAGGGGAGGTTTAGGTTGGACATCAGGAAGAAATTCTTCCCTGAGAGAGTGGTGAGGCGCTGGCACAGGCTGCCCAGAGAAGCTGTGGCTGCCCCATCCCTGGCTGTGTTCAAGGCCAGGCTGGATGGGTTCCTGGGCAGTTTGATCTAGTGAGCTAGTGGCTGGCAGCCCTGTCCACGGCAGGGGGGTTGGAACTAGATGATCTTTGAGGTCCAACCCAAGCCATTCTATGATTCTATGATACTATGATTCTATGATTCTATGAAGTCAAAATAACTAATATTCTCTTATCTTCTATAAGGACCAAAATATCTTATTATGTCTGTAACAACCTATTAAACACTATTTTCTTCTTAAGCAATATGCTCCTGAATGTGTGAACTTAATGCTAATTTTTATACCAATTAGAATAACAGCAATTCCACAAAAGTTGATGAACTCTAGAGATTTGGACAGATTCAGACATGAGAGTAGCATTGGCTTTGTACCTTTGAAGAATTCAGAGAGCAAAGCACAAGAGGGCAATTTATCCCTTTAGATGCGTGAATATATCCTTACACATGAATTCCTGCTGAGAATTCCTGCCATTGCAGAACCCTATGTATACTGCAGGACTCTTTCTTCAGTTTGTACACCTTCCAAATCTTCTGGACCTCAGTGCTGTGACACTTCAGTTCTGATATCTGGAGCCATACTTTTCATTATATATCTAATCAAATAAATTTCAATTGAATTAAAATAATAATCAATTGATCAACTGGATAATTTGATTAGACCATGAATTCTTCAAATGTAGTGTACAGAATTAATCAGCACAGCATGTGTAAATACTTAGAGATATCAATTATATTGCTGACCAGAAAAGTATAAGCCAACTATCCTTACTCTGTTTGGGCAGGCATGTCAGGACAGTTTCCCATATAGACAAGCAAGGGAACAAAACCTTTAGTATTTATTTATTTATTAACCCCCCACTAGGTAGGAGAAAACAAAACAAATCTTTTTTTTTTTTTTTCTTTTCACATGCTTATTACTCAATGTTGAATTCTTTCAAGATGCATCAGTAATTACTGTCCTACTTCCAAAGCGAGCATGAGAGCACAGCAGTGGTTTCACAAATTGTGCCTGTGGCTCATCCACTACTTTGTTTTTCCTAAAACATGCTTTTTTAACCACTCTAATGTACCAAAAATAATGAAATCCAAATGGAACACTATGCTGAACATAGAACTGCCCAGCATAATGCTTTCTCCCATTATCTGATGGTAAGAGGTAATGAACTCCAAAGCAAAACAAAGCAGTGTTCTGGCAAACTGCTAGAACACAGTACAGCTATTTTTCATCCCTGAGCTAGTGCCACAGACATGCTGATGTACGCAGAAGAGACTGCCAGAGTTTTGTATATCTAAATTTGCAAGTATGTTCTGTAATTGAAGCAGAAAAGAGAAAGAAAGCAACAAACTCAGTAGTATTACTGTTTCAAGATCTAATTCCCTATTGCAAATGTAGAAGATACAGATTTAAATTAAGAATTAACAAAGACCCACAGAGAAAGTGGAAATAAAGGCTAAAAAATCTGATAAATTTGCTGTGTCTGAAGGGGCTGTGTTTAGAAAGTCTCTGTATTTAATCTGAGACCTGATTCAGATTATTTTATCCCATATAATGACAAAAGGTTGCATTTTTAAAGGAGATTAAGTGATTTACAGACCTAAATCCCATTGAAAATCAATAAGACTTAGGCTATTGAATCACTTTGCTACTTTAAAGTATTTATCCATTAAATCCTTAGGGAGGATTACAAGCAGGTGCCTAGGAAGCAGATACAAGCATTTAATTTATGACCAAAAGGTCATAACTTGTTTTCACTGCCCATCAAATGCCGTTTCCAATTTTCTGTGCTTTTTGTTTCATCATCAGTTGCTCTCTTGTCTTTCTAGCTGTAACTACTCAGAACTGCTAGAAGTAATCCCGACCTCCACCTTTTCCAACTGTGTTGCACACAATTACATTAGCATCTATTCCCTCCAGTTGCTACAGTCAAAACTTCCTGCTCTCTATGGGCATAGCAAACACCCCTCTTAAGAAAAGCCGCTTACCTTACTTTGGGGATAGACTCTTTATCAAGGTCTATTGTGACAGGACTAGGGGAAATGGTTTCAGATTGAGAGAGAAGAGATCTAGACTGGATATAAGGAAAAAGTTTTTTTACGGTAAAGGTTGGTGAAGCACTGGCACAGGTTGCCCAAAGAGGCGGTGGATGCCCCATCCCTGGAGACCTTCAAGGTCAGGCTGGACAGGGCTCTGGGCAACCTGATCCAGCTGTAGGTGTCCCTGTTCACTGCAGGGCAGTTGGACTAGATGGATGGCCTTTAAAGCTCCCTTCCAACTTGGACGAACCTATGATTCTATGACTTGTTCCCCATATATATGGTCAACTACTTTTTATTTTTATATATATAATTGAATCCCAATACATGTAATGGTCATTTTATAACTCTTAAAACCACCTCACTGTGAGGTGGTTTTAAGAGTTATAGAGGACTAGTTTCCTACCTATTTCCTAATTCATCAATCACTTCAGAAAACAGATTTTCCTTAGAATGTCATTTTAAATTGAAAATTTTCTTTTTTATCTCATGTTAAATGCATTTTTTAATGATGTCTTTGGTTTGTTTTTGGTGGTTTTACTTCCTTGTTCTCCTTACATTGTTTTTGCAGTATTCTATACTGAAGACATTCACAGTCAAACTGAGATCTTTTTCTAATTGCTATTTTAGTTGTAATTTTACTGCTTCTTTTGTTCTGTTATCATTCCTTCAATTAAATGCACTGCCTCAAAAACCCTGACAATTCAATATAACGCAGTTCCAATTTCAAATATAAGGCAACTGAATTTTGACTAGTAGTTGCTATTGCACAGCACTTTTACACCTTGAAAAATGATTTACTGCTCTCTGTGTTCATATATCATAGGCAGCGTTAACATTTATTCATCTGTTTGGGCACAGAAAGGCAACCTTTACCAAATGTAGTTGCGTTGATTCAAGAAGTGAGCACTCCCAGCTGCTTGCTGGCTTTTCTTTCACCTTGAGGTTACTGCTCTTTCTGCAGAGTTGAAAGTCAGTACACATAACTCATCACTACAGGGCAAAATCAGAAGGCTTTTCCTTGCACGCACACTAAAACCAGGCTTTGCACTGGAGTATGTGTACACAGTTCTCTCCAGCGCTCTGCAGGCCTGCAGGAATAGGCAACACAAGAGAGGCAACACCTGCAGTCATTTCCGAAGTGAACATGAGTCCACACCCCAGTTTAGTTGTTTTCTGACACTAAAAATGCATTATTTCAGTTCCAGTTTCAGTATCACTCTTCACAGCTTTTTAGGGGTGGGCCTTCTCTACTTTACAGTAAATGTAAAGCACCTCAGCTTGTACTTTGCCTGGAGAACAGGCTCAGCGGCACCCAGCTCATCAGTATGCCGCACACTCCGCACCGACCCAACCGGCTGGCGCTGCTGACGCACCCCTGCAGCCTCCGCTCTGCACTCCGAGGGCATGGATGGCTTCAGCCTTTGGGCGTAGGCAGTGATGACTTTCATAAACATCAGCTGTAATTCATTAAAACGTTCATCGAAACAAGCAGTTCTAGCAATGCAAGTGAGGAATGATTCCTCTGAGGCAATCTTTAGACTAAATAGGTAAGAAAAATCTGAATGAAGAGGCTAGCAGCATGAAGAGCTCTATTGACATTGTGAAACGAAAAGACAGAAGAGATTTTATTCCCCAGTGCATCAGAGGATATAATAGTAATTAATTCTGCTAAAGGAACAAGCAGGAAAGACAGAGCACCACATTTATTCAAAAATTTGTAACATTTTTCAAGGTGAATTTTACTACAAAGCTCAGAAAAAAATGATGGACTGTTGCCTAGATCAAAACTGTTTTGTAATAACCATTTTTTACCATTAAATTGCAGTGCTCTTGACTTTATAGAATGGCAACACTCCAGCAGGAAACAGATTTGGATCCAGCCTAGCTTCCCATGTGTATCAATAATGGGGTAACCTGTAAAGAGTAAATATCTATTTCCTGGAAATAAGCAACTGGCTTCTATTTTCAAACTTCCTCAAGAACAGTCAGATTTTCTGTTCTTACAATTTTACAAATCAAATGAGCTCACTTTGAGTTTGACATAAATATACAGTATAATATTGAATACTTCTACTATAAAATACTATGTATATATACATCACATTCTATTTTATATCGAATGCACATAAGAAATTAATTATCATACATTTATAAGGGAATGAACCACATAAGCTTTCAAGTATCAATTTATTGAAACTTTTGCAAAAATATCCTCGATTACCTGTCCTCCATAATAAAATTCCTCAGAATCATTATCTCCTTCAGAATCTTCTTCAAGTGTGCTGTTATGCTGAGACTCCTTAATTAAAAAGGAAAGTTAACAATGATATAAGCAATATGTCTGTCTTACATTTATAGTTCTGAGTACCAGAATTTTGTTTTTACAAATAAGCTCTATGCACCCTTAGGAAGACAACTTTTAGTATCATTTTTACCCAAGATTATACAGTGAGCCCATTTTAAGAATAGCAGACAAAGCCTGCATACACTAACAGCACATGAAAAAAAAAAACTGGAAGTACATTGGAGAAATAATGCTTTGTCTGGGTATAGACACAGTGTAGTATTTTAGGGAACTGGAGAACTTGACAGAATATTCAAGGCTACATCGCATTCTGTTCCTGCTAAACAAAGCATAATTTACCCACCAAGATAGGTTCTAGGCTTAATTTACTAAGCATTTCAGTGACTTAACAAAGTTTTAATTTACTTTATTCTGGTAAATCAATTCTAATCATTTAAGGAAATAATTCAAGCCTGAGGATGAGATCTTTTAATTTCCTTACATGAAAAGCTCTGACACATTGCTGCTTATTATTTTTTAAACAAAGTACCAGCCTGTTGCCAAGAAAGTTAAATCTCAATTTTTGACTAGCTCCATTGTAAGAGTTTGAAAAATAAGATTTAGAAAGTAAGACGCTTACCCAAGTAAAACCTGCTCTAAATAGGCTGCTTTGTGAATAATTGCACTCAAATACAACTGCTCATGGTACAGACTGCAACTCAGCATGAGCTGCAATGTTATATTCTGCTTCTTACCAATGTAATCTTTAGTCATAATTATATAATTACCTGATAACATTATTAATCCTTGACTCTTGCAATCTACTTGTTATTTCTAGGCCCTCTGTTGTCAAGGATCCCATAAGAATACCTAATAAATTCGTAACTCTTAATTTCAATCCAAACACAATGTATTTATTGCGTATTTTGTATTTACGTCCTGTGCAGAACTGCCACAATGGAATAGAAATCAGATCTGTGAATCACAGAAGGGAAGTTACGCTTAAATCCCATACATTTATAAATGTCAGATATACTCATCACCAATTTCTATGGTCACATAATCTAATCCCACCTCCCTACCTTTACCTTTAAATTCCTGTTCTAGCAACTGCACGTACACAAGGAACAAAAATTGTATTTCAGCCAATTTCACAGCAATTTTCTGAGATAAGCCATAAAAATTGAATCTGCTTCTACTTTACTGAAAAGAAACGAAGTGACTTCAGTCATCTTTGCTTAATAATAACGCTAGCTCAAGGGGAAGTCTGTGTTAAAACTGAACCCAACCGAACAAAATTCAATACAAACTAAAGAGAAATGAAACTTTCATATGAGAATAATGACAAACCCACCCCACCCTAACCAAAAACTCTAACTGCCATATGAAATGGTCAGCATTACAGACTTACAATTTAAGGGCTTTTTCAGTATTCTTATACTTAAATACCCAATTCAATAAATAAGTAAATAAATAAAAACTCAAACACTGTGTCATAGAAGATAACTGTATCTCAGGATTTTAATCAATAGGGTAAATTCTCACTGCACTTGAATCTCTAATGGTTACAGAGCATTGAAAACAATTATGAGGCTTTAGAAGCAAAATACTTCCAGTGCAGCTTTTGAAATCAAATCAGGCTGCATCTACTGAAACACAAACAAGCAAACAGAAACAAACAAAAAAAAATCATGCCATTATCTTATCTGACCATACTTAGCTCCCTTTTCCAAGGCCAAATACAGATCAGAGCCTTAAAGCAATAGTCAGAAAACAAGTATTCCAAATCCAGAAATCAACCTTTATCAGAGAAAGTATGTAAGTTACACACTTGTCTCGATACAGTGTTCATTTTCTTGCTTGGGGTGGGAACCTATGTGGTATTTTGAGCCCCTAACACTGTCAGCCCCTGAAGACCTCATTTTATTGTCATTTCTTTCTTAATATCATTTAAGTGAGATTGGTTAGAGGCCCATGCCAGAGGTACAGCACAAACACAGTTGTGACTGAAAGGCCTTCACACTCCTTATACTGACAGTGAATGTTGTCAGGAAAAGCTCCTGAGACTCCAGCAGGATTGCTACAGGCCACAGCAGTGGTGTAAGTAAGCTAAGATGTTTTTTTCTAAAAAGTGTATAACTACAGTTTGGGTAAGCATACATTTGACAGGAATTCTATGGTAAGCATTCCTATGCTACTATTTTCTGTTGTTTTTTAAAATACCTTTTGTTAAAATACACTTACAAGAAATACATACCTCTCCATTCTCCCTCTGTAATTTTGATTTTATGGATAAGCAATAGTTGACATCACTGGTTTTTCTTAATTCTTAAAAGAAAAGGGAAAACAGGAAACATCTATGAAAAATGTGAAATAATTTTGCATATGCAGACTTGAAATTCATAGTTGACGTAAATGGGGTAAATAAGGCACAAAAAGATATGGGTACGGAGAGCACCAAAGAGCTTACAATGCAACAGTCTGAAATTAAGAAGCCCTTACATTTCAGAAAACTTGTATTTTTAACTGTGAAATGAAATTCAGCTGGTCCACTTGGAAATTTGTTTTTCTCAATCAGTAATTTCGACTCTCTTGTAAACAGGTACAAAAATAACAAAATATCAAAATTTCTCAGCAAAACTGAAATCAGGTTATTTTTTATATAAAACATAGGGTTTTATCTTAAGTGACAAGCTTTATTTCTTTTTAAATTACAGATAAATTTGCAAATAATATTTATCTTCATTTTGAGACTATAAAGATCTGTTTTTGTTTGGGTGCCACTCTACTACTTCAATAAAATTAGTCTTGATTTACATCCATGTAAGTGAGAACAAAGACTGAAAAATCATATTGGTTTCTCAATGAAGTTCAAAACAATTTCACACACAGACACACACACACACAAAACCGTAAAGCACTGTAATAATAACAAAAATACTGCAGTCAAATGCTCCTATCTGAAGAACTGCCAGAATTAAGACTGCTCTATGAAGTTTTTCTACAGCCTGAAATCATCAAGGAATTTAGCTGATAAAATCTAAAAAATCTCTGCAGAATACACATAGATCTTGACTATGTATTACATGTAAGTAATGTAAGTAAATGTAAGTAAATTACATGTCTAGGACCCTGAAAAGAATGTCATTTTGTGTTAGCTACTTCTGGAAAGTATGGAAATAATTCCAAATAAAGAGCTTTCTAAAATCACTGGAATTATATATATATTTTTTCTACAGTTTCATTTTGTGAAACAAATGAACCATTCTGCTTGAAACTTTTTGAAGTAATTCTCCAGAGTCAATGGTAAGTACACACAGTTTCATCCCCAGTGGTTAAAGATTTCATAAAGTTTTAAGCAAGAGAGCATGAAAATGTATAATTGAGAAGTATTAAGCTGTATTCAAGCAGAATTGCTTTAGCACAGACTGCAGGACACTGAAGGAATAAAATACATTCTGCCTACACAATTGTGTAGATCCCTAAAAGAAGTATTTTAATTTATTCTATTCTGAAATGTAGGACAATTCACTACAGCAAGCCTGTGAGGAACCAGCAAACGTTAACACATCTCCCTTTAAGTATGGGCAATGTCTTGTTCTCCCTCACAAAGCATGAACTTGGTAAAATAACCAGGACATTAGATTACCTGTAGCAATTTGGTGGAATATTATTGGAATTGGCTCTGTTGTAACTAGCACATCTTCATTGTTATCAGAACTGGAAACGTAAGTGTTATCTACGAAAGAAAAACATCTTGCATGTTGAATGCCTGTAACACTTTGCCAGCCCCTTCCCTCATACCCAACCCACCCTTGGGTCATAAGGAACCACTTTCCACGTGGTTAAGGAAGCCCAGCACTGTCACTTGCCTGGTGTGTCTTCTGTAGTGAAATTGCTAATGGAAAGAAAAATACCAACAGGATGGAAGAGCAAGACCCATATTTTATACAAGCAAACCCCTGGACTCCAATGTCATAGCTTTCACAAAGTGTGAAAGTTTCACCAAGCTGTGCTCAGAACTGTTCCAACAAGGCTTATAGAGGCTTAAGCCAACCTTTTCCAAAATGGAGACTTATTCTGTGCTTTTGTCATGCCTGACACGAACACTCAGGCTTGGTCTAACATGCATAGTGAGCTGGCTTTTATGAGCACATAATTCACAATACCTGTGCGCCATGCTGGCAAGTCACAGAAAGTACAAACAAATTATCTTCTAATCAGTGGAGAACATTTCTTGTACCTGAATCAGGAAAAAAACACATCTTTCCTTCCCCTTAAAAATCTTAGGTATGGATAGGAATACGGAAATCACATTCCAAACTCTAAAATGTGAGATTTTTTTATCTCCAACCAAATCTTTCATAACAACAAAAGAGGAGCAGCAAGTTTTCACACAGTATGTGCAGAAGTTAATTTTGCATGAATTGTTGAACCACCTAAGAAAGTACTAAGATTTTGTGTTCTAATGATCTGGGCTGAATTGGACTCTGTGAGCAAAAAGGGTGACAATTATTCACAGATAAAGAGACAAGTAAGAGAACTGAAATAATCTAATTTTGAGCACTTTGGTCCTGCACCAGTGAAGTGCATGAGCTCACATGCAATTGTAAGCCCACTGCTGCAATGTGGGTCTCAAAGCCTTTGAGTGCTTCCAGTGGAATGTTAGAAATGTCAGCAGTAACTGATCAGGAAATTCAGCAATATTGTCACTTGCACTGCAGGAGTTCCTAAAAGTCTGCATCCACAGCTGTGCCACACTGCCACTGCAGACCTGCACTGCCACAGGCAGGCAGGCATGGGGGGCTTTCCCAGCTGGCCACCTGTGAGTCAGCCTTTCTGCCACACTCACTGAGACCTACCATGTCTGAGCTATCCCACACCTTCGTCTGCCTCCACCTTCCATCATCCTACATGGTTTGTCTCTGCATAGCACAGCAAACACACACTGCGAGCAGGTTAGGTGCTCCAAAGAGGCTGGCACTGTGTTTCCCTGCCACCACACCCCAGTGCACACCACAGCCTGCTCCATCTGCTCAGTCTGCATCTGCTCAGTGCTCAGCACAGGGACTCGTTTCAGAGCCTCAGCACAGTGAGAATGGAAGGGGTCCCTGCAGCCATCAGTCAGCTTTCTATCCTGCTGCTTTTGCTCACGGGCAGAACAGTCTGCATGCTATGCACCTCACCTTCCCCATGCCCCCTAGCTGTCTCTAGTTGCATGCCCACCTCACTGTCATCACTACCATGCTGGATGGCTCCAGATACGAAACCCATGCCCGTTCCTTTCCAAAGTTGGGGAATGTAGCTTACTGCTGCAGAGTCTAATGAGCTTGAAAAACTGAGATCATCATTTGGCTCTGAAGAAATACACCTAGCACCATATAGATGAGTGGGAAAAAGGAAATCCACATGCTAGAACTTATTAGTGTATGAAAATGTAGGAAATACAACAATCCGTGTTGCACAAAATACACATGTAGCAAGATATACATATATGGAAAGAAAGAACTACTCAGTTAAGGTTTTATTGATTTTAATTATATTTTTATGTTCACTGTTTGTTATTCTTTCTTGGCAGCTGGATAATACTCTTCACTGCCAAGCTTTTGTTTCCCTTTTATACCTGGAACCATTGCTTTTTATTATTATTATTTGTGTGTCTTTCTGTTTTCTTTTTCTTTTCCTTTTGTCAGTCTAATGAATCTTGAAATTAAGATACTAGTTTTGGTTTGCTTTCTTTGAGATCCCATTTCCAATACTTATAGGCAGAGTCCACCTGAACCTAACACAGGGAGGCAACAAACCACTCACTGCTGCATGTGTGGCCTAAGAGAAGGATGCTTCTGTTAACACGTCTGTAATCCACAAATCCCTGGAATAAAAGACCACAGCAGTTCTAAAAGTTTATGGCAGCCAGCAAGTATCAGTCATATATTCATTAGCACAATGCTTGCTGCTATAATCATTCTCACAGGAGCCATGATCCACCCATATTAATGGGACTTTAGTCTACTCAATGATGTTATATTCTATAACTGCTCCTTAGGAGCATTATTTTTCCTCATTTTCATCAATGTTATGAGAAAACAGTTACCAAGATGTTTTGCTGGAACTGTTATTAAAAAAAATTTCAGCAATATTTTCACATTTTCAACAAAATAATTCTCAGAATGTTACTGCGTCAACACTCTTACTAACTTCCTCAGAGTGCTTTTGTGAGCATATTTTTAGCTTTCACTCACAATTATGAAACTTTCAAACACCTTCTATTATTGAAAGTTGTCATGTCATGTTATGTTACAGTTCCCATAGGTACGATTTAATGTGCACCTGTTTGTAATCCTTTGATGCTTTATGAATCAATTCAGCAATAACTACACACTGTTATCAGTGCCAACGTGGTGATACTGCATATGTAATATCAACACAAGAAGCCAGAGTATGCACAGTACCCAAAGGTCTTTTTACAGTATCTAAAATCACTTCTGAAATCACTTCTGGCTGAACAAACACTTACAAGGTAACAATGTCTTCTCTTTCCATATATTTATAACACACACTGGTAATTTATCTGATGATCAACTCTGACAGTTTTCTTCTGCATCTCATCTCCTTTCAAGGATTTCAAAGTTTGATCCACTGTGTATTACATACCTTTAATCACCAAAGGATACAACTTTGATATAGCTACACACTAACGGACTTAAACCTTGATCTGTAAAGATTTATCCTGTGAGAAATGTAATCTGATGAGCACATGCTGCTCTGAACTCTAGCAACCAGCAACAATGATTGAAAGTCATCTTCAAGTTGAGGAGGATGCCAGCAGAGAGCTTTCCAGGCTGGACACCCTAACATTTGGATGTGTTCCTGAAACATCCCTTAAAATACTCGTCAGAAAAGAGAAAGCCATGATCAGCAGAAACGCTAACTTAGATTTACTGCAAAGAGAGGAGAATCTGGCTCCCCAAATCACGAGTATTTTTAGGATCAAAGCTGTAAAATGGCAAAGAGTCATTGTCATTCCTAACACACTAGACACTTCTTCATCACAATGCAAATGTACGTACTGCAAAAGCATGAGATAGGAATGAAATCAGCTCTTCCAAATGCTTGAAGGGTTAGATTTCAATCAGTAAACATGCACAGCTGGTTTACCCCCCTCATCAAGTTAGCTACAGTGTAAAATGATCAAATTCTATCTGGTGTTAAAATATAGGGGGTGATGGCAGAGAATATTCAATAGGTTCAGGGCCAAACTAATTTAGGTTTGTAGNACCATCAGGGCATGCTGCAAACAACATCTGTAGAGGAGGTTTGAGGTCTGTCAGACAGAAGAGCTTGTCAGGAGATGAATTCTCATTTGGTGTGGGAGTAATTGCTGGTTCAGTGCTCTAGACTGTCATTTAGTTTAGGGGTTGCCAGGGATAAAGTTCTGTGTCCTCATAATAGCCTGCCTAATCAGAGAAATGAATAAATGCATTACTTAACAGAACATTAACATTTTTTCAACCATTTGTCCCCCTTTTCATTGTCAGGCCAATCAAGTAACCAATCAATCAATTTATGAATGGTATGACTATTTTCTGAATCTCACTTTCTACACTACCTGTTGAATAGATCGTAACTACTAGCAGTTTTTCCTCCACAGTTTTTCGTAGTGAAAAAAAAAAATATATATATATATATATCTCATAAA
>VXAV01010182.1:80326-112659 GCA_013399715.1 Alectura lathami | reverse complement strand
AAAAAAAAGGAATCAGTAAAATTGTCATTGCCCCATTTAAATTATTATTTCAGCACATGTTGGGATCTCTGTGCTGCTCTCTCTTCAGCATCCCCAAGTCACTATTTGCTGAGAAGTATCACACCAGAGAGATTTAGATAGATCATTCCTCTTGCATATACTTAAACTCCTGTTCAAAGAGAATAAATCACTTGTTGGAGCTGTCAGAGAGAGGTGGTGTTTTGATTGGGCCTGTAGTCATATGTCAGTTATTTGTGGGATATGGAAGCAAAAAATAATAAATAAATGAACAAATAAATAAATAAATAAATAAATAAAACTACTGAACAGAGCAAAACTTGTTTTTCTGTCCGAGCTCACCTCTGTTACTGTCACATACGATGACATACACACATGCATCACATATACAGGGCACATTTTTCTACAGTAAGGATAAACTGCTTCCTATGGATTGTGCACCTGAGTTGTCAGAAACCATGCCGCATCAGGATAACAGAGGTCTCTTAAGAGGTTCCAGTCCTGCAGCACTGAAACATTTTCCCATCGACTTTCATGAGATTTGGAGCCAAGACAGAAACACAAGACTCTGATGGCTTAAAGCACCTTCAAATACCACAGACTTCAGCAAAGACGCAGATGTTCACCACCTCCCGTATGTTAAATCCTCCCAGAGCCAAAGAAAGCCTGCACTGAAGCTGCCTTCTCGTTTAAGTACTCAGAAATGCAACTGGAACTAATTTAGGCCTGGTCTCCACACTCCACACAGAAGTGTAACATGATTATTCCAGTGAGAGATGTGATTTTTCCTTCTGGCAAAGCAGCTCCTCCGTACAGCCCTGGTGTAGTTACATTATTATAAATATAGCTTATAGCTTAATTTATGTCCATTCCCATAAACACCTTCAAACCAGCCAACCAACACCCTTGCTAGTTCTGTTACACCGCTTCTGTTACACGATCATAGTTAAACTCTGGGCTGTAAACAAAGCCTCAGTGATCATGTTCTTTTATTTTATTTAGCTCTGACCCTCTCCAGAGGGCATCGTACAGTATGTGTATTTCTCACTCTTTACACTCAGAACACTCTTCAGACTATAAAGGACCTTGTAAAATTTTTTTGTTATTTAACAAACAGTAAAGCACCATATGAGAAATTAGTGAGAGATGTCATGTTTCACTGCTTATGAGATTTTAATGCAAATGTCTTATTGCTTGAAATAATATTAACATGCAGAACTCCAGCCTCAGTAACAATTCTATTCACAAGGTACTTCTTGCGAACATTTTGTAATGTGTTTTAACCACATCTGTTCCTTTTTCAGAAAGATTTTCCTGTAAGGGTCTATCTACATTTGAGAACTAATTCATAAGTGAGATGGGGAGCCACAACATAATTGCTGTTTTCCAGGTGAATCTGCTCTATTTTGGTAAAGAACAAGCAGATTCACCTGCATTTAATATTACTGTAATTTCTCAAAGCTAGTTAAAATGGACTTTTAGTCTTTGCAGATTCACAGAGCCATTTGCAGAGTCAGAATCCAAATACGCATAACTTAGCAAGTAGATACGCTACATGCAACCAGGAATATGAGCCTCGAACACTTGGAGATCTGCAAAAGGTAGGGCTAAATGGCCTTCCATTTCCTTGGTTGGATGTCCCAACCAAGCAAAATTTTTGAGATGCTAACCACACTCTTGTACAGGAGTCCCACATGAGTCACGCCTCTTGAGGCCCTACAGTCAACACAGAGCCTGAACAGAATATAATACTAGGCAAAATAATACCCAAAAAATGTAAGCTCCCAAAGAAAGAAAAACAAAACAAAACAAAACAACAACAAAAAATTTTTAAAAAAGCAAACTGCAACAGGTAGCAAGGCAGAAGTTACTGACACAAAGCATGTTCACAGAAAGGAAAAGTACCTGTTTACTTCCTTAAATATAACAATGTTTTTGTTTCCAGTGGTTTAGCACAAATAAAATCTAGCAATAGCAACATTCTTGCAAAGATCAGTTTCCTAACAAACTTTTACCTGACATTATGCCCTGCTATATCTCTCTAAACCAATTTAGAAGGTTGTTTTCCACACCTTGAACAGCATTTTTTACCTGTCATGGTATAAAAGATAGGGTCAGACAGCCATCCTGAAGCCAAAACAGTGACATGTTGCAGAAGTGTATGACGTATCTTCCCATCACATTCACTTTATCTCTACTCCATGCCACCTATAGTTTCTCTCTAGGAAAGAAATCCTTCAAGCTGAATTTCCAACTGTTTTGCACAGCAGTAACAGCATGGAGCATCTGGTGCAAGCCTAAGATTTATGCCTATGGAATGGTTCTGACAATTCAGCCAGCTCTGTCCCATGGCAACTGCTGACTTACTGCCTTATTAAGTGTGGAAATTGTGATCTAGTTTCTATTTCAGTTTCAGCTCTTTCTACTAGAGCCAGAGCTCCATGTGCAGCTAACAAGCATGCTGAAGAAAGGAAACAAGACATTTTGGCATGTGGAGCCTTGTGATAGTCTAAAGCGAAACTATAACAAAATGCAAGAATAGAGTAAATAAGACTTTGTTCATCTTAATGCGTCTGGAGCTATAGAATTCATAATTACTTTTTTGTTTATGATAGCCAAAATCCACAGTCTAGTTCATCAGTGAACCAGTGCAAGAAGTTAAGAGGATGCATGAAGCTCTTTACATGAAAAGCAATACTAAGACTCAGAAAAGTAAATTATGGACAAATATATAAGATTAAGGGCTACTGTCAGATTGATTATATGCCAGCATCATCTTCTGAACAAGTTGGTTAGCTGAAATAAAGGTTTATGAAAACCTTTCAAGAAAAATAAAATTATACTGGTGAAAACTTTGTGTTGAGGGCCTGTATACTATTTCTGAAAACACATCATGGAACAAACCTGATGTTTTCACTTTCTACTCCGGATGAGGGAATAAGAAGGAATAAGAACAAGGTCCAGCTGAACAGATGCAACTGCAACTGTAATTTTTTACCAATTTCTAGTTANATTTGAGGCAATGTAAAATACCTCAATTCTTCCTTCATGCTTGTTTTTTTTTTTTTTTTTTTTTTTTTTGAAAATGCTCCCAAATCCTTCCGTGGATACCTACTTTCATGCTTTTTAGTCTTCTCTTCTACTTAAGCAAAACCTCAGTTTGACTCTGAAGCCAGTCCCTTCCCACAATCTTACTTCTGATCAGTCTTTTTGCTCAAACAAAAGAAAACTGGTTCCACATTAATTGTCCCACAAATATGTGCCACTTTTTTTTTTATAGCAACTGATCTAAGATCCAGTTTGAAACCTAACGGCTTGGCAGCAAGTCATATCACAAATAAATTGTGTGAATTATTATTTTGAGAAGGTGTAGTGTGGAATCCCATCCAAGGAAATCTTTCAGATTGCATTCTTGAAATGTCTGATCTTTGAACAAGCACCTTGAGAAATGGAAGAAGATGAGGCATTCAGCTACTGACCAGTTAAAAAACGAGGTAAGCTATTTCCACAGAGAATTTGGAGTATCTAAAAAGAAACAAAATCTTTTTTGTAGCTGACCTTATTTGAATTAGCAAATTTTCTAAAGAGAATTAAAATTCAAAGTCAAACACAGTGCAAAAGGATTCAATGTCAAGTTTTTCTCCCAATTTGAATGAAGACGACAGGCATGCTAATAGCAGCGGAAGAAACACAACTGCTGTAATCTTCTATGGCACAGATCTCTGCTTAATGGACACTGACGAAAGACAAACCTTCTATAATCACAGATGGAGACAACTGTTTTGCTTTATGCTGAAACCAGCACAGACAAAATAACTATAAAAGCAACTGCAAAGTAAGAAGTACTACAGTACACTGCGAAATGGACTAAAACTGAAAGAGGGGAGGTTTAGGTTGGCCATTAGGAAGAAATTCTTCCCTGAGAGAGTGGTGAGGCACTGGCACAGGCTGCCCAGAGAAGTTGTGGCTGCCCCATCCCTGGCTGTGTTCAAGGCCAGGCTGGATGGGTTCCTGGGCAGTTTGATCTAGTGAGCTAGTGGCTGGCAGCCCTGTCCACGGCAGGGGGTTGGAACTAGATGATCTTTGAGGTCCCTTCCAACCCAAGCCATTCTACGATTCTATGATTCTATGATTCTGTGATACAGTGTGACCTACAGTTAGGCCAAAAAAACTCAATGCAAATTCTCCTTCCAGTATTGAACTGTCACAACCAATAGCAAATGATAAATGTCAGGTTCTTCAACAACTTATGAACAAGTGAATTAGCAAAATTAGTTGGTTCATACATCAGCTGTGCTATTACACAGTTTATCACCTTTCTACAAAACTCTTCAAAAAGAATTCAATCACACTATGGAAGAAAACAATTCTGCTCTTCTGTGCTGGAGCTTTTGAAAGAATTCATCCCACTCATCATGTTATCAGCTGAGAAAAGGCTCCACTAAATCCAATTTTCAGAAATACACATAAAATGATGGCAGCATTTTGAATGTTCCTGCCTGGTAAGTTATTCAATCAACTACTGCTTCACAGTGTCTTTAGTAAAAAATATGGGAGACTTTTAAAATGCATTCGTAACTTCATTAAAGGCAGTTTATAATTTAATGTACACTTTTAATGTATTGCAAATCACATTCACAAGTGAGGTAAATACTACTCAGAAATAAAAGTGTAAAGATCAGCAAATATTGCATTCCATTCATTCATGGTACCTTTACTATTTAGTGCCAATATTGGGACAAAATCTTAAATAGAAGTGAAAAAAGTTTCAGTTGCATAAAGCATTAACCAAAATGTGATACCTATCTCCAAACAGACTGACAGATGAATAGCAAAAAGAATCATACAAGTTTTAATCATGTCATGTGACTTTCATATTTCTGAAAATAAAATTTGCATACGGCATTTTAAGATGCAAATAACTATACAGGCTTTTTGCTCTTTTACACAGTCAAATAACCATGTAAGCACAGAACTTGTGTAATTTTATTTTTTTAACACAAAAGCAAAATAAAACCTTATGTCTTTAAATAAACTAACAGTTGCTAAAACCCAACATTATTATCTTTAAGAGAAGACAATTAAATTTCCACAAGATACAAATTAGAAGAAGGTGCATGTAAGTTCTCCTGCACATAGCACAGCTCTGGAAAAAGTGACAGCTAATCAAGGGTAGCTAGAAATTCTCCCTCTAATACAATTTATATTTTTTTTTTTTGGTAAAAGAATTTAGAATTTGAAGTAAATTCCATTGAACTCCAGGAGAGTTCTTCACATGTTACCAGATTACAGGTTAGTTGCAAAGAAAATACAAGAATTCCGGCTCCTGACACTCTGCTGGTGTTTCTATAAACAAGTACTTAATTATTTTGCTAAAACCTTCAAGATGTGTTCCAAAGGGTACAAGTTTTGGTGATTTTTTGTTTGTTTGTCGTACGCATTTGTAGCATGCTATACAACTGGACTGTGACTCATTTCATATCCATGCCATTTCCTGGATTCCTGATTAAAACAATGCTCGTGGATCTCTAAACTACTTTTTATGTATCCTTTAAGATGTTTTCAGTGTGCATGCGTGCATCTCAGCAATTTATTTTCAGATATACAGGCCATCTTAGATCTCCTTCTGAAACACATTACTTCAATCAGTTTTTGTGTCCCCTGTGATCCAATAATTGATGATCCAGCATCAGGCACAGTTATTTTTGCTGCTTTATAGAGCCAGGTGCTCGCATGGAACTGAAATTTGTGCACACACTGTTCCTTTCACTCCCTAAGGTGCACCTGCAATTATATGGGAAAGAAAAACAAGTGACTGAGCAACCTTTTCCTCTGGATTTTGGAGAATGTGTATGTGTGATGACATATGAGAAGTCTCAGGCAAATCTACCATTTCTTTTGATGACAAATGAAAACTATTCCAAAGGGATACAGGCAGTGTCAACACATTAAAAATGGCACTGCTTTGATTTCTTGAAGTAACCTGGAGGAACAGAAGTGCTGAGTCAAAGCTATTACGTTTGCATTTGTCACTAAGAATAATTGTACTACTGGTTCTTTCATACATCCAAAGCACATCTGCATCATATGGTGAACATTATTCATAAAGAGCTGCTTCATTTAGCATGTTATTCAAATAAAGAGGACAGAGAAGACTGCAGCTCAACCATTTCCCTGTTGCAAAGCTTCCAATGAAAAAAAAAGCACAACAACTTCTAGTAAATGTACAGAAGTTTACAGGATTAATCATCACTCTAGCACACATGAGGGCACTCATAAATAAAAATAGCACTTTACAAAATTAGCAAATCAAGGACATTTGGAAAAAAAATTAAAAAGCATGTGTCACTTACCCTTTGCTTTATACATAGAAAGAGATATCCTAAAATAGGCTACATGTGCAATACCATATTGTCCACAATCAGACTATATGAGAAGCAGATTATTTCGCCCAGAAATATAAAAATGATGCCTTCCTGCAGTCATACTGTCTGATCAGCTCCAGATCGACCCTGACTCTCTGTAAACATTTCTTCTGTGTTCCTCCTCTTCACTGGTGCCACTGGTTTGAATTCTCTCTCCATCCTCCCCATTAGCTCTCCAGACAAGTTCAGTCTTCCCCAAGGCACAGAATGCAAAACAACCTCTGGATACCAACTTCAACCCAGCTCAGCTGCACCCAGAGCAGCATACATGATCACAGCCTTTGGGCACCTGATTTCCAGGGTTGGGTCCATCTTCATCCACTCTGTTTTTCAAAGTTCAATTGGGTTTTGTTCAGTGAAAAAAAAAAAAAAAAAAAAAAAAAAAAAAAAAAAAGTTCTTCCTCTCTTCAACTTCCTTCTTTTCCTTCTGGAGCATTGCTGTCAGAAGCAACCACACGATACGCTCTTTTTTGAAATAGTTAAGAGCTATCTCAAGGCCATGAGGTTTTGGTCCACATTGTTCCTATTCTGAGCCACTGTTCTGAGGCTTACTCTTTTGCCTGCAATTCTAGTAACTCAGTTAACAACTCACATCAGCTGAACAGAAGACACTTTTCCAGTCCCTCTACAAAGCCTCTGTGTTGAGATCAAGAAGAAAGGGACAGGAAAAGGAACTACTATGATCCCATAGTAGAGACACAGGTAAATTACAGACTGAATAGCTACAGTGTATCAACAACCCAGGCAACAGAAGAGAGGCAGCCTTCTCAAAGAAAGTTTGATCCAATCATTTTAACAGACAATCTAGCATCTTAACAATAATTGAATACATAATGAAGCATCTTTGACTCCCTCAACACATCCACTGTTTAATGTCATTGGGTCCTTAGCATACAGAGCAGATCCTTCCTTCTACATACAGCATTCAGCAAAGGATGAAAGTTCTAGCCAGCATTCTTAGACTACTCTACACATTCACTTGCATCTTGCTTGTTTATCTAAAGAGGTGTGCAACAGCCAATGCTGTGCAGGAAAGAGGTAACACATCAAAATACTCCTGCTCTTCAGCTGTCTGAGATACTGACAGAATCCAAAATACCCCTCATTTTCCCATAAACAAATTCCCCAATACTTCCTGGTATAGATGAAATATTGTATTTGTGGACTAGAGACTCACAGGGATGCACTGTGGCCAGCAGCAGTTCCAGTGGGCTTTGCTTCCTCAGCCTAGCAGACCTGAGAACTAGAGCAGTTCTCTAACCAGGGCAACATGAAGCAGGAGAGTGGTCAAGTGGTCCAGGACATCTGCAACATCTCTGCCACTACACCACACCCTTGAAGAGAATGTACTCATGAACAGCAAATAAAACAGAAAATTCAGGATGAGATGACAGGAAAAGACAATCTTCCCTCCCCAAACACTTCTTCTGTTATGACAGACCCAGTCTGAGGGCACAGGTATGATAACACTTGAAATACAACATTCAGTACAGGGTATTAGAAGCAGTATTAGAAAGATGTCAGTTAACTGGAAGAAGTTCAGGAATCATCAAGAAACAACTGCCAAACTGCCTGAAGAGGAAAAAAATATGGATTTCTTCAAACAGCTAGGTATACAGCGTGGCAAACCAACAAGCAGGTGTGGTAGGAAATACAGGATGGCCACTGAGATCTATCTTCCAGAGGGCAAACAGGAAGATGAATATCATATTTATACTATTGTCCAAGGGAAAATCACAAGTCATATTCAGGTGAAATTAGAGGAAAACGTATAAGTTAGCCAAAAATCAGAAATGGTAAACCCCACTAAACAATGAATTAGTTTCCTAGGGAAGTGGTAGCCATTTAAAGTCAGGCTGAAGTGAAATCTGTGGAATAATTTCGGTTTAGTAAAGATACTAACTAATACATTTCCCACTGCTAGCTTCAAAGAGCTATGAACAAGTAGAATGTTACTTGCCTTCTCACTAGTAGCTCTGAGAACAAAGTTCTAGGTTGAATATGACATTGATGACTCTCAATGTGACTCACACAAAAACAAAATTCGAAGTATACTGTCAGTAGTGTGCAGAATAATAGCAGCAGGGAATTTCAGTTCAAGAACTTTTTAGGCATTTGAAGTGGCAGCATCATCTAAGATGTGAAGCAGTTCTTCTACCAAACCACTCATGAATTTCAGCTGTTCCTGAACATCACATGCACTAACGTCTTCATGACAACGCATTAGAATGCATAATGCTTACAGCACTGATTTTTTATTATTTTAAGCATATTTAGTATCATATTATTTAGCATTAATTTGTATTTAGTACCACATTATTTACTATTATTTAGTATTATTTTGAGAATATTAGTATCAGACCACCTAATACGGAATAACTGCTAAATTTATGGGGTGTTCTTGGGTGAAAGAATGTTTCTAGATGCATGACTGCTCAAAGAAAGTTATATTCCATACTACACACACTCATACCTGAATATTGTCTGGTAGACATCCCTATAAAAACACTTAGCAAACTACAAAACAAGTAAAAACTCATTTTTATACACCACCCCAATATGTAGGTAGATTTTGAATAATATTTTAATTTGTAAAGATACAATTAAGAAATCCCTCCACTGGTTAATTAGATCTCTGTCCTCCCATAAAACTAATTACATGTCAGATGAAACACTGGATTAGGAAGCCCCTGCATTTTCGCAAAGGCAGAAGCTCTCCTATTCTCAGATCTGTTAATGTGACTTGCTATATACCTCCAAGCAAGAAAAAATTCACACATTTTCAGAAAGCTACATGTAACTAAACAGTGTTCAGACTGTGATTTACCTTTCATGTGTGTTGAACTTCTAATTTTCCAACAGAAATCAGAGGGAATCATCAGCAGTTTTGAAAATGACTCCTGATTTAAATAATCATTAGGCAATAAAATCTGTGCAGAAATAACACCTAGACATTTCACCTGTTCATATTCCCTTGAAAATCCCATCTGTACATATCCACTATTTCATATAATTCAGCATACACACAAATGTATGAAAAAGCCCAGTTTATCATGGATTTCTACAGAAATTTAGATATATAAAGAATAGATAGATTCAGGGAGCTGGCTACCTAAACAACTTCTACAAGGCCAGCATGCAAAATACCTTTGAGAACTGGTAAAATATGACTCAGGCGAAGGCAATCAAAATTGCTACATACTGTTCCGAAATAAATTGGTAAAATATGACTCAGGCGAAGGCAATCAAAATTTCTGCATACTTTTCCAAACACAAAACAAAATCTCAGCCACCAAGAAATTCAACAGGCAAAACTCTCATGAACTTCAAAAGAATGAAGTTTTATCCTTATCTCAGCTTCTTCACCAATAAATCTGCATTAAAAAAAAATCAGGGATGATGTATTCCCTTCATCCTCTCCTTACTCTTTGCTCTATTTGTACTATGTAGTATACTCAGCCACCAAAATGATCATCAAAATTTGGAAAGCATTCTGAAGACTGGAAACAACTTGTAAGTGCTAAGTTCTGTAATCAGTCACTCTATACTGAGTATTTCCACTAAGACTAGAGGATGAGGAATAAATAAGGCCAGAAAACATCACTCTTCTGCTAATGTGAGATCAAAACCAGTAAGTTGTTCACTTCTGCAGAACACCCAATGTGAATATCCCCTTAATAAAGGCAGAAACACAAATACTGATGTAAAATATCAAGAGCGTCAGGAGAACAAAAATATGTAACCTACAGAATGACAGAGAAGAGACCAAACGTCAAAGAATAATGCCTCCCTTTTTGATGCTTTACTGTCACCACATGCTCTTGCAATGCCTTGAAGAACTGTTCAGCCAACAGTGCCCAAGGCTGCAGAGAAAGCATTGATGTAAGCAGCAATGCAGCTGCAAGTACTTGTCACCCTCCCTCCTGAGGCCACTGGTTCGAGGCACCTAGATACAGAGAAACAGAAGTCTGATTCAGACATCTACATCTTGAAATCTGGATCAGTTTAACCAAGATCCAAAGCATCTTCTTAGGCATGTCAGGATATATAAGACATACACAGCACTGGCTAAGTGAACTGCAAATCATTCAAAGAAGACGAAGTTAAAATAATATGGACACTTGAATTTATTTTTGTTAGTTTGAGGGTTGGGGCTTTCCTTGAATTGCAAAGAAAAAAAAAATCAGGGAATATTTCCTCAAGTGTGTGGGTACATTGCATTTCAATGTCCTCAAAAAAATTCCCCTAAAGGTTTACCAGCACACATGGGTCAAACTGTCCACCTGCTTACACAACTGTTTATGACCAGACACATCAGTGATCTGAGTCATGCAAGTACCTACATCAATAAATATCCTTCCACAGCCCCATCAGGTGCTACAGCAAGCCAGGAGGCCAGAGGCAGAGTGATTATAGTTCACTCCATTTTGAAAGGTCAGTCACTTTTCATCATCTGATAGCGTCATTAAGTCCAAGAGAAGTGGGATAACTGTTCAAAATTACTGCCTGCAGTGAAATGGAACAGTAAAGCTGTAGCACTTCTTTGCACCAGAGAAATTAAGGGGGAAATAACAGTCTCTTTTCACACCAGGACATGTATAGCAGAGGGCCTGAAAAATATACCAGTATTTTACTGCTTAATGAAATACTTTCAGTGATATATGAAAGCACTGAAATTATTACTGTGGGAGAGTTCATGATGTATTAATCAAAGCATTTTAAAAGCTTCATCATGTTTTTAAATTACACTAGACTGCATGCAATCCAGCCTCATGAGGACCTGCCACCTCCCAGAACATGCTGTGTTCCCAGCTCCTAGAGAGAAGTCTGTGGGAACAGAGGCTGCTTAGCACTCGGGGGATAGGGCCCTCAATACATACAGGAAAATCTAACCTGAAAGCTACCTACATGACATAATAGATCAAGTAGTATCAACTAACAGCTTTTAACAGGAACACAGTTAGCAATGTAAGCAAATGTCAAGCTCTTGTTTTTTAAAAAACAAACAGATTAATATACAAAAAACATAACTAAACACTGACTAATTCAATTCCCATGTTATTCAGCAGCGAAACACTGAGTTGGAGAAGACAGAAATAAGCCTCTCTCCCCTTCCTCTCCCAAATTTCTCTAGTCACTGGACCACCAGAAGACATACCTATTGCTCTCTCTGAGCCTCAGCTCTGGGAGAACACCATCAAAGGTGTTCAGATAAAGCTTTGGTGAGAAAGCCACTGATATCCTTTTTGTTTTATAGGCAGGAAACACACAGGCAGGAAACCAAAACATTTCAACTCACACAGGTCATCACAGGTAGGTAACAGATCTTTTACCACATGTACCAGCTGGCAGGCCATCTTTTCTCATATAAAGTTCTTAGATGTTGGCAAAACTGTTGTCATCTGTAGGTTACAAGTCTTTCGCATTGACTGACTCCTCTGCTTCTAGTTTTCGTATTTTTGAAAGCCTTTTCTGTCCTACAGACCATTTGAAATACTACTTGAACACTATTCCAGTTTAAACTTGGGAAAAAAACTGCTGTTGTACAGTACACTTCACAGCACTAATGAATCTTAGCTTTAATGAGAAATTACTACAATTTCAATTCAATCTCTTAAGCAATTTGTTGTCCCTCACCTTCTGTGAATTCACTATGTCATTCTAACCTAATGAACATCAGTGTAATGCATTCTACATCTTCCTAACATCAAAACCACTTGCCTCCCAAAATGGTAATTAGAAATAAATGAAATTACAGAGAAATAACTACATTTTGTTTGTGTGATTTGTTTTAAAAATAAAAAGCAGATCCTGCAGGACACTGGATCAATTACTAAGTAAGTGTGAAATAAAGCTAATTTCATTTGATGTACTATATTTACTTTATTAGATGAGGAGAGATGTGGAAATGCAGTAGCATAATGCAAATGTGCCTAATAATGTAGGCAAACATAGGCATCAGCAACATACACAATGTATTTCCAGTGAGCTATATTTGTTTTCATTTAAGTATTTGTGCAAGAAGAACCTGCAGTGTTAATCTAAACAACAACAAAAAAAAATCAAAACAAAATAAAAATTAAAAAAAAAAAAAAACAAAGAGTGCAGCTTGTTCAGGCAATTATAAATCTAGGAATGTAAACTGCTTAGGAGTCTATTCTATTTTTCCAGAGACATGCAAACCCCCTGCTGCCACTGCTGACCTCAGTGGATCTTACACCATCAGAAAAACAAAAATCTATGCCAAAGGTTGTTTACTTCTCCTTTACAGCCTCCTCCTTCAAATCCACAGGCATAAAAATGAACCTTCTTCTTTCGTTAAGAACCGAAAACAACCTGCCAGCCCCCCTTTTACAAGGAAGCCAGGGAAAGAGAGGGGCATGGATGTTTTAATCCAGGTCATGTGCGGGGTTGAAAAGATGAAGACAATGTGAATGCTTGGCAATTACATTTCTAAGTGCAACTGCCACTAAAACTAGTGGGAACCCCAACATCTATTTCCACAGGAGAATAACTGCTTTTACGAATTTAAAAATCTTCATGTAGAATCAGGCAAATAGAGGCTTCAGTAGATGAGCATCCAGTATAAGAAGTGAAAGTCAACTGCCTCTTTTTTCTATGATCCATTAAGAGATTTAGACATACTGAAAAAGAAAAAAAGAAAAAAAGGAGAAAAAGGACTGTTTGCCCAAATCAGTTTGCCCTCGAATTGTACTTAATTTAAATAAACAGACAAAAGGGTTCAAGAAGTTCATGTCTGCCTAGGCACAAGTGAAAGTACTGCAAGTCAGTTTATGAATAGACAGATAAAGCCCTCAGGAAAGAGACCAATGAATCAGTGCAACGCAGCAGCTGAGGGAGATCTCCATGCCTTTCACGCACGATGGATGCCTGCGACAACACAGCCTATGGCTTGGAGCTGCCAGCAGCAGAAAGCCTCTGGAGCTGGCAGAGGGAGGTGTTAAACAGCTGTAATGAGAATGGGAACGCTCTGCACTTCACTGGGGTTATGAGTGGGTGACAAGATCTGCATCTTCACACACATGCTGGAGCAGAGGCACGAAGACAGGCAGTGGGACGCCGACAGCCTGGTCAGAATAAGGGAGCCCCAGGGGAGCCCTGAGTCCCATGGGCTGAGGATGGCACCCAACATGGGGTCAATGGGAGAGGCTCCCCACAGCACCTCACTAGGGAGGACAGCTAGGGGGCCTGGGACATATCACAAGATGCTGGGGAAGAGCACTCTGGAAACGCCCAGTATTAATGGTGAGTTGCTTAGGGGAAGGACCGAGAGTGAGTACAGGTGGTTTGGGGCAATAAGCATGGGAGAACAAGAGGGACAAATGGAAAGCAAGGCCAGTCCTGCTGGGCAGTACATTTGCCTACCCATTCCCTGGGCCCTATCAAGGTGTGCTGGCCTGTCTTCTCAGGGAACTGTTTGTAGTTCCTTCCCCAAGTGAGAGACTCTGCTCTGTGTGCATGCCAGGGACTTGGTGCAGCAACCAGAGCAGGACCAGGGCCACAGGGCATGTATGTCCACCTGTATGCTTGAGCCTAGCTACTGGAGGGACCCACATTATAAGTACTTCCCATTAACAGACTTCAACCCTGATCTGCCAAAGAAGGGGACAGGGTTAGGCCATCTGTACTGCCAGGCTAGGTGTGAATGCTCAGCTGGCTGAGCCTACTGGGAACATGTGCTCAGCCTTGCTGCCAGCTAGACCCAGGGACATATAGCTGTGGCAGCCTCACCTTTGGAATGCAACTGGGGTCAGCAACCCCTAGCAGATATCTCCTTCACGCAGGATTTGCACAAATAATTGTAAACTCCTCATCTGATTTCTGAATAGGAAGAATCATACACCTCCCAAAGAAAGGTTAAGGATATCCTAACAGTAATCCTCACTGCCCACAAACTTCCAAAGATCAATTAACATGGAACAATACAGAAAGCTTTTCAGATGTGCCATCTGTGCAATACCGCAACCTAAGAGTAAATACTAACAAATGTAATAAACAGGTGTAATAATGATACCAAAACTCTGCAAGAGCTCTGCATGTTGACCAGGGAGAAATATTAATGCAAAAATCATCTTATCTTGCCTGGTAACAAGTCTGGGGTGATAAATATGAGCTTGTGATTGTAAGTTTGTACTTATGTATTCAGTTGAGCCATTAGTATCTTTGAACAGTTGAGATTGATAGAAGTGTGGTCCAATAAAACAAATTAAGATGAATTCTGAGTTTTGCACCTGGCAACCAATAATTCATTTACATGGCTTTGAGGCTTATGCTTCCTGTCCCCCTCTACAAAATGCTTTGAAAACTACAGATGAAAAGCTTATGTTTATTACACGTTACAGTGAAGTCTTATAATTCCAAATAAGATACAAACTAAAAACAAATTAATGCCCAAATTCTCAGATGGTAAACAGCATCTTCCCTGTATTCCTGCCTGACTATCCTCAAACTGAGGCCAGCTTACAAATCAGTTCTTACTTTAATTTTCATCTGTAACAGGAAACTTTATAAAAACTCTTCGTGAAGCTGACATAAGACAAAGCCTACCCTCTAAAAGTAACTAACATCCCTGACTGCATCCAATGGAGCAGAGGCAGAGATGGCGAGCAAGCCCCATTCTGGCAGCTACACCATGCTGCCATGGGATGGGTGGCAAAAGAGCCCAGGACGATTAATCTCTGCCAATGTTTTGCCCCATTTTCTTCCAAACACAGAGACTCACACAGCTTACTAGGTCTCGCACACTAGACGTGTCATAAAACTATCAATGTGGGAACTACACCTGAGTTGTTTGTAGATTCTGGGCAGCTCAGGTTGGTCAGTTCTGACTGTGACTTCCCAGTGGTTTCAAAGAAAAGATCTGTGTAAAGCAACGCAAGCAGGATCAGACCTCTCAACTGATAAATCAATTGATACACAGTTTGTTTGAAGATCAACATTTCTCTAATGTCTGTAGCAAAGTAAAAATATCTTTTCTTGATGACTCATTTTCCACACTAAAGAACATCTGTGGGTGTAAGAACAGAGCTGAAACAATTCTATTTTTTTCCTCCTGTAACAATTGTAGCGGTTCTAAACCTCAGCATGAAATTGAAATGAAGCACTTGCAGTATTTTTTCAGCAAGTGAACTGTGCAGTACTATTTTGTTACCTCTTCTGTCATCATTTTTATCTAGATGCTTAATATATTCAAATTGTTTCAGCACTGCTACGTTTACCCTCAGAATTTGACCTTCCAAACATAGAAGTAGAAAGTGCTTTTTTAATTGTATGCACTGCTCAAATCAATGGTTCACCATTTGCAAAAACTTACTTATTCTTAGTGTTGTAAGCCTAGTTATGCTTTAGTTAAGCTAGGACCACAGTTTCTGCAAATTTAATGAAAATATATTTATCTCAAATGGTTTGACTCTAAACATTAGTCTCTCAGAGTAAGAAGTGCCTCAGAAAACTCCTTTAACACAGCTGGACACCTGCTCTGCAGAACTCAGCAAAGGATTTCTGCCACCTGTCCCAGCACTCTCCTGTTACAATACACTTAAATTGGAGATGATAACATAATCTCTTTGTTATAGATGGGGAAAGGCATCTGGAATATTGACACCTAGTATCAAGAGAAGTAGGTGATCCCAGCATCCTCATATGGGAAGAACAATTTTCACACAGTCAGAAGCTGGGCAAAACACAGCCCACAGCTTCTAGAATCAGTGTGCTCAAAACAGAAATACCAGGAAGTGTGCGAAGACATCAAAAAAAGGAGATTTCCTCGCCTCCTCCTCCCTCGAGTAAGCTGACTCACACAGTTTCTCAGCAGCACGGGCAGAGTCTTCCCCAGCAATAGCACAGCATGGATCCTGGTGTGGTGGTAACAATAATCCCGTGGGTCTGCAGAAAATGTGGGGTTTTCTGGAAAAGTATGAGGACTGAAGGAGCTAGTCTCAAGCAGGATCAGAAAGCTCTGATGAAGTGGCAAGTAGGAGTGGGCAATTCCTGCCCCCTGGCACCTGACACTGCCTTAAATACTTCCAGAAGAGAGACAGGATTCCCTGACCTACACGTCTTCTGCAAGCCGAAGAGCCCTTCTGCCTCCCAGGCACTGGACATCCAAACTTCCCTTTACCTTTATGTGCCTCCCCATCCGCTGAGAAGGCAAGAGGCCAAGCCTAGCTGACGGCGAAGCCAGCACACTTAGGTCCTTGCCACTGCAGGAGAATTAGCATTGTCACTGAGAGAAAATGTTTCCGTGTGGGGAAGGAGGACAGGGAACACCCTCTGTAGGTAAGAAAAATGAAACACAGATTGCCCTAACAGGCCCTACATGATATAAATAAAGGTAAGTAAAGAGCTGCCTTATTCTTAGATTAAGATGGAAGACACTTCTACTCAATTTTCAGTGAAATATCAATGCATATTATTTGAAAGTTAAGTGTTTCTTCCTAAGACCATTTTGCCTAACATTTTACAAAAGACATTAAGGGTTGCTTGTGACAAAAAAGAATTCCTTCCCATTCTCTTTTCCTATTTTCTAGATACATTTATTTATTTATTCATGTTTAAACATTGCATAGTGCCGTGCCAGGTACATGCTCAGCCAGTTAAAAATGCTGGTGCCCAGTTAAACCTGTCCAGTAACAAATATTTGACATGCTTTATAGATCTTTATCTGACATAGTACAATCCTGCTTTGATTGTACATTTATAAGGATCAAAGTTTACTCATACAAAGAGAGAGGACAGGTGCTTTCAGACACAGACAAAAGTTTCCACAAGTAACCACAGCTACACTCAAAAGCGTTGTGCTTTGAGAGTGTGTTACTGTGGGCATATATTCTCCCTAAGATATAGGCAGAATATATAAAATTCTGTGGGTATAAAATCCTCAGCCCAACAGCTGTTTATCTGACAGCAGATTTGAATATGTCTTTTAATACTCTTCATCTATCAAGTCCATACCAAACATGTACAGATTTCTCTGATTTCCCAACACGAGAATAAGGACATTAACCCAGGCACTTTTTAATGACCTCAGATCCAAAGGTAGGTAACACAAAACAATTCACTACTGTTAGTACCATATGATGAAGGAAAAAAAAAAAAAATGGAGAGATGACGTACTACATTTTTCTGTTCACTGCATTTCCAATTCAAATATGAGATAGTTTTCTTGAAACCTGCTGATGCTAGCAGACAGAGAGCTGACAGATGTCATATATGGGCAGTTGTTACTCTCGGTGAACCTTTTCACTTCCGAAATCTTGATGCATGCATGGGCTAGACCAAGAAAATCTAGAATGAGTTACAACTCTTTATTCAGCCCAGTGAAGAAACTACCCTAAACACATCTACCAGGATTAGGGATATACCAGCCACAGAGCACTTCTCCTATGTAGTCATAATTACACTTTTCTCATGTTAGTCACAAACACGAGCTAATGCTGGCCCTATCTGTCGAAGTCCGTGTTACATAAATACTGGCTAAATACAAACCACCTGCCCAGACAAGAGAGAACACTTTCCTAAAAAGTTGAGAGTGCTCAGGTTTAACTGGACCATTGTCCAAGGACAATGTCTTCACTCAAGATCCAAATTCCAAACAAGTCATGAGTAGTTACAATTCATTTAAGATATCTGCAGGCTTATCAAATCTCTGCTTAGCTGCGAACCTCCAAAGCAATACATCAACTGAACAACATAAGAATTGTCCTCACAGGGCTCAAGATTCATCTGTCTTTCAAGGCATTGTATTATACTTCATTTCTTTTAAGCACAGGTCAGAACAGAGCCATCAGGCAAAACATGAAAGACCTGCAAATGCTAATCTCAGAGGGTTTATTCAATCTAGTCACATTCACAACTTAACACAAACAAGAACGGAGTTTATTTCTCTTTCCCTCAATTTCAGACTGACCTAGATGACAATCTTGTACTTCCAGTGACAGCATACCACCTCTTTCACAGAGAGATAAACTCACTCTTAGCACTTCATTTAGATATGCTGGGGTCAGAAGTCTGGAAGAAATCTCCCTGCTGATATGTATTTCACAGTGATCAATATGAGAAATGGAAAGGAAACAGAAAAGCAATGGAATAAAAATAGAAGAAAGCCAAAGGCAAGTATGCAAACAATCCTGCAGGGGTCTCAACAATTTATGGGAACAAACAAACAAACAAACAAACAAAAAACTTTAAGCCCATTCCAAGCCCCTGCCATGGGCTGGTTGCCACCCACTGGATCAGGCTGCCCAGGGCCCATCCAGCCTGGCCTTGAGCACCTCCAGGGATGGGGCATCCACAGCTTCTCTGGGCAGCCTGGCTCAGTGCCTCGCCGCCCTTCTGAGTCAAGACTTTTCTCCTAACATCTAACCTCAATCTCCTCTCTTTTAGTTTAAAAACATTCCCCCTTGTCCTATCACTGTCAGACCATGTAAAAAATCGTTTTCCCTCCTGTTTATAAGCTCCCTTTAAGTATTGTAAGGCCGCAGTGAGGTCTCCCTGAAGCCTTCTCTTCTCCAGGCTGAACAAGCCCAGCTCCCTCAGCCTTTCTTCACAGGAGAGGTGCCCCAGCCTCTGAGCATCCTCATGGCCTCCTCTGGACCCGCTCCAGCAGCTCCACATCTTTGTTGTGCTGGGGGCCCCAGGCCTGGACACAGCACTGCAGGTTGGGCCTCAGGAGGACATAGTTGGCCTCCCGGGCAGCAAGCGCATAAAGTTTTTTTGGAGCAAGCTCTGAATCCAAATCCTAAGCCCAAAAATCCATTTAATATAAAGTCCTCTCATTGAAAACGTACCACATATCAAGCTAATCAGAACAGATACTACTCTTGATCTTAGCCAAAAGGCTTAGAAAGAAGAATCATTTTTTTTTCTGCATTCTCACCTAATCTAGTTCTTAGGACTGAGTTGCCCGAAAAAAATGTTATACACAACACATGCTAACTTACTTTCCTGCCCCGTAGAAAAACCTAAGAAAGAATAATTCAGGAGCATTTTTAAGTTATAATGTGCATGTTACAATTTTTTCAGCATACCAATAAAATCTAGTTGCCTTAATTATGACAGTTCCTAAAATCTAGATTTCAAACACAAAGTAACAATAGCAAAATATTGTTGCCCATGCAAATGGCAGCCTAGAGGCTTTCTGGAAAGCTACAATTTCCAAAGCCTTTTTACTTACATATAGATTGTATTTACAATTTTAATCTGTACAATTATTTCTGAAAGAAATTACTAAAAAGACCACCAGGAAGTGTTTATGCGCTTCAGATAACATTGCCTTGAAGATACTGAAGGGATAACTTTTTTCTCTTTGCTCTGTTTCCTAAAAACTTAGTAATACAGACAAACTTTAATTCATTCTCATTTATGAAGGTTTTCAATGCCTCCATTGCCTCTAATCCCCAAGAGGTCTTTCTTCCCCAGTTTGCCTACCAGATTCTCTTCCTCGTTCTAGATTGTGTTCTGCATTTTTTTCATCTGCTCTTCACATTCATTTCTCTTTCTTGGTCCACACAGAGCTCTAAAATGGCTATAATTCATTATGCTAAATGGAAAGAATTTAAAAATTCTTCAGCATTTATTTAAACACCAAAAATCATGTCTTTACTAAACCAAAAAAATTCCATGTGAAGCATATGCTTCCTACAGATGAGTTTTCAATCAAAATACTAAATATCTTCCAAGCGAAATATTTTTATATGCCTTCAGAACATCTTGGAAGTTGTAGCTGAGGAACCTCACGTCCTCTATGGCCTGAGCAGGATAAGTGTCCCATATTTAACATAGTGGCAGAACCTCTTGCACTTGATCTATCATTCACTGCAAATACCCAGCCAACTAAACAGACATCTCATCACAAAGAGGTAATAAAAGGGAACTCTAGAGGTAAAACAGAAACATAAGCTCCATGAGAGCCAGTGTACAAAATGTCTCACGCTATAGCAAGAAGTTTTCTCTGCGGCAGCTTTGCCTGTTGAGCTGCCTGGTGACACAAGCACGAAGAATGTAGGAACAGTCCAGGGGTCACAAGGAACAGCAATGCTTGTTTGTTTTGCAGTTTCCTTGCCAATAATGCAATAAGGAAGTAACATGAGGCCGGTATCTAAGCTGAGATGTTTGTCAACTTCTACAATCCGATGATGTATTAAGAAAAATCACTAACAGAATTACGAACAGCTTGAATTAATTACTTGTACAACTTTAACATCCCAAACCTCAAGCAAGAGTGGGGTCCCCTGTGCCTTGCACAGATACATATTTAGCACCTTTCCCAGCAAATTTACTACCTCATATCAGTCATAGTTTTATGATTTCATACCACAAAAACACACATGTACACAGCAAAATTAGACTAAAATTCATGATTTGGATCTCAGATCCTGCATATGAGTGGATGTCCACACCAGAGCTTGGCAAATACATAATGCATAGGACAAAGTGACTTTTCGGACATTAATGTAGGTCTGCCTATATATGTTTTACAAATGACTGAGCCAGACTTCCCAACTATTTTCCAGCTTAGCAGGATAGACAACCCGATAGTGACAGCCATAAAACTCAGCAGTGCGATTCTGTTCACTGTTAGGGGCATGAAGATGATCTTCTCAAAGTCACACAGAAATCCACTGAAAAATCCTAACCACGTGGCTAATATCTAGAGACACCAAGCAGCGAAATAAGCATAACAGATTCATAGAATGTGTTGGGCTGGAAGGGACCTTTAAGACCATCTAGTTCCAACCTCCCAGTAGCTTTCAGTGAGTATTCTCTGAACAGAACAAAAACTGCTGTGCAGCTAGAACCAGCTCTCCCTGAGTTCTTTGTAGAGGTCATGGCTGAAAAACATGTATTACAGAGCAATTTTCACATAAGCTGTCCAGGATGCCCCATACCATGCTTTCCCTCCAGTTTATTCAGCCCCTGTAAAACTTTGCAGCACCACTTCCACAAGGGACATTTTTGTCTGTTGGTGGGAGAGAAAAACAAACTTCAGATGAAAATTGCACTTTACAGTTCAAATTCTCTCTTAGCTATATTTCCAAGCATTATAGAGTATTTACTCGAAAGTACTAAAGAGGAGGAGATGCATAAGCCTCATTAGAGAATACACAGACTTCTGTACTAAATTAATACGCTCCCTCTTTCCCCCATTCATATTAGGGGATAGAATTAGCAACTGTCATCTAAGTGGCAACGGTAATGAATAATGGAAGATAGTAATAATTATGCTGGTGTAAGCACAGAAAACTCTCCACAACCTGAGGGTATAGAAGGTATATTTATTATTCCCTTGGCACTTGCCACATTGGCTATATTGGTCAAGTAAGGAAATAAAGCACAAAAGCCAAATCCCACTGTCACTATAATGACTACATTACAGTATTTAATGCAAAGCTGTTAAGACCATTTAACACGATCCTCCTAGAGTTCCAAACAACTGTTTAACAACTTGCCTAGTTACAAATACATTAAAATGGATCTTAGCTAAATTATTGTTTTGGTTACTTGGAGTCTGTTCATTAGCAGAACTCCTGCCTTCTCCATACATTATTAAAGTTCCTTTCCTAATGAATCTTTCTACCCATGGAAATATATTATTGACACAACTCAAACACAAGTATATACTACGTCAACAATGCTAATTTATCTTCATTACACAGCAATGCAGAACTGAAACAAAAGCTACAGCACTGCAACATTTAATACAGCATGCCAGGTTAAGTAGTCCCACACCAGTAAACAGTCTAGAAATCAGAGATTTTAAGGAGATGAGCACCTATTGATTTAATACAAGAATTCGAAAGGCTTACACAAAAAGAGAGATGTATAACTCCTTGCTTTCTCTAAAATGCAGGAAGACAGGGAAACAGATTTTTCCCCTGAGGAAAACAGAACAGCTGAAGAGAGACTGTATGAAGAAAAACAGCTTATTTTGATCATTCACCCTTCAAACATCAGACATCAAAGAAACGCTACAGAATCAAAGGTCCAAAGCTAGAAGGCAAAAATGTAAGAGAGTAAATGCAAGAATAGAATGCTACATAAATGCAGAAAAGAGTTAATACACTCTCTGCATCAGTTCCACCTATTATAGTACAACCATCAGTTGCATGTAAGTATCTAAAGTTAGGTGGAGTGTATCTGAGTCAGTGCCAAGAAACCCTATAAACTTTGCAGACACATTGAGAAATGGAGGCAAGGCCCTTAGGCACAAAAAAAAAGTGCATGTATGGACTTTGGTTGAGGGCCCAGCCTGGATCTTGTACATTGGTGTGGCTCTAGTGAAGCATGCAGAACAAGCTTATACCTGGGAATAATCCAGTCCTTAATATGTCAAGTAGAAGCCTATAAACTGTAACTATAAAATCAAGTATTATTTTGTCATATAGTGTATTGGGTGCAAGTATGAAATATATAACCAATGAAAAAAATCACGGTGGAGCTTTTATTTTTTTAGGCTCTGGGTAAAAAAAGAAAGTACTTCTATAGTCATTTTTGAGATATGCCACATATTCTGTATGCCACATATTAAGACTCTCCATCAAGGTCAGAAAACAAACTATAAGAATATGAAGTACTCATACATATGAATGAACCTGCCTTAACTGGTCTAGCAGTTGGCAACCATGTCCACAGCAGGGGCATTGGAACTAGATCTTTTCAGCAAGGAACTAGCTCCTTTCCAACCCAGGCTATTCTATGATTAAGTTTATTCTAGCATCCATTATTATTCATATAAAAGAAAAAAAAAAATACAGCCATCCCACTAATCACTACAATAGATTTTCCAGATACTGGTTTTATCAGGATAATTCTGTGCAACATAAGCTTACAGTAAAGTCCTGAGAAACTTCTTCACAAGCTCTTCCTTCCACCTCTGTCACTCACATAGAGTCTACAACTTATTAAACTATATTGTAAGTAAGTTTTTACAATGGAACAGCCAAGTCTAACAAATGAGATTGTTAGGTAACACTGAGGAACACTGAGTTCCTTAATTTACACTACTGTCTTTTAATAAGAACAGATGGTTTGAAAGAGAATGCAAACATTCCCTTACGAGACTCCAGGTTAATGGCTGCCACTTTTTCAATGGCTGAGCCTTTCCAGCTGAGCAGAATAAATGAAGAACAGACAGGAATATATCCAGGTTTCCTCCACAAGCTATTGGCTTCAGTTAAAACCTTCAGATCTAGGAGTCTCTTTCTTTTGATCATCTGCAGTTGTTAAAGATGGTGCAGCTGATAAACATTTAATACTGCCTTAACAGGCTCCACCTAACGGAATAAGCTGAAGTGCAAAGATGAAGGTGGATGTTTATTTTGTGGCCAGAAATTAGACCTAATTTCACAGGTTTTTAGCAGCCATTCCCAAACAATGATTCAGAAGAACGAGAATTATCCTCAGGTAAGGCCAAAGAAAAATAAAATTGAGCTGTTTGTGACACATCTCTGACAAAAATCCAAAAGAAAGAGCAACTATTTAAAGTGAAGGAAAATGTTCATGCAAGAATAAGTGGGTGGGTACTAGTTCACTACTACTAGTTCTACTTAGGTCAGAAATGTGAAGAGTTGTCAATAAGAAGAGGTGTCTTGTTAGAAACTCTAATAAGAAGAGTTTCTAAAAGAAAGGTGTCTGAATGTGTCTCAATGCAATTAATTTGGCTTATATGGAGTTTAATACATCGAAGTGGATTCCATGGCAAGATAACCCAGAAATATTTCAGATTCCGTGCTACAGCATCTATCAACATTATATTCAAAGCTTCAGGCAGCTTTCTCACCAGAATACGCCATCCTCTGCACATTGACCTCATTCTCAGCTGCATGAGTAGGTAGGGAAACCCCAAAGCTTGATGACTTCAACATGATGACCCTTTTCCTAGTCCTTATCTTCACATGATGCCTAGTTATCACAATTATCTGCTTTAGCATATAACAGTTGGAAGTCATTTCATCACTGCTCTACAGTGATTAATATTAAGGCTAAGGAAATATTCTAATAGTTAATTCTCAACCTACTAGCTGTAACTGGAGCCTAGTGTGAGCAAAACTGCTCCTGAATGCTTAAACGGTCTGCATGCAGCAAGGATGTGCCTGCTCCTGCCACTGCAGCAAGACAGTGAGAGATAGTCTTAACATGCTCTCTGCACAAAAACATGAGTCTGAAGGAGCAAATGTTACAGCATGCATCACCTCTTCTCAGGCATCAGAGGAATGAAACACCAAAAGTGTAAGACTAATGAAATCCAAACCAGGCCACAGGGGAAGAAAACAAGATGCTTACAGCTTTCTCTATCAGAATGCGTATAGCATACAGATATGTCTGAGATGACAAATGTGTAAATAGAAGGGATGAAGCAAAACAAGCTAAAAGCAGGGGAGAGTGAAACGTTCTGATGGAGATATGCAGAAATACGATGGTGAGCTAAAAGGGCATTGAAAGATCTTGCAGTTAGCTAGGTATTGTACCCCTGAGAAAGAAGTGTCTTATTTTGTTTAAATTGACCTAAACACTAAGCTACAACAACAACAACAACAACAAAAGAGACATCTCTTTCCCTCCCCTTGCTCAGGAACCAGCAACCCATTGAACTCCCACCATTGTGCTGCATCTAAAGATTGTGCAAGCCTTAATCATCCATCTGCAAACAGATCAACTTGCTGATGGAAGGGAGAGGATATTAATATAGCCACATAACCCTCCTTACCAGAGGGCAATCAAAAACCTGCCTGTGGGCAGCAGTCTGCAGATAGATTACATTAAGTACAATGACGAACAACACTCGGGAACTGAACAGACATATTTCACCCATTTCATCCTCGAATTTGTATCACCTGACTTAAATTTCCAGATATGTATCATTGTACACATGAGAGAACATACTGGTTACAAAGATGGTTTTCTCTTTTAGTCCCAAAACTGTAATAAAAAGCCTACAGATATATTAAGGGATGTCAAAGCCCCCAAGGAAATAACTAGCATGGCCACAAGCATAAACTGTGAAATTCTCCTCTTGCACATAATGCAAAAAGCTAAGCACTGAAATGTCAAGTCCTAAGGTATACACCTACAAAGACTTAAAGTACCAGCTGCATATGTAGCTCAAGGAAAAAGGAAACGTAAATGTTCTAAAAGCAAGGGCAAAAAAAAAAAAAAAAAGAAAAAACACCATGAAGTTTGCTAGGTAGATAAATGGTTTAGCTTACAGTTTTCAAGCTAGACTTGGCAGTCAAGAACACATTTCAGCAGTAGGAGCAGAGATGATCCGGTGTTGGGACTGCTACTGCTCCCACTGCCTGAGCTTCAGACATTGTAATGATAATGAATTTTTATAGTTCTGATTTCATATTGATAAAGCACCATGAACTAATTATTCTGAGAATACCACTATGAAGTAAAATAACATAATTCCCATTCAATACTGGTGAAATTGATGTTCTAGAAGAGTGCATACTTAAAACATTGCTTTCTGGCTTTCAGGCATATACCATAGACTTGCTTTTGTAGGCAGAAAAATCATACTTACTGCAATAAGCTGAACTCAACACACTGATCATTTGTTCTCTGACCATACAAATAACATGACAAAAAAATCAAAAATAACCTAGTATTTTCAATTTTTGCTAGTTGAATACTATAAAAACCAGAACTCTCTAGTGCTTAATATGTACTAACATTTCTGCCAAATCTCTACCATAAAACCACTGTGCAAACAGCTATGCATATAGAAAAAAGAAGCCTTTCAAAAGACTTTCTGTGCTTATCAGATTAATTCTGTCAGCATACTAAAAGGTTCTACCCATATAGTAATTCCCCTGAAATTGACAGCTTCCTTCTAGAAAATTGTGTTGAGCGTGTAAAGGTAACATTGTCCCTCACAAATATGTCAGTCTTCCTTTCTGCCTTCACACATATTGAACCTGTGTGATCCTGTGCAGGGTCTGTTGTGCGAGATGGCAGCAACTGCAGCTGGAGGAGATGTATGCTGCATAATGCTACATGAATTTCCCCTCCACCAGGATTCAAATCCACACCGAGGTACAAAAAAAATATAAAGAAAACAGGGACAGCAGAAAGCAACATGTAGGAGAGAAGAACTTTTAACAAAAGAGTATTTCCATTAGGCATCTGAAAACTTTATTTTTCGAGATAAAAAAATGCATGTACAACTAAAAGCATAACAAAAATTTTACTATTGTCTTCAAATACCTTAGTTATGAACAAGCAATACAGAAAGAAAGAGATGGCACAAGCAAAACTTAAAAATGCTGCTGTGGATGAATGTACATATAAAAAATATGAATCCCGTCCTGCCTTTATGAATCACGTCTATTTTTATGTGTGACAGCTCCTTTTCAGTCTCATGGTGTATTGAGCTGTGTACCTTCCACTAAAAAGATAAGTAGCAACACCTACCAATTTGTCAGAAAAAAAAAAAAAAACCCTCAATAATTATGAACTAGTGAATAATGAGTAAGGTTACCTCAGCATAATAAAGGCTTTTCTGTTTTCTCTGATAAAGGTGTTAAGTTTGGAGATAAATAAAACGCCCCTAGTAACAAAAAGGGAGCCCAGGCTCCAGTGGTGCATTTTGCAGTCTTTGAGAGACTGAGCAGGACACACAGACAGCAGTGCCAACCCAAAGACATCTAAGAAGAAAGGCCTTCTTAGCAGGTAGGCAAAGCTCAGACCTGGGGGTTAGCCTGGGCTCTGGAAAGTGAAGCCAGGATGGAAGACCCTAAGGCATGTTTCACAGCAGTGAAAAAATAAGCCAGGGAACCTCTACTTGTAATATAGGGTAAGTCAAGCAAAACTGAGAAAAGAAACCCATGCTGCACCCACTCTTCTTTCTTACGTTACCTCTCCAACGATAGAATCATAGAACCATAGAACAATTAAGGTTGGAAATGATCATCTAGTACATCCGTCAACCTAACACCACTATGCCCACTAAAACATGTCCCTAAGTGCCACATCTACACATTTCTTGAACACCTCCAGGGAAGAAGACTCCCCCAGCTCCCTGGGCAGCCTGTTCCAATGACTAACATCTCTCAGAGATGTTAGGATGTTTTTCCTAACATCCAACCTGAACCTTGCCTGGCGCTGCTTGAGGCCATTACCTCTCGTCCTATCACTGTTACCTGGGAGAAGAGGCCAACCCCGATCTCACCACAACCTCCTTTCAGGGAGTTGTAGAGAGCAATGAGGTCTCCCCTGAGCCTCCTCCAGGCTAAATAGCCCCAGCTCCCTCAGCCACTCTTCATAAGACTTGTGCTCCAGCCCTTCATTAAATTTGTGAACACACTCCAGGGTCTCAATGTCCTTCTTGTAGTGAAGGGCCCAAACCTGAACACAGCACTCGAGGTGCGGCCTCACCAGTGCCGAGTACAGGGGGACGATCACCTCTCTGTTCCTGCTGGCCACACTATTATTTATGCAAGCCAGGATGCCGTTGGCCTTCTTGGCCACCTGGGCACACTGCTGGCTCATATTCAGTTGGCTGTCAACTAGCACCCCCAGGTCCTTTTCCTGCCCCAAGCCCGTAGTGCTGCATGGGGTTATTGTGACAAAGGGCAGGACCCGACACTTGGTCTTGTTGAACCTCATGTAGTTACCGTCAGCCCATCTATCTAGCCTGTCCAGATCCTTCTGCAGAGCCTTCCTTCCCTCAGGCAGATCAACGCTTGGTGCCTGCGAATTTACTGAGGGTTCACTCAATGCCTTCATCCAGATCATTCATAAAGATATTAAAGAGGACCAGACCCAGCACTGACCCCTAGGGAACACCGCTCATAACAGATTGCCAGCTGGATTCAGCTCCATCCACCACCACTCTCTGGGCCCAGCCATCCAGCCAGTTATTTACCCATCAAAGAGCACACCTGCCCAAGCCATGGGCTGCCAGCTTCTCCAGGAGAATGCTGTGGGAGACAGTGTCAAAGGCTTTACTGAAGTCGAGGTAGACTACATCCACAGCCTTTCCTCCATCCACCAGGTGGGTCACCTGGTCATAGGAGATGAGGTTGGTCTAGCAGGACCTGCCTTTCGTGAATCCATGCTGGCTAGGCCTAATCCGCCAGTTGTCCCGCACATGCCATGTGATGGCACTCAAGATGATCTGCTCTATAACCTTTCCTGCTACTGAGGTCAGGCTGACAGGCCTGTAGTTCCCTGGATTATCCTTCCAACCCTTTCTGCAGATGGGCATCACACTGGCAAGCCTCCAGTCATCTGGGACCTCCCTCGCAGTTGACCAGGACTGCTGATAAATGACAGTGAGCAGCTTGGCAAGCACTTCCATCAGCTCCCTCAGTGCCCTTGGATGGATCCCATCCAGTCCCACGGACTTGTGACAGTCTAGGTGGAGTATCAGGTCCCTGACTGTTTCCTCCTGAATTGTGGGGGGTTTATTCTCCTTTTCATTCCAGTCTTCCAGGCGAGCAGGCTGAGTATCCTGAGGATGATCAGACTGACTATTAAAGACAGAAGTAAAGAGGGTATTGAGCACCTCCGCAATAGATAGGTATCTGTTAAAGTGTAAATCCACCCTGGAGATTCGTGAAGCTCTGGCAATAAATGGCAAAAAGAGGCGCTGAACCTGAGGCATCAGCATAGGGACCTGCAGGCTACACAGCCCTGGTGTGGCAGGTTAACAAGAGTGCCTGCATTCAGAGGGCAGGTTGAGAAAAAAAGAGTGGCAGCCTCTACAATGCCCAAGGAAACACGGAAGCCGTAGCATACATGACCCAAATCCACCAATTCCTTTTTGGGGGAGCATCCACACCTGTGAAGAGGTCAGGGTGGTGAGTCCGACCTGTTTTTAAAAAGCCTCTACTGATATAAGGTGCATTCCCCAAAAAGTTATATTTCCCCTGGAACTGGTTTGGTTCGCTGAAAGTACAGGATCTAGCTCTTAGATGCTGCCTATAGGATGCTGCTTAGCCAATGGTGCTTTTTCAAAAGAAGATGGATAGCCAGGTAGATAGAGCTCTACATAGAAGCCAAGGACAAAAAGGCTCACCTGGGAAGTAGGGCAGGTAAGCTGAACTCATACTCTGAGCACCTTTAGAGCACATGATAACCACTTCCTGTTAGGCAAGGCATTTCTGACATACCCTAAACAACAGTCAAAACATGAAGTGCCTTCTGTGCAAAAGACATGGCAGTAAAAAAACTCACAAATGGAGCACTATTCATTATTGAGAGCTACTTTATATGGAAGATCCCAACTTCCTTAGAAAAATATCTACTGACTATTGTACTGACCATATATATTATGATATATGATATACTGACTATATATATTATGTATCTACAGGTTGATAGAGGCACAAAACACAATCAGAGCCCTTAACACTCAAATGGGAGCAAGATTAGGAAAGTTTAAACTTTCATACAGAGTGGATTTGGTTACACATATGGGCTTTCCATGCAAGACAGCAAAGAGGAGCCTTTGGAAAGTGACCAGTACATCTCACCATGCTGATGCAGAAGATCACCATGGCAGAAACAAGGCAGCAGATCTTAACAAAACACTCTGGAGGGATGCTGTTAAGAAACAGCACTGGCAGCATCCATCTGAATAAGTATTACTCCTCTTTCAGAAAAGATGAACCTCTTCAAAAAACAGGAGTTAGATGGCTGATGTTCCCACCACTACCTCCAGAGTGTGCACAGACAATGGGCTGTAACCCACAGCCCTGTGATGCTCTAGAAGTGACACTCTTCTTTAAGGAATGTATACAGTAAAAAACAATTACAGCACCTGATATTTTAATATTGAAGTATCTCAGCACTGATGGACTAAATAAACAACACCACAAATTTGTCATTCATCTTTCTTCAGATCCATTGAAGATCTCTGAGAACTTATTGCTAACAAAAGTCTTAAATTACAAAGAAAGATCTGAATTAAATCAGATTCTCCCTCAGACCACTTTCTCCATGTCTGTCGGACAGACGTGCTTAAAGGTTTATTTCCCAGTTAATCAGTGGAAGCAAAATAGCTTTTGGTCACATAAACAAACCCTCTGAAGAATAAAACGGAGAATGCTATCCTGACCTGACTTAATTTCCCTAAACCATGGAAAGTGCCCCTGGTGTCTATCACTTTCCCAAAGGCGACCTTTCTTTCATGCAGATTTAGGCTACACCTATGCAAAACAGTAGATATAGAAATTAAACAAATCTCAGGAACAGGATCAATGTGATCTACAGTCTGAAATGTGGGAAAGGAAGCATACAAAAAATTGAACCAGAATTAGTTCCATCTTTTTTGTTTGGTTATATTTCCATCAAACTTTATTAATTTCAAAAGAAATTGACTGCAGTTTAAATGCCATTAGTGAGGGGAGAAAAGGACATGCTGAGCTGCAAAATATTTAGAAATTTATTTCCTTCTTCCTTAGGGGGAAGAAATCGCGTAAATGCCAGTGTCATTGTAGACCAACACAGTTAGATTTTATGTTAGATATTTCTCAAGTTAGCAGTATGAAAGTATGGTGCAATGTTAGGAGACAGGTCATAACAGTATATGCTGAGAGAACCTGCATTTCCTGCAGTGCACTTTGATTTCTTGCAGCTATGAATGTCTCCAAATTCAAACATTTCTGCAAATCCTCAAATCCAAACATATCCTATGTTTCTTCTCTCTCTCTCCTCCATTTTAACTCATGGAAGTCCCAGCAGGACTGTAATTCCCCAGTGTAAAAGGAGCTTTGAAAAGCATTGAGGATTTTACCTGATAATACTGAGTCCTGTCTCAAGCTTTTGGAATACGGTGAGACCTGCTTTTAAAATATATGTAACAGTATCACCGCCAGAATCATATCTCTCTCCATCTCCCCTCACCAACTGCACCTACTACAACCCCCATTTACTTACTTAGGCGTTACTCTGACTCCTTAACTCAGCATCCTTTACTATAGCCATTTCCTATGAGTAAATTTACGTGAATGAGGATTGCAATCTACATTTGAAATCCCATCAACAATTAGACAGATGTCACAGATCTCTCCTTCATCTTTACGCATTCAAATGAACACATATTTATTCTCCAGACTGCAGCCAGAAGTATTTAGTAAGAAGCTTAGACCATATACATCCAAAATGTACTCCATAACTAACACAGTTTTAATTTGTTTGCCTGAAATGAAAATGCTGTTCTGCCAGGAGTTAGGTCTACTGATTGCAGTTACAGTTTGCAATCAAACTCATAAGTTATATGGACAGAAATGAGTTTAAAGCCAAATTTGAATCTGATCATAGTACTTTGCATGGGTACCATTACAAATGTCCTGTGATTCTGTTGGACTGTACTGTTTTAGAGGCAGTTTCCCAAACAGGGTACCTCTCTCTTTAAAAAAAAAGAGAAGTTATGTAAAATGGGTCAATTATTTCTAAGAATGAGACTAAGAGAAGATATGCTCTCCACCTATATGAAAAAAACATACAAGCCTTTGTAAGACCTGGAGGCCTAATGTTTGAAATCAAGAACCTAATGGGTGGCAAGAGAGAGGCTGTCCTGCCAACATTATTTTATTACATATAGTAGAGAAGTTTATGAATTTTTGTCTCTAACATTCACTGAGAAAATCTGCCTTGTTCTACACAGCTGCACAGAATACACGTACAATTATATACTGCTCTGAGGGTTTTTGTTCTTTCTGTGGTCTATTTTGTCCCTGTAAATAAACAGCAACAAAATGCACTTTTGCCTTGACTCCTCCTAGCTTATGTTAACCATTTTGATGTGAAATAGTATATTTATTTAGAACATAACACATTTTAAAATCCTTTCCATCTTTCTCAATACAGTTTCTTTTTTTTTTTTTTTTTTTCATTTTTTCCTCACACTTTCTTTTGGGT
>VXAV01010182.1:65646-80319 GCA_013399715.1 Alectura lathami | reverse complement strand
TTTTCTAATACAGTTTTTTTTTTTTTTTTTTTTTTTTCAGATCTTTCCTCACACTTTCTTATGGGTGGCATTTTCTCTCTTACTCAAGCTCTTACTTGGAAGGGGTCTGTNAGTTTCTCCACCAACATCTCTCCTCATCACGCCCTTCCATACACCAGTTCTGGCTCTGACTGCAGTCAGGACCTGCAGCACACCCAGCTGAGGATCATGTTCATGGATGTAGGATGACCTATGGCCCAAGCCAGCTACTGGAAGGCATGAAGCTGGATGTGGGGCAGGAGAGCATTATTCCTGCAATGCCCCAGCACACACCAGCAAAGCCAGTGACATCCTCTAATGTCACTAATCTTTTGAATTTTAGACTTTATAATGCAATGGGGTAACAGCATTCATTTACTCATGAGACATCCACCAAAACTACATTAGGGCAGGATTTGCATAATCATATTGCTTTAAAATTGACCTAAGTGCATTTCTTATTGCTGAAATCTGTAATGTCCGTGCTGATACAACTATGTCACTTTGCTCTATGCCATAAATAACTTTTTAAATAAAATTTTAAATACCTGAATGCTAGTATATGCATTCCTACTGTATAGTTCCTCAAGTTCATAAACTTGTGACTTGATTACGTTATTTCATATACTCATCTCATACACCCGTATACCACTTCATACATCCATCTGTGAAAAGTAATTTAGATCTTCTTCTCCATTATATCTACCCTTTTTTTTTTAAGTCTACCATCTGTGAAGGATAACACGTGAGAGCAGAAATAGGTTATAAACCACACTGCACCAAGGTAGTTTGAGGTTAAGTTGTGAGACTGAGATGTGTTTCTTTGGGGATCAGAATACACCGACTCTACTAGTGAAACAAAATAAGCTGTTATTTTGTTACTGATGAAATATATCCCAGATGTTAGGGCTTGGTGGATCCTTAACAATTCAGTGGTCCCAAATCTCACACAGATGGTACGCTGGAGCTGCAACTGTCATTTTTCTCAAAAGACCACAGTGAAACACAAATCTCACAACTGCTTTGTATTAAAAGATGGATTTAGAGCAAAATCCCATTAAAAAATACATGAAGCTATGTCAACTGACATTAGATGAGTTTCACTTCACAAAAGGAGCTCATTAGCTGACCCGGGAGACAGAAGATTGAATGATCATTAAAAAGCCTTTTGACATTGACGTTGCTAACCAGCCGTGTCTCCTAAGCACCTACATTCCTGCTCTGCAGCCTGACCAGAGCTGCCTACATCCAAGCAGTCTTAAACAATTAGTCACAGGCATGCAAAAAGATTTAGGGATCGTGAGACAGAATTTTAGAAACCTCCACGGATAAAACAGGAAACAAGAAGGGGCCTGGACAACACAGAGGTTTTAAGGAACTTTTAGGCATCATGTTCCTCGTGCTGCTCCTGTTCCGTTTTTAAACAGAAGCAGCCTAGATGTGGGGCTGGAAGAGCTGTGAGATCTCACAGCCGAGCATCCTGATAGTGCTACTCTGGGCACCAAAGCAGAAATGTGCCCTCAGAGTGGACCTGCCCCATCGGTCCTGCTAAGGAAAGGGAACCACTGCCACCAAATATTCAGCTATAGTTTGGAACAGAAAGGCTGGTGCTATTATCTAATGCTTAAATACTCTGGATAGGAGGCACCCTACATTCCCTGAAGATGCACAACCTGTCATCATTAAGCCTGGAAGATTTTTCTCCCAGCCACCCTAGGAAATTCCCTCCTCATTCACTAAGGTGTGGCAAAGCCTTTTCTCAGCAGCTTGGCAGATGGCTCACAACACCGGTAGCTCCAATACACAGGAAACCAGACATAATGCCAGTATGTGTTGCGAGGCATGTGCTGCAAGAAATAAAATCCATTCCACAGATATTCTGAGAATGGCTCAAAAGGCCAGTAAGTTTCTCTGATGCGAATACCACACTGTGGTCTTATGTACACCTGGTACAGTATGTTCATCCACCTTCCCCTTTAAAGAGAAAATAAAGCTCCTAGATTTTATTCTTAAAGATGAATATTTTCACCATGCTCAGGACATCTCTGCAGTATCATTTGCTATTTTATTACTGTAACTGTGATGCAGTTGGTTAAGAAGTAAAAAAATCTGAAAGTTCAGTGACTAGTGCCATGCACTATGAAGATAAACATCACATATTACATGTCGGTGAATCCTGAAGAAAATCTCAGATAAAGCAGAATCTCCCATAAGTCTAATTAATGGATAGTCCACCAATCATCTGCTCTTCTTTCAAAATTCTATTGACCATAACATTGACCATGTGAGATGGATGAAAGTAATATTAACAAGTTACAAGTAATATTAACAAAGGAATCATAACATAAGCATGAAGAGGAGTTTTAGCTAGATAGATGGCCAGAGAGATAGATAGGATTAAGTTCTTCATGGATAAATAAAATCAGAATCATTGTTTTAACTTTATGCAGATGACAGTAGCTACACGTATTGAGACAGTAAAACATAACAAAGCAACTCAAAGTATAAATGGAATACTTCAAAATGAAATTTGGTCAAACGTTATTTTCCTCAGTTACTCCAACAATCTCTAACTGAAAATAACGGAATGATAGAGGCAAAATATAACCATATAAAGGAAATTATACTGTGCTTTCACTTTAGTTAGTGTTACATCATCTCATCAGTTTACAGAGTCTTGAGGTAAAGAGGAACAGGCTAAATGTAGAAAACTTTTCTGTATTCAACTTCAGTCAAAATACCCATCAGCAGCAAAATGAAAATGTTTATGTGATAATCTAATGAAACTCATCAAGTACAACAACAAAAATTCAGCAGTTCTGACCACTTCACTTCAAAATAGAAATAATCTATACAGGGAAGTCCCCAGATCACCCCAGGCCACTCAGCCTTCAACTCACAATTCAATAATTTCTCATTAGAGAATACCATCTAGTTGATCAGGAGCATATTGAAATCATTAGACACTGAAATCACTGAAGTCTGAGAGAAGGAAAGGATTCTTATTTAGCAGCAACTGATGTCCCACTCAGTTTACTGCCACTGCAGAGTCACATGTAACAATCTAACAAGGGACTTCAGGCTGTTAGGGACAGCTTGACTGTTCTATCTACCTAGCTTTGAATGTATGTTGGTCAGATACCTAAATTAATTAATAAAAAATACATATATTCGGAAATATTAGAGTAAGATGTGGCATCAATCATCCTCGGCTCTTAAAAATAAAATGAAGCAAAGCCTCGCAATACTCTGAAGGAAATAACACTGCCACAGTACGTAACATGCCTAGCTTCAACCTCCTGCAAGAATTACTTGTTAGTATTAAAAATAAATGATTAAAAACTCTCAGAGAAAGTACAGGCAAACAAATCATGAGAAAATGCTGCTATTTACATTGTGCTTATTGTCTTTCAAAGTATTTTAATTGCAGATGAAAGCAGATGGCAACAAGTAACACTCTATCCCGTCTTCACTGTTTACTCTCCTTAATGACAATGCCTTGCCACTTATAGCCCAACAGAAGTGTATCACATTGCTTCCACTTTGCATTCATGTAAAACTGCTGAAACCAGATCCTTGCATTATTTTTTTTTTACCACTCCCTCCAGATTTCTCTTCGTCAGTCTTTCACGCAACAGCAGCAACAACAAAGAGGAAGTGCAAACCCCCTCCTGCGAAGAGGCGCTGCCACATACAGTCACGCTCAGCACTCCCCAGGGCACTGGTGCAGAACCTCTGCCACGCTCTCAGCCATTGTGGCAACTTACCAGGAACCTGACGGGCTCAGTTCATTTGCATGCACATTTAAAAGATGCGTAGAGATTTGAATCACAGACAAAAATGAAAAAAAAAGATCTTATTATGGAGCACTACTGATGTGTTCAGATCTATAAAACCTCTGAGAAAGGACAGAATGCTAAACCAACAAGCATGCATGCTTTTGATATGGTCTGGAGAGGCTGCATATGCTGCAGGTTTCAGCACACTGCATTAATATATAAAATTAGTAATGGAAAAGAAATACTCCTCGCTCAGCTGCTTTCCAGGGGAAAACATTTTATGCTCAACCTGTAGAAGCAAATGAGAGGCATATGTTAAGTCTGTGATCCATCTTTAATCTACTTTTTTCAAATTTCAGCAATGAAATTTGCTCACAGAACTCCTTCCTTTTCCCTGATGGTCCTTTAGCTGGCAAGGAAAGGGTTTTCCTCCCTCTTCAACATCATTTCTTTCAGGTATTTCATTACTCATTTCACCCGACTCCTGCCAAAGGGTGCCAGGAGCAGTGCTGTGTCAGCCATCCGTGACTCATGCCTGCCCAACACCAGAGCACAGCCCCTCAGGCATGCAGGGTCAGGTGCAAGGCCTGTGGGCAGCACCGAGGCCTATGGGCAGCACTGGGCAGCCCTGTGCCTCCAGCCACCCGCACTGCTCCCCGGTCAGTGCTGGTCCTGCTCCAACACCTCTCACTGACGACAGTTCCTGTTCCACCTCCACCTAGCTGCAAGCCAGCTGCCTGTAGAGTGGGTACGTGCTCAAGAACGTCACCCTCCCTCCATTCACGTGCTGTCACGGCCTCTAGGTTGTTCCTCTGGCTGCACCTAACGGCACATCACCCTCCAGATTTGCTTAACCATACAGGACCTATGCCTTCAGGGCCAGTGACCAGCACGGCAGGCACACTTCACTGTCAAGCCTCACCCTTGTGAAGTACTGACAGGAGCCCAGCTCACACCAGCGAAACTCTGCCAACTGGTTTGCACTATGAAGAGGGAACAGCTTTTATCTCTCACATAAATCAGTACAAAACAAAGCAGAAGCCAACCAATGAAAATTTCAAACAACATCACAGAGGGCAAAACGTTGCCTTCCATCAGTTATCATAGAATCATAGAATGGTTTGGGTTGGAAGGGACCTTAAAGATCATCTAGCTCCATCTCCCCTGCCATGGGCAGGGACACCTCCCACTATACCAGGTTGCTCAGAGCCCCATCCAGCCTGGCCTTGAACACCTCCAGGGAGGGGGCATCCACAGCCTCTCTGGGCAACCTGTGCCAGTGTCTCACCACCCTCACAGGAAAGAATTTCTTCCTAATATCTAGCCTAAATCTCCCCTCTTCCAGTTGATAGCCATCATCCCTTGTCCTATCACTACATGCCCTCCTAAAGAGTCCCTCCCCAGCTCTGCTGTAGGCCCCCTTCAGGTACTGGAAGGTCGCTATCAGGTCCCCCCGGAGCCTTCTTTTCTCCAGGCTGAACAACCCCAGTTCTCTCAGTAGGAGAGGTGCTCCAGCCCTCTGATCATCTTCATGGCCCTCCTCTGGACCCCTCCAACAGCTCGATGCCCTTCTTGTCCTATGGGCCCCAGAACTGGACACAGTACTCCAGGTGGGGTCTCACGAGAGCAGAGTAGGAGGGAAGAATCCCCTCCCTCACCCTGCTGGTCACGCTTCTCTTGATGCAGCCCAGGATGCGGTTGGCCTTCAGGGCTGCAAGCGCACATTGTCAGCTCATGTTGAGTTTTCCATCAACTGACACACCCAAACCCCTCTCCTCAGAGCTGCTATCCAGCCATTCTCTGCCCAATCTGTATTTGTGCTTGGGATTGCCCTCAAAATTACTGGACAAATGCATTAAAAGAATGTTGCAATGATTCCTAAACCAAGTACTCAACATTCTGGAAGTTCAGAGCAACAACATCAGCACTCACTCAAGAAAATGTGCAGCATTACTGATGGAAATATCAGAATATATATTCAAGCAGACCAAACTAAAAGATAGTTACTGGAAAGGTAATCCCAAACGGTGAGTAGCAATGTGTTTTACAGAACAAGTAGCCTGTAAACAGAGGAATGGGACACAGCAGAAAGCAGCACCTGTTTTCTTACTTACATTGCAGTCCTATTTAAAGTATTTTCTGTAATACAGCTTTTACTGGTTCAAGCTAATATGCGTTTGTACACTTCTGCAGCACCTACAATGAAAGATGTGAAATACGCACTATTTCTAAGCCTTTCTGTTGGCTCTCACTTGGGTACAGCAGAAGTACCAGTTAAATGAGATTTTAAACCCTAAATCAGCAAACAAGTCAGGCTGCAGTTGCAATTACTTCAACTGTGATTTTTTTTTCTAGCCACCCACATATTAGACACCAAAAACAGAATAACGAACTGCAATGAACATGTGATCTCTCTGATCAACAGTCTGAGCATCCCGCACTGTTCTGGTGAAACTTCCCATGAACTGTAACAAGTGTTTCAGGATATATATATAATCTGAAGAGAAGTGAGAGATATGTGATCTATATTTGCTCTACATTGTTAAGCTTAGTAGAGTTATTAAATACCAACTATTTCCTGTCTGTTTACTCCAACAGCATGAACACAATGGAAACCAGTTGTCAGAATAAATCAAGATGCACAGCACCTCTGGATAACAAAAAGCTAGAAGCAAGAATGGTGGAAAAAGACTTGTTGGGAAGGAATCCAAAGCCAACTGTACAAAGCCCATGCTCACCAGTGGCATGGCTGAAACGGAAATAGCATGGCCACTATTGGTGTGAAACCTTCTACTTCTGCAGATTCAAGTCATCATTATCTCTTCAGATGGAGCACAGAGGTGGTATTTTCTAGGGGATAGGACCTTCTTAGGAAAGACTGATTCTGTGTGAACGCCTTCACTGCACACAGACAGGCAAGGGCACTGTACAGCTCACCCTAGTAATGCAAGCGAAAAGTCTTGGGCAGAGCCTTTACTAAAGTAGTTGCATCACATGCAGACCTGAGATTCTAACGGAACACTGCTGAGAACAACTTTACCATGTGGGGAAACTTCTCAATCAGTTCAGGCATCTCTGCCCTATTTTGGTTCTGATGCTGCTTCAATACAAGCCACCCCCAGATAAGATAATTTACATTTCACTTTGTCAGGTTCCATTAAAATTTTCCATATCTGCCTGCTAAATTGCAAACACAAATAATGTGTAATTTCATTCTGCTATGCAACTAGTAACACTTACATATTAATCTATTCTATTAGAAATCAGTGATGATAACATACTGCACTTATATCTAGTTTTGCTCTATTTAAGCGTCTTTAACAAGCTCCTCAGTGCTGTAAGTTCACATGACTTTATGGAATTCAATGGCAATTTGTCAATTTAAATTGGCTGAGAATATAGATAACATTACATCACATAAAGTACAACACAGAAGTAACTTGGGACAAAATACAGATGGGAATATGCTGTAAGCAGTTAGAGCAAAATTAAAATGCTCATTAATATGGCAATTTATGACAATTTGCTCAAAACTGTTGTCAAAAGCTCTACAACTGTTACATACTCTTAAAAACACTGCAGAGTTGCATTAGAAATTGCCATGCCAGACCAGACATGCCACCTTTCACAATGGCCTCATCTGATCCTTCAGACAAAGATTTGACCCACTGCTCTTGGCTGATGATACCATTACTGATGAAAGACTTGGTAGCCAGGGTAAAAGCTTTTCTTGACCCTACATGATGATCAGTTTATGTCCTCCACAAGCAAAATCAATAGCCTTTGAAATTTTTATCCTGACTCATGTAGCTGCAGTTCCCATTCTCTTCATAGACAGAAAATGCCTAATCCTTATAAGCACGCTCGGAGGCCAGTGCCTTCCACACATCCATCCCTGCCTTGAAGCCAGACAGTGCTGGATGTAAGAGGTATTTGCACTCCATATCTCTGTGTTTGTTGTCCTTGTCAAAGGTCGAGTTTTAGCTGAACTACAGGATGAATGTGTTTCCTCACATTTTAAATAAATGGTAACACTTTTATGAAACAGTACTTTTAAGTATCGATTCATTGTTGTTTAGACACACAAACCATATTTTGGGCAATTGTTCATAATAAGACGGACAATCTAAAACAAATTGAAATTTTATCAGTAAAATATAAATTCAGGTACAGAAGGAGCCTGGAGTCCTCTTCCATTCATCTACTCCCTACAGTGTAGTTCACACGGAGAATCTATTTATGTTGATTTACTACTCTAGTTAAACACAAATAAATACAAGAATTTGTAAGAAGAATAAGAATACCAAACAGGAATGTCAAAACAAACAAAATGTAACAGTCAAAAAAATGGAACTGTAAATGCCCTTTCAGATCAAGATTACCTAGTAAAATACCTCAACAAGAACTAAACAGGTAGCTGCCAATCCCATGCAATTTTATTTCAGCAATGAAAGCAGTGCAGCCTTAACCAAGACTGAATTTTGATATAAAAGTTCCTCCAATAGCTAAATTTGGCACAGGGAACATCTAGGAAGCACAACTATATGCCAGATGCTCTGCTGCTCTTGTATTACACCCTTTTTTTTTTTTTTCTTTTTTTTTTTTTAAAGAAGCATGTGCCCACAGACCAGCTGAAGGCAAGAGATCTTGCATTTTTGGTAGACTGATGATTGTGACTCTTCATTTCATACTCCAGAGACCAATACTAAGCTAATTTAAAACTTCTGTTGGCCTGAGTTAACAAAACTAGTATGTGCCCAAGGAGATTCTTGCAGAAGACTCTGTGCCTCCCGTTGCCACCTAAATATATCCAATACCACACTTCTCATCATTCACTGACAAAACATGAGTCCTTTTTCAACGTACAAACCTTCAAAATCCTACTGAAATTTTACACCAAGCTTAACAAGCCTTGTTAGCAAGTCTTGTTAAAAGTCTTCATAGCAGAATAATTCTCTATATTTTCTTAAAAGAATTAATAAGCTCAGTTTTCAGCTGGAACTTTATTATATCTATGATGATGTAATATTCATAGAAACGTATTAAACCCAATGATGTTAATTTATGTAATTACCTATCCATAAAGGAAGGCAGTTAACAGTACTCATTTGGGGTGGCCAGCAGGGAGAGGGAGGTGATCGTCCACCTCTACTCTGCCCTTGGAAGGCCTCACCTGGAGTGCTGTGTCCAGGCCGGGGGCCCCCAGTGCAGAGGGGATGTGGAGCTGTTGGAGCGGGTCCAGAGGAGGGCCACCAAAATGATCAGAGGGCTGGAGCACCTCTCCTGTGAGGAAAGGTTGAGGGAGGTGGGACTGTTCAGCTTGGAAAAGAGAAGGCTCCGGGGAGACCTCATTGCGGCCTTCCAATACTTGAAAGTAGCTTACAGGCAGGAGGGGGACCGCCTTTTTATACATGTGGATAATGGTAGGACAAGGGAGAATGGGCTAAAACTGAAAGAGGGGAGGTTTAGGTTGGACATCAGGAAGAAATTCTTCCCTGAGAGAGCGGTGAGGCGCTGGCACAGGCTGCCCAGAGAAGCTGTGGCTGCCCCATCCCTGGCTGTGTTCAAGGCCAGGCTGGATGGGTTCCTGGGCAGTTTGATCCAGTGAGCTAGTGGCTGGCAGCCCTGTCCACGGCAGGGGGGTTGGAACTAGGTGATCTCTGAGGTCTCTTCCAACCCAAGCCATTCTATGATTCTATGATTCATACTAAAGCATTAACTGAATGTATGTTTTCCAGAAGTTTTTAATACTTGCAGGTTTTATTTTTTAGTTTAAATTACTGTAAAACTATTTTTTTATATTGCCATTGGGGTTTGTGCAAACATATGGTGAAACGACCAGATCTCACATTCAGGATTCCACACATTTTTTATGTGAACTAAGTTAATACAATCCTTTTAGGTATATTCACAGAACAGTTCTCTTTAAGAAATTTGCATTTCTGTTTCAACTGATGATTATAGCTGCAAAAAGCTCTGAAACCATTCTGTGATTTGGCTTGAGATTTAATACTGATTCAGAGTGAGTGACAAGAGGTTTTCATGTGGCCTAGCAAATTACGTTCTTAAGAAAGGGCTCTGTGACAACCTGCTTTCTAGATGCTAAGGCTAAAAGAGACGAGAAAAGCATTGTTTTGACAACTGGCCTTCTATCTTTGCCCTTTGCAATGACAGTGGCTTGATAAAAATGCATGAAAGCAAGCTTTTTTTTTTTTCCCTTGGACAAACTGCAGCTCTCTCACCATCCAGAAATGTATTCAAAATGAGAATACATTTGCAAAGACAGCAATGTTAAAACAGAATTCTGATCTTCCCACCTTCTCTAGTCTGAAAAATCACCTGGCTTGCCATTCACTAGGATTACTAGGATCACTAGGATTACTGATAGTTGAGCAGTGCAAAGCTATCCTGCCTTCTAGCTTTGCTCTTAAAATATCAAATATCTATGAACATAAAACGTAACATTCATTTAAAGCAACAAGATTTCAAGACGGCAAGCTGTAATATATGAGATAAAATGTAGAATGGTACACAGTTCAAAAGGAACTTTTTTTAATTACATACTTCTTTTTACAGATGGCGTATCACCCTGTTTTTGCACTCTTTTTTGGCAAACAGTACATTTCATTACACAGGAGACATGCTGTTTCTGCTTTTATTTCTGATCACTGCCTTGAGGCTGGAAGATGTCTAGAGGGCTTGCTGGTTTCTTTGAGCTTCCTCCTTGCCCTCCATTCTTTGCTCCAGACAGGCTCCTGCTAAGCACTACACAAGTGCCCCTTTGAAAGGACTCCATCAAAGGGATTCAGCTCAGTACTAATTGCCTGGACAGGCTGTGGTCCCTGTAACAGAGAAGCCAAAGCCTTTCGACAGGGCTCCCACAGGTACTCTGCCTTCAAGTCAGTCATGGAAGGATGCTCAGCCTCCAGGCTTTGGCTACAATTGTTTTCTCCTTGCTACCTTACATGAGCATGTGCAAAACCGTGACTTGCTCCCACTGGATTAGATAATGCCAAAAGCATATATGATGTTGTTTAGCTCTTGTAGTAGGGGAACACAATGTCTGATATAAAGCTCCCTGGAGATAATGGATCCTCCCAGGAGAAGTCTGACTCATAAAGCAACAATTGTTCACAATCCTTATGCAAGGCTCTTTCCTGCTCTTCCTCCCATAGAAATGGGCTGGGTGCAATCTGGCATTTAGATCTTGAGCATGCAGAAGGCTGTCAGGGACAGGCATGGGAAGGAGATGTATTTTTCTACCTTATTTAGTCCCTCCTCTTTCAGAGAGATTTTTGTAGCTACTGCTGCACAGGATAGCAGGCTTATCTTTACAAGTCAATTTTACTCTGTTAAAAGGAGCACCTTTTCCTCAGATGAAGCCAGTACAATGAAATATCTGTAAAAATCTTCACTCTCCTGTAGCAAAGAGGACATTGGACATTAACTCTTAAAAGCTGTATTCTTAAATGAGATTCATTTCATGCCCAGGCAGAATTGTATATTGGAATTGGACTTTTTATAGATTTATTCACATTTCATGCCATTCTTAGATTTAACTAAACTGAACTCTCCCAGCAGTTTAAAATTTAGTTTCCCTCTAGCTGCTGAAGCATGTTAAAGTACATGTTTTGACTCAGTGATGTCACCCTGACTCAAATAAGAATTCATATTCTGCACAGTAAGTAACACATGGGAAAAAAAGAGGCCAACAGTTATCTTCAGCTCTTTATTTATGAGAAATGAAAAATATAGGAAATTATTAGGGATTAATGGAGAAATCAGAAATGTCATTCATTCCAATATAGACAAAAGTGATCTAAATTAATTTTGTTACAGTGAACTCTACTTTTAAATTTATTTGTCCTCACATTAAGACTTTAACAATTACGGCCTACAGGCCTATTTTTAGGGACTGAATGTGTTAAAATATGTGATGAAAGCAGAGAAAGAAGAAGTTGTTGAAAAGGTTTTCTGTAAAGACATTCAAACACTCTTCCCAGCTCTGTGCTGGTGAGACATTCAAACCAGTGCATACAAGAACACCTGCATAAAGAATCTGACATTTTTAAAAGTGCTAAGCAGCACACAGTAATACTGAGACTACTACGTGATGTGGGAGTTCAGCACTTCTGAAAATTAGGCCATATACTAACATGACTGAAAACACATTTTTCTGACAGAAAGACAGACATTCACAATTTGAATGTATTGTTCTTAGTATCACTACAGCCCCTGACTTCATCAGACTAGAAAGAGATCTCCACAAGCCTGCAGTCCTCCTGAAGAACATCATTTTTACGAGATGCAGTGATAGCAACTGGGTTCATTTCAGACTCTGTTGATTTTCTAACAGCAAGGCAAGAAAGATCTGTCAGAAGACCACTAAACAAAGATGAGATCAATGAGACCGTGAGTAGAACGGATTTGATTTTGCTTTTCACAAAGCCTCAACACTGCATTTCATGACTTTTTTACTACAGTATTCTACTAGTCTTTCTAGAATGAATCATTTGTTAAATCACACCTACTGAGTCTCTTGCGGAATCTATCAGAAAACTATAGGAATGTACGGGTGGGTTTTACATGTACTACGCAGCCAAAATGAGTGTCAAAATAGGTAGGCTAGCTGGAATTCATAGAATGGAAAATGTTTGCCCTAAAGAGAGATTTTAGAATGGAAACTTGTTTAACACCTGACAGAAAAAAAAAAGTACCCAAGGCAGTATTCATGTTATATCTAAATTAGATTCCCATCTCATGCCACAGATTTATCTTCCAGGTAACAGTGCAGTCCCAGCAAAAACATTAAGTCATTTGATGGGAAAGTTAAAATTAAGACAACGTACACTCGTCCAGATATTTTGAAACAGTAATAAACAGAGTTAAGAACAAGCTGTACCTAGTGCATCTAGCTTTCATAGCTATCTTATTGTAAGAGAGAGAGATTTTAGGAATGCAATTATATATTTAATAACCTGAACACGAAGTTAAGTGCAGCCATCAATAGAAGATGAACTGTACTTGCACTAGTCCTTCCTATGGTCTCTATGAAAATGATTTCACCTAAAACAAAACCATTCAGAACAATGGATTCAAACAGCACTATTTTTTCATCTTAAGTCACACTTTCTGCAACACTTGCATCTGATGCAAGCCACCAGTGATTCTAAAAGAAGCAGTCCAACAGCTTCTTCCACACCCTTGCATAGCTTCCTTCCTTAAGCCAGTGAACACTGAACCAGACACATGAGTTAGGCTAAAACTAACCTACAAAAAAAGGCTGATCTTAAACCAGGTCACACTGGAAATGAAAGAAGAAATGTTCAGAAAAGTGTCCTGTTCTGATATTTTCACGTGCACTTTTTTTAATGTTTTGGTTTTAAAATGTTTTTCAATTCTATTTCTCCTTTTTTTTGCTATAGTATATAAATTGATAATATTAAATTTTAACATAAAAACACACATCAGTTAGCCTGAAACTATTTTCTTCATCGTTTTTTCTGTATTGAAGACTTTCATCATTACTAGAGTGACAAAAGAATTTCAAATTTATTCACCAAATGGAATTTCTGATGTGTAGGCAGTCTTATTAAACTAATGTAAGTACCACTAGGGTATAAGCCTACAAATTCAAAAGGTATAGCACTAAAGGGAAAAAAATAGTTAGATGAACCTATTTATCATGGCATGGTACAAACTCCTAGTGCATAAAATGTGCTAGGACTTCAGATATGTGGGTTTTGTCTCTAGCTGTAGCTAGCCACAAGCAATTTAGTTACTCTGTCAGTGCCACAGCTCCCCAGCTATGAAATATTTCACTAGGTAAGGTGAGAATTAACTCATCAGTTTATATGAGTCTCTGATGCTGCAGTACCAAGTACTGTGTGTAAATCCTTGAATAGAAAACAAAAAGCCAAACATTCAAAATCAAAACAATGCAATTTCACAATTTGTCATTATTTTAAGCAAACAATTATTTCAGATCAAAATTGAATTTCCATTGCATCTGCAGAACTGCCATTAGCATGATCATTCTGCTCATGTAGGGAAAGCAGATCACAAGAGCCCACTGTGCAAATGGGAGATGCGAATTTTTCCAACAAAATTGTTTTTCGTGTTCAGTTCTTTTATGTCTTACCTCATTTCGTTAGAGTATGCTGCAGTATAAGATCTGTTCTCATAAACAGCTTACTGTCTCTGTCCCTCACTGCCAATGGAAGGTAAGTACATATTTGAATAAACAGGTATTTCAGAACTGACGTGATGTCCTTTGTTAGTTTAAAAAAAAAAAAAAAAAAAGGTATAAGAAAACTACTAAGAAAAAGAAGCATTTTCTCTTCAGGACAACCAAGCACTGTTTTTATGTAAATCATGTCAAATTACATATAAAGTGAAAAAAACTTCAGGGCATAATGCATTTTTATTTGAAAGATGACAGACCAACAGTTCTATTCAGTCTGCAGGGTTTGTGGAGAACCAATGTTTCTTTCAGGGGCAGATATTAGGACAAAGGAAACGAGAAATTCTTAAAGAAAGCAACTCAACGTGTTCACATTTTAATATCCTGTTTAGATCCTGCAGTAGAAAGCATAAAGAATCCAGTCATTTCTGATCTTCTGCCAGCTGCAGTTAAAGAAAAGTAAATCTTGCACAGTCACAGTACCCAAATGTACACCTCACTTTATCACCTATGGCTTTCTGATAATGAAATTAAAAATTATCAAATTGATAAACAATTTTGTTCATATTTAGTGCCCACATTATGTACAAAGTTGTGCTTGACTAATAAATTACTAATTATAACCTTGTCAAACCAGGAAGCATGTCCACAGTGTCCAACAACTATAATAATTTTGAAGTGTGAACACAGTGC
>VXAV01010182.1:37662-60813 GCA_013399715.1 Alectura lathami | reverse complement strand
GGGAGGAAGCGGGCAAGGCCGCCGCCCCTTGCAACCGCACGCCTCTGCTGTCTTCAGCAAACCTGTCTCTCAGACCTAAGGGCTTCAGGGAAGGGAAGGGACTCTTCGGCTGTTAGCACAGTGCCCAGCGGTCTGCCCTAATGTAATACAGGTAATAGCTGCAGTACAACGCGAGGAATGGTCAAGTCTGCAAAACCCGGTATTTTTCATCGGCCAAAGCGCAAGCTGAATAAGTAATGAGTAAATGCGTGTCAACATAGTGGAAACAGATTTGATTACAAAATTCAAAAGAATATTGATAAAATTCAGCTTTTAAGTATCCATCCGCTTCTAAATAGTTAAAATAAATTATTCATTATTTAGCCCAGTCATTTTTGTGTTTCCATTAGGCAAGTTTGTATTAATCATGTATCATGTTTGTTTCATGCATGGGGACAAACACAATTTGTATTTTGTTACTTGTTCTTAAGTGGAAATGGCTACAATGAGAATAAAAAGATTCATTATTTATTCCTATCTTGATAAGATTGCTTGTCTGATGGAGGGAGCGGAAGGAGAACTAGAAGAAAATGCAGGTAGTGTGTAAAGAGAACAAAAATCCACCACGTGATGTAACTCTCCGCCTCTAAGAAAATGATTTATCTTTGAAGGGAGATTTCCAGACTACATTTCAATGCTGTTCAGTAAATTCTCTTTTACTGCAGCAAGTCTTTTCCAAGGTGGGATACAGAACTTGTCATTGTCAGTGAGGCATTGTAATTCTGTCAAGTTCAGCCAGCGTGGTCAATGAGCAGTGCTTTTATAATTTTTCCTGGATATTGCACTGTTTCGGTTTTTCTCCCGGTTTGCTGCCTGCCATGTATGCCCATTCTGGTTTTGATGGCAAGCTGGTACATCAGCAGCCATATTTGCTGCCTTCCCCTTACTTTTAATTAGGAAATGTAACTAGGACTTGATTTATTCTGGTGTTTTTTTGGTCCTGAACCTTGCAGATAAAGGTCTCTGTTATCCCTCCCACATGGATCAGGAAGAGAGGGAGGGCAATTGGATATTTACAAGGTATTTATGCTGTCAATTCTGCTTACAGCTGATTCTGAACACAGGGTTATTCTCAGTGTCATATCAATTAACACAATTCGTGACTGCCTTTTTAAGCCTCAGATTATTTTCATCAGCTTGGTAACAGTGAATTAAAAAGTCATCCACAAAGAAACACTCCGGTCTTCAGGAAAAATGGCTGGTGGCTCGTTTCACAGCATCAACTGAATAGAACAAGAAGTCTGGGACTATGGTTGGTTAAACATTTATGATTATTCATCGTAAGTGGCTTTAAAACTTCTAGATCCTTAGCCAGTTTGGCCTATCATTTACCTGACGACTCCAGTACTGTTATAGCAGGAATGGTTGCTTTTAGTGAGGAGAAGCTACATTCTATATTAAGATCGTACTATTGATAAAAATACTGAAAATGGAATGTGTTGGAAAATCAAGGTGAATCTTTACAGGTATAATTCATAATTCATCCTTAAATATGTAAAGATTGTCAGGCTGTGGACCATGTAACCTAAGTTTTACTGTAACAGTGTCTGCATATGGGCTGTAATCCCCATAGCAGTGTACATTATACCACTTTCTTGAAGAAAACTTCTAAAGAGTATGACAGTTGGTCTTGGAACTAATGATTTTGCCTTTAGGGAATTCAGAGTACATCTAATTGCTTTTTCAGTCTTGAAAATCAGTTCTTGTCATCTTCAGATCTGTCTCAAGTTCAGTTCAGCTCAGTCAGGTTGTTCTGAACTGATTATCACAATGAAATAATAGAGAAATGTAAGTAACCTTTATATTTATATTCCCAAGAACCTGGTAATATTTACGGAGGTAAAAAATAAATTGGAATATGTGGATTTGCATGACTGTAATATCTGTGTGAGAAGATTGTTTCAAAATATAATGGGAAAAATATCTAAAGAGATAAAAAACAAGCTATGAAAGTATTAAAATAATGTGTGAGCAGTGACTGAAAAAGTTATCAAGGAAATGCACAGTTCAACCAATTTCTGCTCATGGATGGGATCTGCCTCCTTTAGACCAAGCAGATTTCATTTTATGCAAGAAAAAAACCTTTCCACTTACCAGTAAAGCTGTTGCAAAAGTTTCAGTAAGCACCTTGCCCTGTCCCAAAGTATTTTCTTTAAACAGCTTTTTTTTTCTATACATTTAAACACATAAGTGTTACGAAAAATAAAAATATGAAGACTTGCCATGTATGCAATATGCAATATGCAGAGCAATGTGATAATATAGCAGCTATACATTTGTAATATGGGAGCGTGTTCAAAAGGGTAGGAATAATGAAAAGAATCCAAAATCCTCCAAGATACAAAACCACCATCAGCCCTCCAAAACAAAACAAAGCAGAACAAAAAAAGACAAACCCTGTACCCACTTCTAAATGTACCAGCCAAAACTCTGGTACAAAACAAAGTAAATCTGAGCTTTTTCTCCAATTTCAGTTACAGTTTGCCAGTCACCAATATGGCAAAGCTCACTCACTTCTGCAGACATCAAGCTCTGAGAGGTGGAACATGTAAAGGATCAATACCACCCAACTCTTACAGCAAGAAAACATGGTGCTACCCTACAAGTTATCTTCCTCAGAAAGACACAGTCATTTTGGAATGAGACTGTGGCACTGAAGTATGAAAATATAGGCACTCAGCTGTGAGATTTGAAGGCGCAACACTTTGTTATTCCCACCAATAGAGAAGTGACATAAAGCACAAAAACCAATATTTTTGTTTCAAACTTTGTTGCAACATTCATCACAACTCTAATGTGAAGTGTTTCAGTCTAAAATCTGATGCAAGATAATATTCAAGTAAATGCTGAGTTTACAGTTAATTTTCTTTAAGCTGTTCTTACAGGTAGTCATTGCCACCTTAGGTAGCCTCAATCGGTACTTATCCAAAGCAGCCCATAATATCAAGCCACTCAGATCATGGTGATCTTATAAAATTGGTAAATAGGTATTAATAGGTTGGTTTCTAGGGTCAACACTCTTAAGTGTGCCATGACTTGTTTGAAAAACACACCAGCATGGTGCACCTATCAAGATTTACTAAATTTTACTGTGAGTACAAGTACTGGTGTGATACATAAAAGCTTTAAATATTTTTGTAAGTTAAAAACTGAAATAATGACTTGCATTACCTTATGAAGCAATATCTTAAACTGTCACCTGTCTAGGTCACTATAAGCATTCGAAAGTGTTTTTAAGCCTTCTCATGTAGCCTAAGAAGCACAAACTGATGTTGTCTACCTGACTTCTGTAAGGCCTTTGACACGGTCCCACATTACATCCTTATCTCTAAACTGGAGAATTACAGATTTGAAGAATGGACTGTGTGGTGGGTAAGGAATTGGTTGGATGGCCACAGCCAGAGGGTTGTGGTCACCAGCTCTATGTCCAGGTGGAGGCCGGTCACGAGCGGTGTCCCCCAGGGGTCCGTCTTGGGACAAGTGCTCTTCAACATGTTTATCAACGACTTAGACTGTGGGATCGAGTGCACCCTCAGCAAGTTTGCTGATGACACCAAGCTGAGTGGTGCAGCTGATACCCCTGAAGGAAGGGATGCCATCCCGAGGGACCTGGACAGGCTGGAAAAGTGGGCCCACGAGAACCTGATGAGGTTCAACAAGGCCAAGTGCAAGGTGTTGCACTTGGGTCGGGGCAATCCCAGGTGAGTGTACAGACTGGGAGAAGAACTCACTGACTGCAGCCCTGTGGAGAAACACTTGGGGGTCCAGATGGATTAAAAGCTGGCCATGAGCCAGCAATGTGTGCTTGCAGCCAGGAAGGCCAATGGTATCCAGGGCTGCATCAAGAGAGGGGTGGCAGCAGGGAGAGGGAGGGGATTCTCACCCTTTGCTCTGCCCTCCTGAGGCTCCACCTGCAGTGGTGCGTTGAAGCTGGGGTCCCCAGCACAAGAAAGTTGTGGAGCTACTGGAGTGGGTCCAGAGGAGGCCACAAAGATGATCAGGGGCTGGAGCACCTCTGCTGTGAAGAAAGGCTGAGGGATCTGGGTTTGTTCAGCCTGGAGAAGAGAAGGCTGGGGAGACCTCACTGCGGCCTTCCACTAGTTAAAGGGAGCTTATAAGCAGGAGAGGCAGTGACTCTGAACATGGTCTGACAGTGATAAGACAAGGGGGAATGGTTTTAGACAAAAATAAGGCAGATTTAGGTTAGATGTTAGGAGGAAAGTCTTTATTCAGAGGGTGGTATGGCACTGGCACAGGCTGCCCAGCGAAGCTGTGGATGCCCCATCCCTGGAGGTGTTGAAGGCCAGCACTGCAGCCATTCTAAATTCCCTTCCCAAGAATTTTACTGCCTTCATCCAGTGAGCAGACAGCTTGTAAGCAGGTCTCTTCCAATCCACATTTAGTCACAGGCAATACTATTCACTGAATGGCTCAAGGGTACACAGACTATTTCTAAAATCCATAGCATAACTGGTGTCATTTACTACAGTTGAACTTATTACCTGGCAAATTTTCACTTGCTGAGCAATGAGAAAGGATTAAAAAAATGCTTTGTTGCCTATATCCAGATTGCAATTTCTTAATTGCAAATTGTCATGCCAGAAAGTACTCAAACTGCAAAATACTTACCTTGCTAAAAATATTCCATATAGTCCATTTTCTGCAACAGTCAATATGATTCACCATGTCACCATCTGTTATGATGTACCGATGCTTTCCTGCTATAACAACCTTAATTGCCACCAGCCTGTGCCTGATGTTAACTAAGAATTTGTAACCCAGAATTAAAAGGAATAGCCAAGTACCTTCAGTTCATCTGAAACTGATATAGTGGGAAGCACTTAGCACCTTGCGAGATTAGCCCTTAGAAATGAGACTAATTCCATCAGTGGAACACATCTCGTATAAATTGTATAAACTAAATGCAAGCCATGGTGTACTGTTTTGATCTCTGACCTAACTCTAAATGAGAGGCTGAGAAAGGGAAAATTAGCACATGCAGAGTTTCATGCTGCTGCCACGGACATTGCTTCTTTTACCCAAGTGAATTCATTCAGCATTTGCTCAGCCACTGTGGCACAACCATGTTGAATCCCACATATGTAATTAGCTTTGGGTGCCTGCATTTGTTCCCTTCAGAAGACTGGGACCAGGGGTTAGTGCAAAGAACCCTGTGCTTAAGAAGATCTTCAATCTTGGGGAACTAAATATAAAAGAATGTGACATTTACAATAACTAATCAATGTATGCCTCTTGTACCAAAGCATCCCCAGCTTGTACATAACAGCCTAACTTTCAGACTCCACACAGGTGTTGTCTTCAGTCATTTTCCCACAGTCTTGTGGACAGAGCCCGAGTGGTCAAAAAAAAAGTGCATTTTTTTTTTTTTTCAAATGTGTTTATAAGTCATGTTTATGTCTGTTTCTTATGTGGTAAAACAGTTGTATAATCTGGCAGGAGCCAGAGCAGGTTTTATTCTTTGTAATAATAGCTGAAACATTGTATTTAACATTAAACATGTACAAGAGAGTACATTGTGTGGGGTTTTGTTTATTTCTTTAGCTGATAAGAAACCCAACCAAACATGTACAGTATTAATCCCATTGACAAAATCATTTGGTATTTATCCAGATAATCTCATGATTATTACAAGTCAACCTGTTGCCTGAATTCCCTGTTATTCTAACTGATTTTTTATTTATTGATTTATTATAACATCCTACTGATGTACAGTAGGAAACAACGGTATCCAGAATGCAGAAGTCACTACTTAAAACTAAGGAAAACCATAAACTATACTAGTTCAAATTTGCAGTTTTTCCTGCTTCTGAAATAGACTAGAACGATTAAAAAATCCTTAGGCAAAAAGATTGTGGAGCTATAAATGAAAAACACCAGAGTGTTTGGAGAAACAATTCAACTTCCTTTCATGTACTTGAGACCATTTGTACAGTTTAAGTACAAAGCCCTGACTGTCACATTCCTGTCACAGGAATTGTGAATTCAGTTAGATCTTGCTTTTCCAAATCACATAGAATCATAGAATCATAGAATCAGAGAATCAGAGAGTCAGAGAATCATAGAATCATAGAATGGCTTGGGTTGGAAGGGACCTCAGAGATCATCTAGTTCCAACCCCCTGTGCCGTGGACAGGGCTGCCAGCCACTAGCTCACTAGATCAAACTGCCCAGGAACCCATCCAGCCTGGCCTTGAACACAGCCAGGGATGGGGCAGCCACAGCTTCTCTGGGCAGCCTGTGCCAGCGCCTCACCACTCTCTCAGGGAAGAATTTCTTCCTGATGGCCAACCTAAACCTCCCCTCTTTCAGTTTTAGCCCGTTCCCCCTTGTCCTATCATTATCCACATGTATAAAAAGGCGGTCTCACCCCTACCTGCCTGTAAGCTCCTTTTAAGTATTGGAAGGCCGCAATGAGGTCTCCCTGGAGCCTTCTCTTTTCCAAGCTGAACAATCCCAACTCCCTCAACCCTTCCTCACAGGAGAGGTGCTCCAGCCCTCTGATCATCTTTGTGGCCCTCCTCTGGACCCACTCCAACAGCTCCACATCCCCTCTGTACTGGGGGCCCCAGTACTCCAGGTGAGGCCTTCCAAGGGCAGAGTAGAGGGGGACGATCACCTCCCTCTCCCTGCTGGCCACCCCTCTCTTGATGCAGCCCAGGATGCCATTGGCCTTCCTGGCTGCAAGAGCGCACTGCCGGCTCATGTCCAGCTTTTCATCGATCACAACGCCCAAGTCCTTCTGCGCAGGGCTGCTCTCAAGGAGTTCTTCTCCCAGTCTGTACACACACCTGGGATTGCCCCGACCCAAGTGCAACACCTTGCACTTGGCCTTGTTGAACCTCATCAGGTTCTCGTGTGCCCACTTTTCCAGCCTGTCCAGGTCCCTCGGGATGGCATCCCTTCCTTCAGGGGTATCAACTGCACCACTCAGCTTGGTGTCATTAGCAAACTTGCTGAGGGTGCACTCGATCCCACAGTCTAAATTGTCTATTAAGATGCTGAAGAGCACTTGTCCCAAGACGGACCCCTGGGGGACACCGCTCATGACCAGCCTCCACCTGGACGTAGAGCCATTGACTACAACCCTTTGGCTGTGACCCTCCAGCCAGTTCTTCATCCAACAAACAGTTCACCCATCAAATCCATCTCTCTCCAGTTTAGAGATAAGGATATGGTGCAGGACCATGTCAAAGGCCTGGCACAAGTCCAGGCAGATGACATCCGTCGCTCTCCCTTGGTCCACAGATTCCGTCACTCCATCATAGAAGGCCACCAGAGTGGTCAGGCACGACCTGCCCTTGGTGAAGCCGTACTGGCTGTCTTGGATCACCTCCTCATCTCGCATGTGCCTTAGCATCTCCTCCAGGAGGATCCGCTCCATGATCTTCCCAGGCGCAGACGTGAGGCTCATCGGCCTGTAGTTCCCCAGGTCTTCCTTTCTCCCTTTCTTAAAAATGGGAGTGATATTTCCCTTTTTCCAGTCACAGAGGACCTCACCTGACAGCCATGACTTTTCAAATATTATGGAGAGCGGCTCGGCAACCACATCAGCCAACTCCTTCAAGACCCTGGAATGCATCCCATCCGACCCCATAGACTTGTAGACATTCAGTCCCGTAATGTCTCACATCTAATCTTTCAGCATGACTAGTCCTACTAATGTCAGCAAGACAAGTTATGAATTAAAATGGAGCAATTAATTGGTTTTTAAACACAGGTATTAATTGTCTCTTATCCATTCTTACTCTGACTTTTAAAACTGACATATTTGTGTGCAGCATATACAAGTGGCATTTTCTCTAAGCCTAGTGAAGCTCTACCTAGTCCACTAATATAACTCTAATATAACTCTATAATATTATTTCTATATATTCCTAATAATATTATTTAGGTAAATACTATAAGCAAGTCTGCATCGAAACCATATATGCTTGAAAAGAATGCCAAAATAATTTACCACCATTATTGAAAAGGTTCGGAAATGCCTTTGTGAAGAAATAGGCTGGGATAACACCACTAATGAAGTGGTGACTATATGATGTAAGGGTTTGAGCTCTCACAGGGCTATTTTCTACTCATTGCCTTCTCTGATATACAAAACATGCAGCCAGACGGAGTTATATGCTAAAACAAATTGCTCTTGTGCAATTCATCTGCCTTAGACTAGAGGGATGCCCTTTTTACTCCAAAACTACAAGCTTTATGAAGAAACAAATGCAAAAAGAAGTTTTGTGACTAAGTGTGTTTTTCAGATCTTGTATGTGACCTTCTTCTCTTTCCTCTTCTTCATCAGTTCTGGTTTTCTTTTTCTCTGAAATGAGGTCCAGGCTGCCAGCAGTGAAGTAACCCATTTTACAAAACCTGTTGGAGCCCCATCTGTTTCGCTTAAACTCCATCTTTATTTTGCCAAGTCTAACATACATAAACACTAATTCAGTATATTATAAAATGTAGATGAGCTCTCTTGTGACTGATAAGGTTTTTTTACAAGGTTTACAGTATGTTTGTACTATAGATTTTGCAGTATGAAACCATTTGTTCTAACATTAACAATATAAAATACATACTTGTGTAAGTAGACTAACTTAATTCCACAACTGTCATCACTCTATGGGAGTGGAATAGAGTAACAGCCACAATTATAACTAGGCTGTTACTACTGACTTCCAGATGGAAACATTAATTTTTATATATTTTTTATAACATTTTACAATTGATTCTTCCCTTTCTTTAATCAAGATCATGAAAATCATAAGGCCAGTACTTAAATCTTTGGAAATATATAAAAGTTGGAAATAAATTTCTAGTAAAATAATTAATTGATAATATTTCAAAAAAATTTTCTTTATACATTTGCAGTTCCATTATAAATAAACCACTTATTAATAGGGTAGTTGAAGTATCTCAGTTTGCCATGGTTGAAAACAGAGTTAAGGAAAAAAATGTAGTATTCCATAGCATATACTCACGGCACCCTGCTTTCCAGGAAAAGGGGAGGGGGGGCGAGGGGGAAAAGCCCCGGTTTGCGGAGCTGCGTCGGCCTGGCGCGGGCAGGCGCAGCGGGGCGGTTTCTGATTCTCGGGGGTCAGGCTGGTGGTCGGGCTGGCGCATGGGTGAGAACTTGGCTTTTTCTGTAAGTTAATTGCTCTACTCCTAATCTTTTATATTCAGATTTTACTATTGTAGTAAAATTAGTTGTCATAACTCTCGAGTTCTACCTTTTATTTTCCTCTCGCTTTCCCTCCTTCCCCCGCTGATACTGGCCACTGGCAGCAAGCCGGCAGCCTCCAGCTTGCCCTCCAGAGGGGGAGGGGAAGGCGAGTTACTGTTGTGAGATACCGGGGGTTTAAACCACAACACAGTTTTATAGGGATGCTCTATAATGTTTTGGTGTGCAAAACTGTGCTAAGATCTTACATAAGAAGATACATCTCAGTTGTTGTGTCTTGGTGATTTTTTGTGCAGCTACAGACAATTCTATACTTATAAACCGTATCTTTTTTAATTAAATTAATTTTTTGCTCTTCCTACATAATTATCTCAATTCTGTAAGCTACACAGATATAGCTCTTGGCAAAATATTTCATACTGACAAGAGAATGCTAAGAGAGAAATGCAGCTGGATAGACTCCTAAAATACTCAGCACTGATCTATATATTTTGGTAAAGTCAGTCACGAGAGAAGAGCTGGGTAAATAGTAGGAAAAAATATTCAGGGAGACATTTACAAATCCTTTACAATCTGGCTATCATCCCATTGCTTATATTTGCTTGTTTTCAAAGATATTCAGAAAGACTATTTTATTGGATGATGTCAGTATGCAGTCATAATAACTTTTGTACGTATGTTAGTATTTACCTCTGAACAAAAAATTCTTTTTTTTTTTTTATTTTTCCTGTACACGCAATCAAGAAGTAGGCATAATATCATATAATGTAAGTCCCACACATACTATGGAGAAAGTATTGTACTTGGTTAAAGGTAAGATTAGACTGAACAGTTTGCAAGCAATACAAGATAGCTGTATTCACATGGATGTTCTCATAAAGATATTGAAATAATGACGATATGATACATGCATTCCTAAAGTGACAGGGCAAAGGTGTTCAGCATTCTAAGGTCCTTTCCACTGAGATTTCTGCCGTTGATCCAAAGAAAAACAAAAATCATATTTGTCTTGTATTAAGCTATAGTTATTTCTGTTATCTCTTTCTGACACTGAAATATGAGACAGAGAAGTTCTGGTCCATTTAACATAGAACTGTTCTTTTCAGCCTGAAACAAAAAGTTTCATTTGGGGACATACATTTTAGGAAAAAGAACAAATAACAAAACTGCACTTTGAAGAAACACCCTTTTTTTCAATACCTTACAGGGCCTGAGGAGACCTCATGTCATTTGTTTCACATCTTTGCCTCTCCATATCTACTGAAGTATTTTTGTAGCAGATGAAACAGCTTCAAAAAGAGCACTTTGCCTCAGAAAATTCCCTCAGCTTCTAGCTTGGATACTTGGTAGAAGCCAAGTTTAGATTTGCTCCTGCCTTGAGTGGAACAGATATTGTATGTGAGCTGCACATGAAGGGAGAACAGCTGAACAGTTACTTAACAGGATTCCAGGCACTCGCTCAACAAACTTTTGGTTTAGTCAGAGATAAGTAGTTTTACAAGCACAGAGCAAGAACGCTCATCTGAGAGCAGTGTATTTGTGGCACTCCATTCAAAAGCATAAGATCTAAGAGTCTTGAAGAGGAAGGAACCTAGTTCAACTTTCCCATTTCTGGAATGAATGCACTAGCCACATTACTCAATGAATAAGAATATTATTTTCAGGTGGCAAAAAAAGCTACCCATAAAATTAAACACAATAAATAATGCAAGACATCCCTTAGAAGGCATCTTTGTTACTTGATAAAAAAACTGATTGTTTATATATCACTGTGACACCCTTCTAAGAATGAATAAGGCCAAGTAAGAGGACAAAGAAGTATAGTTTGAGCACCTCTGGAGTTCTTAAATATTTGTCTCTAAGAAATATATTTGATTGATAATCATTAGTGTTATCTAAGGCTGTGTTTATGAAATGGTGGTCTAGGGTCAAAATACGATCAATGAAAATGACTATAAAATAGATTTTTAAGCATACAAACAAGCAGGCAAACAGACGAGGGAAAGAGATAAAAGCAAAAGAAAAAAAAAATCAGGCTGAACATTGAATATGTGCTTCTGTGAGAATACAAACAACAGCCACTGGAATATACTGTACAAGATAGCTTCTTCATTTCCCACCCTCCCTCCACCCCTAACATGAAGCTGAAATTTCATAGATGAAGTTCATTCTTCCACAGTCCACTTACATTTGACATGTTGCTGTGTTTTACACCCCTTCCTTAGGCCAGCAGAGGTTTTTATGCCATCCCACAGTCAACTTGTTCAGGGAATGAAACCAAAAATCGGGTATGCAGAAAAAGGAATTTCCAGTGAGAGAAGATCTTGAAGTGGCTTATTACAGCGTATTAACTATGGTAGGCAGCATGGTGGTTCAGGATAGGGAGCAGGACCACAGCAGACCCCACTGACAACTTGCAGCTACTCTGAGAAGTTTCCCAAGTTCAAATCTGGTCTCGTATATACTGATTTGAGTCAAGTAGTCTAGTTACCCCTTGCACAGGTAGGAACATAAGTCTTATACTCTACATCATAAACCTTCTGCTGAAGTCCTGAATATTGCTCTTCACATGAGGGTTCTTAAAAAATGCCGGTTGAGCTTTACTGCATGAAACACTTGATGTGAGAATGGCACAATAATTCATCACAAAATGAAGTCTGAGAGAACATAAGGCCAAATACTATGATGTGATTACCTCAGTTATGTCTTTGTCACAGTGGTGATGAGGATAGCTTAGACCTGAAGAGCGGGCAGTTGCCATGTGGGTAAGGTCACAAACTGAGCAGGAAAGAATGCACTCCATGGTAGTGAAAATGACAGTCTCTTAACTGTTTTGCAGACACTCTGCACGCAGATCTGTGGGTCCTCGTGTATGAGAACATAGCTCTGAGTAAAGCAATTGCTTTCTCACAGCCTGGAATAACAAATGTCACCCTTCTGCTTTAAAAAGAAGTCAACTTTTTGGCTAAGGTGAGCTCCCTAAGCACATGATCCACAGCCGCAATCTTTGTTAAGATGATCCCTCAGTTCTCTCCTCCTATTCAGGGAGAAGCGGCAGGATAATACCCAACAAATTATTTTAAACAACACTTACAAGAAATATAACTTAGAAAGAATACTGCAGAAAAAAAAGGTATAGTTACTCTCCATAGAAGCATTCAATCACAACTTCAGAAGCAGCATATGGCCCATTAAATCCTTTCACATGTTAAAATGATGTATTATGCTATGGCCGCATTACCTTTTAAGAAAGCAACGTAGCATTTCAAATTTTTAAGGAAGAAATGAGTGTGGAGACCTATATCCTTGTATTTATTCTTAGCCTGGTGATATATTAAGCTTTAGATTTTTGTCAATTTACCCAGGTTATCCTGAAATATTATGTGTTGGTAAAAAGAGTATTGGAATCAGACTTCTCTCAATGAGTCCAAAGAATAAAACATATTATGAGGCCTTGCAGCGTTCTTTAAAGATTTTATGTTTTTCCCTCCAAAAACAGGAATATATATATGCTTTCCAAGAATTATAGAATCATAGAATGTTTTGGGTTGGAAGAGACCTCAAAGATGATCTAGTTCCAACCCCCCTGCCGTGGACAGGGTTGCCAGCCACTAGCTCACTAGATCAAACTGCCCAGGAACCCATCCAGCCTGGTCTTGGACACAGCCAGGGATGGGGCAGCCACAGCTTCTCTGGGCAGCCTGTGCCAGCGCCTCACCACTCTCCCAGGGAAGAATTTCTTCCTGATGGCCAACCTAAACCTCCCCTCTTTCAGTTTTAGCCCATTCCCCCTTGTCCTATCATTATCCACATGTATAAAAAGGCGGTCCCACCCCTACCTGCCTGTAAGCTCCTTTTAAGTATTGGAAGGCCACAATGAGGTCTCCCCGGAGCCTTCTCTTTTCCAAGCTAAACAGTCCCAACTCCCTCAACCCTTCCTCACAGGAGAGGTGCTCCAGCCCTCTGATCATTTGGGTGGCCCTCCTCTGGACCCGCTCCAACAGCTCCACATCCCCTCTGTACTGGGGGCCCCAGGCCTGGACACAGCACTCCAGGTGAGGCCTTCCAAGGGCAGAGTAGAGGGGGACGATCACCTCCCTCTCCCTGCTGGCCACCCCTCTCTTGATGCAGCCCAGGATGCCATTGGCCTTCCTGGCTGCAAGAGCGCACTGCCGGCTCATGGCCAGCTTTTCGTCGATCACAACGCCCAAGTCCTTCTGCGCAGGGCTGCTCTCAAGGAGTTCTTCTCCCAGTCTGTACACACACCTGGGATTGCCCCGACCCAAGTGCAACACCTTGCACTTGGCCTTGTTGAACCTCATCAGGTTCTCGTGTGCCCACTTTTCCAGCCTGTCCAGGTCCCTCGGGATGGCATCCCTTCCTTCAGGGGTATCAACTGCACCACTCAACTTGGTGTCATCAGCAAACTTGCTGAGGGTGCACTCCATCCCACAGTCTAAGTTGTCTATAAAGATGCTGAAGAGCACTTGTCCCAAGACGGACCCCTGGGGGACACGGCTCGTGACCAGCCTCCACCTGGACATAGAGCCATTGACTACAACCCTTTGGCTGCGACCCTCCAGCCAGTTCTTTATCCAACAAACAGTCCACTCATCAAATCCATATCTCTCCAGTTTGGAGATAAGGATATGGTGCAGGACCATGTCAAAGGCCTGGCACAAGTCCAGGCAGATGACATCCGTCGCTCTCCCTTGGTCCACAGATTCCGTCACTCCATCATAGAAGGCCACCAGAGTGGTCAGGCACGACCTGCCCTTGGTGAAGCCATGCTGGCTGTCTCGGATCACCTCCTCATCTCGCATGTGCATTAGCATCTCCTCCAGGAGGATCCGCTCCATGATCTCCCCAGGAACAGACGTGAAGCTCACCGGCCTGTAGTTCCCCGGGTCTTCCTTTCTCCCTGTCTTAAAAATGGGAGTGATATTTCCCTTTTTCCAGTCACAGAGGACTTCACCTGACAGCCACAACTTTTCAAACATGATGGAGAGCAGCTTGACAACCACATCAGCCAACTCCTTCAAGACCCTGGGATGCATCCCGTCTGACCCCATAGACTTGTAAACATTCAGTCTCATAAGGTGATCTTGGACTTGTTTGCTCTTACACAGGGAAGGATTTTGCTTCCCCCATCCCCACTTGGATTTTCAGGGGCACGAGTGACCTGGGCAGCCTGACCAGCAGTGAAGACCAAGGCAAAGAACTCATTAAGTACCTCAGCCTTCTCCACATCTGAGGAGGCCAGTTCTCCCTTTCCATTCATTAGAGGGGGAACACTCTCCTTCACCTGCCTCTTCTGACCTATGTAGCAAAAGAATCCCTTCTTCTTGTTTTTCACATCACTTGCCAAACTTAATTCTACATGTGCCTTGGCCTTCCTGATCCTATCCCTGCATATTCTAACAGCATCTCTGTAATTCTCCCAAGCCACCCATCCCTACTTCCATTGCCTATACTTTGCCTTCTTTTCACTCAACTTGACCAGCAGGTTCTAGATCTGCCACGCTGGTTTCCTGCCTCCCCTGCCTGATTTCTTATTCCTAGGGATGGAGAGCTCTTGTGCTCTCAGAAAGATGTTCTTCAAGTGCTGCCAGCTCTGCTCCAATCCCTTCTCCCTAAAGACGGTTTCCCAGGAGACATCTTCCAACAACTCCTTAAACAGCCTGAAGTTTGCTTTCCTGAAGTTCAGTGTCCTGACTCCACTCCTTGCCAGGCCCATGCTCCTCAGGATCACAAACTCCACCAGGGCATGGTCACTGCAGCCCAGGCTGCCTCCAATCTTCACCTCTTTGACCATCTCCTCCACATTAGTGAGTACTAGGTCCAGCAACGCATCCCCTCCGGTCGGTCTGTCCAAGACCTGAACCAGAAAGTTATTGTCAATGGACTCCAGCAGCCTCCTGGATCGGTTGCATCTTGCCGTGTTGTTGTCCCAGCAGATATCTGGGTGGTTGAAATCCCCCATGAGGGTGAGAGCCCGTGCCTGCGACACCTCCTTCAACTGAAGCAAGAAGGCCTCATCAACAGGCTCCCCTTGATCAGGTGGCCTGTAGTAGACCCCAACCACCAGCTGCCTTTTATTGGTCCCACCCTTAATTTTCACCCACAGGCTCTCAACCAGTTCCTGACTGTCACTCAGGGGCAGCTCCTCACAGTCTGTGCACTTCTTAACATAGAGGGCAACTCCCCCACCCCTCCTACCTTGCCTATCCCTTCTAAAAAGCTTATAGCCCTCCATGGTGGTATTCCAGTCATGTGAATCATCCCACCACATTTCTGTGAGGGCAACAAGTTCGTAGTTCTCCAAGTGCACCACAGTTTCCAGCTCCTCCTGCTTATTTCCCATGCCGCGTGCATTCGTATAGAAGCACTTCAGCTGGGCTGTTTGTTTCCCCTCAGACCCTGGCACACCCCTCCTAGGCTGATCTCTGATGTACTTGATTTTAACAAAGAAATGCTTGTTTTCAAATCTGTGCTGACAGCTGCTGGGCTTACTGAGGGTGCCACGCACACCTCAGGGGCTGCGATCAGCACCTTCCTCCTCTGCCAGGAATGTTTCTGCTGCTGCTGAAAGGACGCTTCTCATTACAAGATGAACATGATTTGATATCTACTGTACAAGACTTTCACTCTGAAGTGAAACTTTGGAATATTTAATTGAATTATTAAATGAAAAATTGGATTCCTAAAGTTTTTTCAAGAACAGTTCCTGAACAAAGTACATAAATGGCATTCAAAGTATCTCTAGTCAATCCCTAGTGAGTGCTCTGCAGAACCACAGATTCATGCTCCCTTTCAGTCCGCCTCTTTGGCCTAACTAATCTTTAATTATGCTGTGTCAAATATAAGAGCTATGGCAGAGGGATGGGGAGCGTGCCAGGATTAGGGAGAGAGGAATAGGCTGGAGGCCGCTGCAGGAAGAGGCAAGTCTCCTCTCAGTGCCCTTTTGGCAAGGGGATTTTATCCCAATTTGCATGTTGAGAGGGTGCCATTTCACAGCTTCTCATTCATCAACCAATTCAGGTCAGGGTCAGCCCCTGGGACAGATAGGTCCCTACATTGGTTCTAGCTATAAATGTACTAAAGATGATGTAGTGGGATGTTGGTATCAGTAACTCTTGCCTTGAGAGTGAGCTTGCAGTATCTACTTACGTACCTTTAGAACTGTGAAAGAGATAAAAGCAGATCTGCTTTACGGTCTTCTTTAAGGAAATTAATTTAAAACACGCCTACCAAAACAATGAAAAAAATCACAAAGAATGCCAAATAGCTACAAAATAAGAGCATTGTCTTCATTCTTGGACCTGGGACAGATGGGAGTTTGTTAAAAAAACAAAACAAAACAAAACAAAACAAAACAAAAAACAACAAAGCTCTTCAGAATGTCAGGACAAGCCTGAGGGACAGGAAAGAGAAATGACAGCCCCTGGTAGGGGGGGAGACCTGAGAAAATACAAATTATGACAGGTTGCATGCATAAAGATACAGTGAGTACCATTGTATTGAATAGGCAGCTTTAAATTCAGCATAAAGGTAGGTGAGCAGATTTCCATGTGCAGGAGTACATGAGTTTCCTTGCTCCACGAAAATAAGCCATTGAGATGAAATTTTGAACAATATTTGATTATAAACAGAGAGAGAACAAGGCACAACATTCTCAAGTCACAACTTTTCTCACTGTGAAGGGAAGAGGGGAAAACGCTGGAATTATGAAGGTTTGCGTAGGTACAGCAAGAAAAAAAAAGAAATAAAGAAAAAAGTAGGTGCAGACTTTACAGGCAGGGATAGGAATGCAAAGGAACAGAGAAACACACAACAACTATTGTTTCCCAAAAGAGGAAACACTATGATTCCCATCAATTTCACTAGATGCTCTCTGCAACATGAAGTATCTAGCACTTTAAGATATTTGAGGTGCTGTGCCAAGCAACCATTAAGGACCTGATCCATGCTTTTGCAATTTTTTTTTTTTTCCTAAAAGAAAGACAAGATCTCCAAAGCTCCTGTGCTTTTTTTTTTTTTTTTTTTTTTTTTTTTTTTTCCACAATGGGTCTATCACCATAACAAGAACTCTGGAATTACCAATTAGAACTAGGTAATTAAGGCTTTTACTTAAGTAATTAGCAGATTACAGCGATGTCATCAGTAGCACTTAGGCAGATATACAAGCATTAATTGTAGCATTCAAATGTTTGAAAGAACACATTTTAATATTCACAAGAAAGAGCCAAGGAATCACTTCCAAGGCCATCTCCTCACTTTATGTTGATTGCTACAAAAATAACTCTTTGCCAGTAACCAGTATTCAGTATCCTCTTAGATTTCTAGGCACGTGAAACAGACCCAAAGTCACAATACAGCTTACTGTCATGATAGATGATGTATAATGCTTGACAAACTTCAAGTGATTTAAGCATCACCAGAAATAATGGCAAAAAGGTCATACAGACCATGCTTGAACATTTACACTTATTTATCTAGTCATATGACCAATATTCATCATCCAGCAGCTTGTTATCAAGAAGAAATGAGACTCTGTAAGATGCAAACCTACGTCCTTACAATGTCCATGTCTCTTGACTGAGAAAAAGGCAAGGGTCTGAAACACATCGTTTGCTGACAGTTGCAAATCTTTCTACTTTTCACCTTTTACTAAAAATACTTTTTTAACAATGTTTATTTCATTTCTTCATGGCTAAATTAGTTCTTCATGACTATATTTCTGTTGCTTCTTTGAATTCCTCTGCAAGCTGAAAGCCATTTCTATTTCTTTATTAGAGCTCACTGTGGCAGTAATCGATCTAGAAAATGCAGTCAGGTCTAGGAATAAGAGCCCTATAAATAGGGCCACACATCTCCTTTGTTATTCCAGCCTTCCCCTCTGTTTTGACTGTAAACTCTCCATGCCTCCTTTTAAACTAGCTGTTCAATAAAGTACTCCTTTTTAAAATGTCTTGTGCACTGTATCATAGCGTCAACAGTTTCAAGCAAGACTCAGCAGAACAATATAATGGAAGTCAGAGAAAACTGACAGTTCAAAAGTTCCACACTATCAGTAAAATTCACTTATTAGGAACATTTATGTTATGACTATGATCTCATTTACCACAACCAGTCTCACTTGACTTCTGTCCCCTCCACTCAAAAATAAAAATAAAAAATAAAAATCTCCCCAAACAACCAAACATGCAGGATCTTCTTCCAAGAATCAGTAGAATTTTTTACATTAAAAACTAGATGGTAGGTTAGGTATCACCAAGGAATGATCATATCTCCTTTTAGCTTGCAGGTCAGCAGTTCAAAACCAGCCTGTCTCAGCAGTGGGTGAATACTGTTACAGTCATGAAAGTACTCAGCACTTTATATAAGGCACCGTGAAGTCTTGTTGCATTCTAAGCTTTTAACATCAGAACGTTCTTCCACTTTACATGGAGATCATTTCAGCACTTATCAAACAACTGGAATATTCACTTTTAGATGCATCCTAACTAAGAGAAGAATCAGAAGGCTCAGAAGGAGGAAAACAATCTTAGGCTGCTCATCTATTTTTGGATGAAGATGACTTTAAATGGAACAATAAAGGGACTACATGTGTAAGTGTCCAATGAGACAACAAAAGGATACAAAATTAGAATACACTAGGGACTATGCACAAAATATATATATATACAAGGAAGTTATTTATTATACAGAGAAATGCTCTCAGATTGTTAGCTGTGTTTAAAATAATGCCAGACAGTGTAGTCCCACGAATTTGCCTCCTGCCTCAAGACAAGTAGGAACAAGGGAACTAATGTTCAGAAGTATGCTTACAGCATGAGCTTAGCCTGGACCAGGTATGAGAGCTTGGGGTCCTCCCAGCTGGTGTCCCAAACACAGCTGGACTGCAGGGCAGCTAGGGCAGCCTAGCTGCTTGCTGCAGGCTGCTCCTCTTTTGCTCAGATCTGGGATTCAGGAGATTCCTAATTTATGTGGAATATCAGGAGGAAATCAAGCTCCTACAAGAGGACTGGCTCTACTCCAAGAAGATTTCTAGTCATAATTGCAAAGGAAACTAGATGGCGTGCCAGCAGTAGGATATCCCTCTAGCCCATCAAGCAGAACTCAGGTCCAGGCATACAGTACCCTGACTGGAAAGCATTAACGTGTCCTATGTAAATTGCAGGAGGAACTGCAAAGAAGTCCAAGCCCATTCAATTTTCTTTTCTAATTTTTGTATCAGAATGATTACAAATATTCATAACAAGAACTGTTGAGAACTCACAGAGAAGAGCACATTCTTTATGAATTTGAGATGAAAATTGCTCTGTCATCTTTAAAGGGGGACACTTTCTATAAATATGTATCAGTTTTTTTTCTGTTATAGATGAGTTCAATCCACCAGTCAATTGTTGCAGATCTGTATTTTTCCCTCTTTTTAGTTTAACAGAGCTCACTAGGTTGTAAAACAGAGACTCCAATTTAAAAATGTTTAGTGGAAGATACACTATGACAAAAGTCAACTTCCTCTCCACTGAGCAGAGACCACCTTCTTTCTCCAAAATAAAGTATCTGTCACCACCCATATACACCCTCTCCAAGTCACCTGATCTGTATCAGCAGTGAAGTTGCCAAGGGATAATAAAGGCAGAAGTATACAGAGGAGGTTTTCTTCCTTGCAGAGTTGTGCCCCAGGGCAAGCTGCTGCTACCTGTGAAAGGAAACTAAAGACTTGTCATTACCACACAAAAAAAAAAATTAAACTTGCATTAGATAAAGCCTTGTTTTGCTTTAAGCCTGATTTGCATACTCCTTGTTAGCGGGGTTTTATATAAGCATAGCTTGTTCTGGATATGTCTACACTGCCTTGCAGGTGCAGTCTCAAACCTGCACTTATGTCCAAATTCATCCATGCCAGAAGTCCATGAACTTTGGGCAAGATTAGACTGTTCCTGATACAACAATAAACCACACGCTACTGTTTAGTGTAACACCAAGCCTGCTCTCTGAGCAGTGCTTACTGTCAGTGTAACTGCTGCCTCAGAGATGCTCTGAAGAACTTAATCCATGTTTCCTATAAGCCATCTTTTTGTGACAGTAGTTCATGACCTGACAGTATTGTACAGGCAGAATTTTCCCTCTAGATCTTTGAATGAAGAAGCACGATAAAGAAAAAACAAAAACAAAAACAAACACAAAAAAAAACTATATAAACTTAGCATTAAGAAGATGTATTCATATTTCTTATCCCATCTCATCTTCTCCAGTAAGAAATACAACAGACAACCACACTTCTTCATTCAAATTATACAGACACTCAAAAGGCTAAGTAACACCCAGACAGCAAGAAGCAAATACACAGCCAATAAACATTCTTGAGCTTCTGCTGCAGGAGTGGAAAAGCAGCAAATGCTGCACAGAGACAATATCTGAAAAAAAGAAATACAAATGTTGCTTGATAGCACTCCTAAGTAGAAATCTCCTGGAAAAACCTTTGGTCAGTTCCCAGAGAAATCCACTCCTTTTGTCAGACATGTCCCTTTTGTACTTCGTCCTTTTAGAAAGCCCAGACATAGACATATGATTTTTTTGAAGTACAGAGGATGCCTGTTTAGGACTAAATGTGTACAGTCATACTGTGAATCAGATAAGCTGCATACTTGGCATACAAACAAAGAATTGGAAACTGTGATGTTTCCAGCTTCAGTTGCTTTCAGGTTGACATTACAAGATGCCATTCTCTCTTGAAAAGCTCCAAGTGTGTTTTTTGTGTGCCGTACAGTGTTATGCAATGTATGTTTTAGGAAAATGTTGACAGTAACAANCAGAGAAAAACAAAGAAAAACCACTGCTCAGGGTGTCTCTTTAGGGACACATACCAAAAAAAAAAAAAAAAAAAAAAAAAAAGTGTGAAATAAGCTAACCAAAAGCCCATCACTCAGTCTATTTGTTTGTGAGATTAAATAAAGTGTTGTATCGACCGGATCATGTTCCCTGGTGTAAGCCTATCTACAGATGTGCCTTCCTTGCAAGGATCTCTATTTCTCCAGTAACAACACCTGCAGTACTTATAGCTGAGCCATCACAAAACATGAAGGTCTGGTAAAGAGTGCAAACAGCTACAAGAATGAATATGTTGCCTAAAGGGGAAACTGACAAAAAAGTAATAAATAACTTGAATATATATATATTTTTCCTACTAGGCAGGAGAGATTCTGTGGGCAGAACAACTTCTGCAGAACACAACAACTGGAAAAATACAGAGCTGTAATGAGAGCTGCCTTAGAACTGGTCTCTCTTTTACTGTTCAGGGATGGCGCTTCAGAGAAGCGGTAGAAATAGTGATGAATTATGCTGCACTGATAAACTGGGTTGCAGTAGATGCTGTAGGAGGTTTGTCCAGAGCCATATGAGAGCCTATTTCTCCCTTAGCAAGATTATGTAGAACAGTGACTAAGTATGGCATATGAAAAAAGAATAATTTATTTTCCAACTCTAGTCACAGATTTCAGGCAGTGCCTTCTGCAGTCCACATATATTCTCCTCCTTTCCTGCTACTAACTTCTATTAACTTCATGGAGGTCATGGTATATGTGTGAACTACAAACTATTTAATGATGACTTTATAAAATTATGATTAATACTTGCACTGCCCCTGGTGTGGTGCATTGTAATAGTGAGGCAACATCATCCTCAAGTGTGTATTATCAAGAGAAGAAAAAAAGCCTTGAAGTAGCGAAGAATTAATAGGCTTTGTGTTAGCAACTTTGTGAGAAGCTTTAAATAATTTGATGAAACTTTCAGGTATGTTAAAGTCTGTGCTAGAATGAAACTGTAACTGAAACTTTACTTCTGGTTTGAAGATCCCAGGACAGTCCAAAGCAACAGTGAGCATGACGCTTTTACAATAAAGCTGGATGCTATCTATTTTTAAAACCCAGAAGAGACAACTCTGCAAGATCTTTTGGCTTCAGTAGCCTTTTTCCCAGTCAATACACTAAAGCAGCTGTAATTTCAGAAGACCTGTAGCCATTATGTTCAGGAGATCTACAAACAATCAAATTCCTTGCAGAAATCCTAGAGGATAATGAATGTGTCGCACAACAGAAATTTTTCAGGCCAGCTGTACTTGGACTCTGATTTCCAACATAATGCCAGTGTATAAAACCATTCAAACTTCTGCGTGCACAAAAATCACCACTTTTACACAGCTGTCTTCAGACTTAGAGGCACAGCTTGCAACCCATGCTGAGTGTTAGAGGGAACAACTCAAATTCTTCCCTAGCCAAACATGCTGGCTGTAGAAATGGCACGGCTTGCTATCTCCTAAAAGAAAGTGGAGTAATAAAATAGGCCAGTAAAGAATGCCTCCGAATTTTCATTGCACCTGGAAATACTTTTCTACTCACCCAGCTTTATCCCAAGGAATCAAAAAGAACCTAACACAAGGCAGACAAAGCTAGAAAAGAACAGTCAAGCATAACGTTTTTCCAGGGTTATCTGAGGTGAGTCACTTAGTGTCTCTCTGGAGTTAACACTGCCCACAAGGCTGACATGAGGGCAAAGACATTAAATGTTGTTACGCATAGGAATGGGGCACACATACAAAGATACAATTTTCCTCTGACAGATTTGCTTCCAATAAGATGATAAATCAGCCAGAGGAATATATGTCATCTAAACAATCAGAATGACCCAACACCCTCACAGAAGACTGGTTTACATTATTGTCTGAAACCTGATTTTCCAGTAAATAATTATGCAACCCTTAGCAATATGCTTTCCAAAGTCCGATCCCAGACACAATTTACTACAAAAATTTGAGTTATTTAAAAAACAAAAAAAAAAGTTGTGTGTTTTTTTTTTTTTCTTTCCAAAAAGCTGTCTTAGCAATACTAATTCTAACTTGCTGTGGAATTAATCAA
>VXAV01010182.1:14933-29326 GCA_013399715.1 Alectura lathami | reverse complement strand
TCGAGGCTTCCCGGGCCGGCGTCCCGCCGCGCCCTGGTGCCTCGCCCCGCAGCCTCGCCCCGCACCTCAGGCATCAGCTCAGCGCCATAGGTCGGCTGGGCCGGCGACACGTCCTCCGCGCTGTCGCCCGCTTGCCGCCTCGCGAATGGAAGGGTCGGGTTAGCGCACGAGTGTGGGGGCGGGAGGCCGAGGAGCAGCCTCGGGTGGTGGAAGTACGGGATTGCTGGTACTTGCTGGGCAGATGGAGGGGTGGGAGCGCATCCCACCCGCCACGCAACGGGTGTCGTGTGAGGACTGTTAACAGCACAGCTGCATTCTGCGTGTGCAGTGTGTGAGTGGTTAAACGCTTCTGGGTGCCCCTGCCATGGTTCCCAACTCTGAGAGGAGCAGTGGTGATAGGACAGCCTCCTTAAAGTTTGTAGTAGTTTCACGAGGGTATGTGAAAGTACAGAGATTGTGTCTCCTAGTTCTTAGAGCTTGTGTGAAATGTGTATTTGTGTACAGACACAAATTGAAAAACTTTTTAACGGTACCTCATTGATCTGAAAGTTTTGTGGCTGTAAACACCGTGATAGTTGTAGGAACCTGTGAGTTGGGTCATGGCAGCTTAGCCAGATGGTGTTTATTTTTTAATGGCCATTGCTACCAAAACCTGTACCTAATGGTGACTGATGCAATTCTACATTTATGTGTAGAGAAATAAATGAAAATAATTTACATGTAGGGAAATCAGAGAAATGAGATCCTATTGTGTCATCTCTCTCCCCCACCTCCAAAAAAAAAAAAAAAATCACTTTCTTGGAAGTAATTACTGCAAATCTACCATTTTTCTAAAATGGTAGGTATGATACCTGCTTTTGAGCAGACATCAGAAATGAATTAACACTGTAGTACCCTCTGCATGTATAAAGCAAGGCTATTTTATTTTTCTGAACTTATTACTAAGTGCTTAAATATTTATATGAAAAAGGCTCTGTAAGCAGAAAGGCTTTGTATTGTGACTTCCATTGTGTCTCAAATTCTAGGAAATAGTATTTTACTCTTTCATTGGTGAATGATTTGCAACACAATCAAGCGCAGGGAGTATCCACATAGGTGCTCCAAAGGGAAATTCTTGCAACCTTGGAGGCAGGTGCAGTAACACAGCCTTCTGCTGAATCCTGGAAGCAGTGTGTTCTGGAGATGTGCAGGTTCAGCAGGCTTCAATCAAAACAAAAGTTTGCAGTAAAAGCAGTTGGAGGGAACACCATATAGTGAGTTTGGGGTAATTTCTAACTATTAAGTGTTAGGAGATACAGCTCTTCAGGGCATGCTGCAACTAAACCAGTTACGTGGTTAGTTGTAGCTTGTGCTGTTGGATTCCTTTAGGAAAAGCAAACCCACTGCATCTCATGTGCCAGCTTCTGGCCCTAAAAATACCAAGCAGCACTGTGAGCAGAGGATACACCTGTTTTGTTTGACTCAGCTTCCTTGTTGGATTTTTCTGGTTTGTCCTAAAAGAAGGGATTCTATAGGGGCATAAGGGAGCCCGGCATGGAAGCCCCTCACTGGAAGGCTTTCATGGTTCCTCATGAGAGCTCAGACTGCAGCTGTATCTAATCAATGTTTATAAATATCTGAAATACAGGAGCCAAATGGCTGAGCCTGGGCTCTTTTCAGCAGTGCCCAGCAACAGGACAAGGGGCAATGGGCAAAAACTGGAACACAGGGGATTCCACACAAATCTAAGAAAAATCTTCTTTACTGTGAGGGAAACTGGAGCAGGCTGCCCAGAGAGGCTGCGGAGTCTCCTTCTCTGGAGATATTCAAGACCTGGACACCTTCCTGTGTGACCTGCTGTAGGGAACCTGCTTTTGCTGGGAGGGATTGGACTGGATGATCTCCTGAGGTCCCTTCCAACCTTTACGGTTCTGTGATTCTGTTGCCTTCTGAGAGATTCTGTCTGCCAGTCTGGGAAGCAGCTGAATGCTTCTGCACTTCCACAGAGAATAATTGATATTAAATTAATTGACATTAAACATTAAATTAATGATGCTAAATTAAACCAACGTTTATCTCAATCTTTCCCTGTTAAGCTGCTTTTCTCTGCTGCATTTTTGTGAAGACATTTAAGTGGGCCACACTGTTTGTAGGATTCAAAGTGAGCAAATAAATTAAAAAGCCTGAAATTGCTCCAGTAATGAGAATTATGGTATACCTCCACTTTATCTCCCAAATATTGGCTACAGTAGGGAGCAGAGGGAAGGCTGAAAAACAAATCAGTGTCCACATACTCACCTGTTCCTTTCTGAGTATAAATTAGGGCAAGAATAATTCATCAGCCCTCATCATTGATTAAAGCTAATGTAATTCAGTTATAGGCTAGGGAATTTCACCCCTCAGTCAGTAGTTTGCAACGTTATTCCTCTGTGTTTGCTTATATCACTGCCCTGCTGATCACACTGATCATACAACACTGGGTCATCTTGATAGCATATGCTGTTTAGCAGGATGCATATGAGAGAAGAGATGCAGTGTTACCTCTGTGCTGTGTAGTTTTATACATGGGCAGATAAGAACCAAGATGTAGAAGCAATAGTGATGAGAAATAACTGTTCAACTGCTCTCACTTGGTGTGTGAATCAAGGAGAGCCAAGATGAGAATCCTATTAGTATGCAAACCGTGTTGCAGATTATCTGGCTTCCCTGCAGCTTGTCACTGGCACCTTCTGAATTTATGATCTTGGGGTATTTTAATTACTGTGCAGGTAATGCATCTACTAAGCTGACACAGGATCAGGTGATCCATGACCTTCATAATCACTTAGGATGATGCATAGATAAAAAATTTGTGGACCTTTCCTCAACCTTAGTCCTCATACCAGGAGTATAATAGCCCTCTCTGCTGTCATTACCTCTGTCAAGCAGGGAATAAGGTCTGGTATTCTTACCAGCTGGGGCAGAAGCCAGCAGGTACTCCGACTGGACAGGTTCCTTTTTAAGTTCCTTGTATTGGGTGAAGGGCAGGGAGGTATGCTTGGCAGTGGGACCAATGCGCTAATTAATTAGCTGTGAGAATGCTAGTTGTGAAGAATCACTAATGCTCTGTCTTGAGTTGGTTTTATTTATTTATTTTGGTAATTATACTCTTTTGACTAACCTGTTTTGCTCTCAATCAAATTGCTTGAAGTATGGGCAGATTGAGACAGCAGATGGTGCAAGCCAGGTGTGACTGGTGCACACTGCAGTAACTGCGTGCTGGAGATTCCAGTGGGAGAGCCTGCAGGTTGTCTGTGCCTGCAGCAGTGAAACAGCACAGGACTGTTAGTAGTCATGTTCACTTGTAGGAACCAGCAGTCTGCTGAAGGCACACGGTTCTAGGTAAGTTTGGAAACACTCAGACTATGACTTAGCTTTTCGCTCTATGCTTTCTGCTGACTTGAAGGGCTAGTAGAGCTTATTACACCTTCCTGTGTTTACTTGCAACTGCAAAACGTAACATGTGCCCTTCTTTCGTGGCAACAAACACAGCTTTGTAACTACTGGCCAAATCAATCAAAAGCTACTGATGTGAGGTTGCTCAGAGTGTGAGGGAGAGCATGTGCAGCTGCTACAGCAGTGGAATATGTCCTGGAATACCTAAGCATGTTAAGATGGTGTTTATTTTAAGCTAGGCCACCCAAATGTGGGAACAGAGAGGACATGATAAGCATCTGTTTTTGTAGATCATCCAGGGACCTTGAGTTCTCATCAGAAGTGGCACAGCAGCATACTCAAACTAAACAATCTGCCTCCCTGTACACATGCCTTCCTTTTCCTAGTCAGGAATGCACAGCAAAACTCCTGGAGTCTTGTCTGGCTCTTAAAAAATATAAGAGCCAAATCAGGCTTGTGGTGGTTTTAAGGAAACTGGAAATACTGGCTAGTAGTACTTGGTGAAGTCTGTGTTGGGTGGCTTTTGTTTTGCTCATCAGGGTGATGGTGCAAGTTAAGATGTTGGTTCACTGTGTCACAAAACTCAGTAGAGAGAGGTTTTATGGATTTGCTGTTGTTACTGAATCTGCCAATCTGTTTAAAAATAATTAGTATCACTGTTATAATCTGTGATGGTCCACGCCCACAGACAAGATGGGACTTGAGTAGAGGTTATAAAGCTTATTAGTCTTCTGAAATATTCTGGAAAATGGCTGAGAATAGTTTCCTGACTAAAGGAATAGGAAAAAGCTACAGGAGAAGATCTGAACCCAAAACTCTCCATTAGATTATTAGAGAGGTCGAATAAAAAAATACTGCCTCTGTGTGAATTCTCTTGCGTAAAGTCAGCTAAACTCAACTAATGAAATGTAGGTCTTCACCATTTGGTCTGATTTTGATCAGAAGTCAAGAAAAAATGATGGTGGTAGGCTGAGCTGAGGAGGTTCTGATTTTTTTTTTTTTTTATGGACTAGGTATTTCTAACTACTTTCTGTACTTTCTGAGAGAATAAAGTTTCTTTAACCCCTTTTTCTTCTTAGATCTATCAATGACAACACAGGATGCCAAACAGACTCAAGAGAATGCTTTGACTCAGATGCAAACTGGACTTAAATCATCTCCTGGTAATTACTTTATTTCCATATACCTAAAGCTATAATACTCTCTCCCCAGTGATCCTAAGTTACCATGTAGAGTTTACATTTTCATACTGATTAATTTTTTTTGTAGTGAGTTGATGAATCTTCAGAAGAAAAAGAAGCTAATATATCATCTAGGCCCTTTAAAGCTGCTGCAAAAGTTTGTGTCATAAGTATCTCAAGGACTGTGGGAAAAGCTATCCACTTACCCATTGCATGGCATTCCCATAAAATCAGGCGGCATCCCTAGAGGAGGGACAATTCCCAAACTAGAAACTAGGGCTTGTTATATTTATACATGAACTCAGGAGTAGTACTGACAAGTTATTCTAACCACTGCTCTGTCTTTGAAGATGATAACGCTCGTTACCTGATGTTCAACTTCAAAGCTTTTAAGCAAAATGTGCGAGTTCAGTAGCTAATGGATTCAATACACAAGGTGTTTTGCATATTATGACTTCATCTAAGTGTTTAAATGTGACAGGCAAGTTCAGGAAGAAGGCCAACCAATATGAGAAGCCTGTCAGCGTGCAAGCTAATTTATGGGTTGTCTGGTTGTTGGTGGCTTTTTTTTTTTTTTTGAAGGTGGATGACAACCACCCTACAAGCTGGTATTGGTGCCTTCTGAGTCTGTCACCTTGAAGTAACAAACCAGGTTGTGTGTATGCCTGACTGACAAACTCAGGTGATCCATGACAACCTTGGCATGCTCTCAGGGCGTTTGCACTCACAGACAGAAGAATGTACCCCAGACCATCAGCCTTCACATCGTATTTCAGGCATAAACATTTGGACTCATCTGTTTCTACATGAGGCCAAGACTAAAGCTTCCTTGCGCTTCTGTACAGAGGAGCAGGACTTACTGCCTAGTGCTAGGAGAAAGCCTTATAATTTGGATGCCTTTTTTTCTTTTTTTCTTTTTTTAAATTCCAGACTAGTAGTCAGTATTGACAATAATGCTCTAATGTTAACAGCTGCTAAATGAACAAGCCTGAAGTTCTTTCACATTGTCTACCTTAATATATTTACTTGTTTGTTTTTTAAAATGGTTGGAGCATGAGGGTAGATATGAAAGAATAGATGACACAAACCAGGCATAAGGCTGGTTGCCTGTGGCATAGAATTTCTCATGTTGTGAGCTGACATTTCGGCAGAAAAAAAGAAAAACAAACAAACAAACTTGCTTTACAGAATGGGCAAGCAGTTTGAAGGCACGTGGTACCCCTGCTTACATTTGCTCAGAGATGCCATGAGATGCACACTGGTAGCAGGGACTTCTTTAATCACAACCAGATTTTTCTTATTCTTTTTCAAGAAAAAGAGAAGAAGTATTATGAGAATGTTTAGGCTTTCAGACTAGATTTCTACTACATAGTGATCAACTCTGCCACCCAGTGCTTAGAGAAGGCTGAAGCTGTAGCTGTTTCATCTTCCTGACTCCAAACAGGAACACTTCAGGACCTTCTCAATCCATAGGCAGGATAAACAATGAAGTCTCTTTGGAGTCATTTTCTCCTACAATTTTGTATGATTACACAGATTTAATCTGTCATTACTGTTCGTACAATTTAAGATGAATTATAAAATAACTGGTAATAAAACTACTTTGCAAGAATGTAAAACACATGACTTAAAATATTTAGTGTATTTTTTTTATGTTTGAAATCAAGTGTCCGGGGTGGGGGGGGGGGGGGGGGAACAAACTGGTAACAACTTCTGGTCTTAAAACTTTCAGAGCCCATGACAGCTACACAAATTGTCAGCAGGCAGACTTGGGGCAACACTTTGGATCACTGGACGCATGGATATGATGTATCTACACCTGGTAAAAGCAATCAGATGTCTTCTTGTACATAAGTTGTTAAATCTCAGCTACTCCAAAGTTCTGCTTTGTGGTTTTTGTCATTGTTTTGGTTTTAGTTTATGAGGTAGTTATGGAGAATTTATATTAGTGCTAATTAACGAAGTTTGAAGCCAAGACAGTGTAAGTTCTGTTTAAAACCTTATGGAAAGGAACTGGAAATTGCAAAAAAGGAAAATTGCTGTGATGATATTGAACTGATCTTTCTTCCAAGTGTAATTTCCTTTGCATTTTCAGTGTGCACTTCAATTGGCTAGGAACTTGTATGCAGATATCAATAAGACAATTATTTATCTAGACAAATAATAATGGAGAGGCGATGCTACCTTAGCTGGTTTGCCTCTCTTTGTTAAGGCTACAGCTTTATTAATTTACTTTATTGCACTGTTCTTGGAATGTGGAGAGCAAAAACATAGCAGTAAGCATAAGCACAGTCCGTTAATCCAGTTGTGTACCTGGCAGCTGTGTCAAGCTTTGCAGAGATTTGTAAAGGTGGTCTCTGAACAGTACACTTTCCATAGCCATTCAGAAGAGGGATTTTGCTCGCCATCTTGTCCCTTTTTAATGTCACTTTCCCTTTCAGAAGGACGGGATTACATTTTAGTCAGGCAAATGATAGTACTTATCGATGTCCTTTTACGTGGGGAAGAAATTTCCTCAAGTATAACAGGAATTTTGTGAAGCAGTGTGGAACTCTGACCATGCTCCACCAGAGCCCAGGGCATTCTTGCCTTTGCTTTCAACTGGAGTAGCATCTGGAGGAGATGGTCTACATCTAGCTTTATGGCTAGTAAATTATTAAACCATTCAATTTTAGAAGTCTGGAGGAAAAAGCATCTTCTGTCCTTTGAGTTTTCTTTCTTTTTTTTTTTTGTTTTTTAATTTTTCCAAAGCTTTTTACTTTTCCAAGCCCCATTTAACATTGCTGTAGTTCCATAAAGGTTTGGGACCTGTGTCTAGGCTTTAGAAGAAGCATGCATATATATGACTCTCTGAATCAGGCTGTGAAACAGATAGCTATGGCCTTTTTGGAGTATTCTGAAATTCACAATTACAGCATTATATCAAAGGTAAAAACCATAGTCTAAAATGACAGAAAACCTATGAAAGGATTTCCATAGAAGTCAGCATTGGCAAGTTCCTCCCCAACCTCCCTCCTAAAAAGAAAAATTACTGTAAGAAACAGTTACAATACTATTTTGCTTCATGATTGCCTTTGTAGCATTATATAACATATAATTTCCTCACTACAACCTTGTTAGGTCTGGGTCTTACCGCATCAGATTTTGAACAGGTTGTCAAGTTGAACTTATCTAATGCTCTTTCTGTGGAGTATGAGGTACTCCTTCCTGGTGAGTATGTTATTTTCTCTTCCACTTACGTTATATTGGAAATCTCTAATTGCATGCGGTATTCTCTACGAGTTTTAGAAGTATCTAGGGTAGCAAGTTGGTGAAATAAGTAGCTCATAGTAAGTGGTGAGCTCAGTTACAGAAAAGATGGATGAATTTGTTGCTTTTTTACTGTTGTGTTCTAACAGCTATTTTGCAGTGGAGAATGAGACTTGTAGTATTTTACTAAAAGCACATATCAAACTATTCATAGCTATCTGTTCTTCCCACAAGTCAATTCAAGTGACAGCTTTGCTCTGGTGAATCCACTTGGAGAGACACTGTAAGGTATGGTGCTTCTTACCTAACACATGCTAGCCAGCCTCTGAGCATTGCAGGAGTTAGACCATGGAGTGGAGACAAGACAAGCCCCTTCCTAAGGTAGATACGAGGTTCCCAGTTGCCAAATAAGAAGATACAACCAATTTCTTGGACAAACTGAAAAAATCCTCAAACTTAGATATTACTTAGAATTTGAAGTGTTCAATTACAACTTGTTTGCAAAATACTGATATGATATTTTAAGGACACAGTTGCATCATATTTATCCTGTATAAGGTACTTAAAACTTGATGAGGTAGTCTCTGTTTCTTGCTCTGGTACAAGTACTTTTGGTGCAGAGATGCCCTAGATATCAGCCTTCCTAATGGCTAATCTTCAGCAGCATAGGGTTTTAAAGTCCCATTCACTTAGACTGTGGATTTTTTATATTTTTTTAGAACATGAAATCTTGAAATGTACTGATTCTATTTTTAGCCACTGTGATTAACTGTAAAACTTGCACTACTGGGAAACTAATTCCATTTGCAAAACTACTGTGATGATAAACAGCCAAGGTGAGTTATGCTTGGTCCACTTACTGAGCTTAATAAATGGATCTAATAAGTGAGTTGCAGTGATAATGGCTCTGCTCTGCTGTGCAAGATAGGGGTGTTACACCTCTCAGATTAACTCCAGGTTAACAGAGCTGTAGTATTTCAACTGGGACTTGGAGTTCTGGGCTTGCTGTTCTGTAGGCTGTAAGTGCCTCTGCCAGACCCAGTGGAGTTTAAAAACTGTATGGGAGTATTTGGTGCTTCCAATTCAGCCAGGCTTTGCTTTTTAGGTGTGATTTTCATTAGTAGGTCAGTGAGGTATACCTTAAAACTTCCTTTCCTCTCAGAAAAGTACCAAGCTGTGAAATCCAAGTGCACTTCTTTGACCACCAGGTACTGCAGGGTAGGCCAGGATTGAGGTAAAGTCCACAGAATGAATTTTCATGGAGTTTTCAGGTGGACTAACCTCAGTTATATCTAGAAGGCATGAGAGAAAAGACCAATTATGAAATAAAACATTGCTGGTAAGTACAAAGTCAGTTTCCTTCAAAATTGGCTGTTTGTTTTTATGGATTGGTGAAGATAACTGTTTACTGTTGAAAACTGCTTTCTGCTTATGCACGCCTCATGCTCATGCAGCTGGTTAAAAGCCAAAAACAAGGTTACTTTTTCTACTGTTTTGCAGTGTTCTCACATTGCTGCTTATAATGTTAGTGGTTTGTCAGGATGTGTTGCAGATGGAAACTATACACTTCATAAGAGACAAGCAGGAGTATCTCTGTGGATTGAATATACTAATTTAACAAAGATAAGTGACTTAACAAGACTGGAGATAGTAAGGTACCCTTTATTTACTGCATAGAGGGTAGTGCTAAACACACTCACCCAGGAGACCCTCCCTTCATGAGGTTGACAGCAGATCCCCTTCCTTTCCAAACTCCTTGAACGGCAGAGGTAAGGAGCTGAGGTGTGGCTGGTTCCACTCCTAGCCCCGCGCTTGGTCAGTGGATTGTCTGAGGGATTGCATATGCACAGTAAATCAGATAAACTACAAGTTGCTTACTGAGGATCTGCATCGGCAAGGCATCTCTTGATGTAAAGCTGCAAGGGATCTCTGCAGCAGGTGTACTTTCAAGAGGCGTTACTGCTCAAGGGGAGATCCTGTCATGCAGGAGAGCTTGAGAGGCTCCTGGGCTGCTCAGTATTTATAGGCTGAGATGACTGACTCAGTCATATTTTTTTGGTACAAATCCAGTTGGCCCTCAGCTGTTGAACCAGGTGTCTGCCACCAGTTCTCTCAGCCCCCAGTTTGAGACAAATTTGTGGACCCTGTCTGTCTTACTGAGGCCTTGAGTGTGACTAGTCCAATATTGTTAAATTCTGCATTTTAAATTATCAGATACAGAGTTGAAAGGGAGGTTTAGTCTGAGCAGATGTTGTTTTGCCCCTCCCTGTCCCATCTTTCCTGGTAACTAAGTACTTAATGTGTTTTTGTTTCAGGTTAAGCTATATAGAAGCATAGATCTTACCTTGCTGTCAGTGGAATATCTGTTTCTATACATGATCCCTCTAGGAAGCTTCCCTGTAGAATTGAGTGACTGTTTTTGTAATGGTTGTGTATAGCAGCTCAATTATAATTAACTTCTGTCAAAAGCTCATTGCTTGGTGTTGCAGTTTTGTTCAGACTGGGAAGCATAACAGCACACTGTATCCACTTGCAATCCAGCATGTCAAACACTGTATTTTAATCTCTTCTTTCTCTAGAATGTAGAAATAACAGTTTTTCTCAAATACTGTTTTTCATCCTCTGTTAGGTGATTCTGGTACTCCCGTGGAAAATATAACTTTGGGCAGTGCAGTTAAAATTGAGCTCTCGTGCAGACTGGACGATAAATATTCTTCTATGAAAATTCTTCAAGTGACTTGGAAGAAAGGAAATGAAATAATCAAACATATCAATAAAACTGAAAATAGCTGGGGCATCCAGTAAGTAGCATTCTTTGCCATATGGTTTGCAGATTTTAATGAACTATCACACGCATATGCACAGCTCCAAACTAATGATGTTGTGTATAGTAAAGTATAAAAAATATAAAATAAAATAAATATAAAATATAAAAATATTGTGTAATAAAGAACTGAATGCAATGAATATATGCTAACAGTCCACATAGTGAGGCTGCAGAAAAGGAAAGAACCTTGCAGCTGCCTGGAGGAAGAGCTTACAGTGCTGGAGAAATAAGGTTTCCTCAAGATGAGAACATGGAATAAGGATCCATTTCTCTGAGGTCCAGTAAGCAAAGTAGTAATCCGAGATTGCTAACTGGTCTCAATTTCTTTTTCCTCTCACATTCTGCACCATTTTGTTTTCAACCTCAATACTGCTTTGTGGAGTTCCGTAAGACATCAGTTACCATTTTTTTTTTTTTTTTCCCTCACAGTCAGCAAAAGAAAAGGATGATCTTTACAGAAAGGATGATTTGGCTTGCTTTAAAGGTTTTTCCATCTGTTTCACAGCTCTGCATAAACTCTAGAAATAATGTAAAAACTGTTCTTCAATTAATACAATTTACAGTTTTTTTGAAGTGTAATAGTAAATGGACTAATTTTAACCAGATAGTGTCAAGTTGATTTCTATATTACTTTTTTTCTTAACGTCATTAGTGTCCATATAAAATTTCTACGATAGGAAATGTAATGATGTTCTATCACTTTTCTGCTACTCAATATGCATAACTGCAACCCATGTAAGTCTTCAGGGTGCCTGTAAAATAGATGGAGTCCAGCATCTTCTCTGCTGTCAAACTATTAGGTGGCAGCTCTTAAACTGTTTTATGTTGGGCCCATACAAATTGATTTGATGGTTAGGCTTTAAAAAGATCAAACCATGTTACGTTATCTCGTAGCATATGCTATATATGTTGTGTTTCACATGGCAGTGCCACATCTCATTCAGTAAGCATACTGAGTGCACGTGGATCATACTGCTTAAAGGCATTTGGTCTTGTGTAAGTGCCTGTGAGCAACAAGGGTGAGAATGTTATTTACATTCCTAGATACCCATGTGCTTTTCTGTTTTCTTAAATGTTTTGCTGGTTCTTCATTGCACTGAATCTTAATGTTTCAGTAGTGTATGTTCTCTGCTCTACTGCTACTCTCTTCTGGTTTCTTTATGATGTTAAATATCAGTCACTAGTAGCTGTAGAACAAAAAGAGAAAAAAACAACACAGTGAATTTTTTTTTTTTTTTTGGAAGACTGATGATTTCAGAAAACAAAGACCTGGGAAGTTACACTTGTACTGTGAAAGGTGAAGAAGAATTCAGTGCAGTGTTTCATTTACAAGGCAAGTTCACCATTGAAATTATGTATTCATGGTTTCTGGATAGTGTGGAAATCACAATTTAATTGATAAACATTGCTTATCAAGCAGTAATATTGTCAAGCTAAATAAGAATCACTATCAATGACAATTTCTGTAGTATGCAGGGAGGAAGTTTTGAGATGAAACTAAAAACACTTTTAACAAAAGCATGTAGGTCTACTTTATTCCTCCTCTCCACCTAAAGAAGTAACTAATTTTGTTTTCCTCCCCCGTCCCCCCAGAAGTGAATGTTTATCACTTTCTGAAGGGGGGGTTGGTGGGTGGAAAAATTTTCTGGATGGTGTCTGAGATCAGTATTTTATAAAGCAGAGCCAATGACTTTGGCCTGTGGTTTTTGTGTTACAAGAGCAGCAGTGATTGGAAGAACGGAGGCAGGTTTTTGAACAAATTCAGTTATATTTCTGAAACATTGTTAATCATAGAATCATAGAATGGCTTGGGTTGGAAGAGACCTTTAAAGATCACCTAGTTCCAACCCCCCTAACATGGGCAGGGACACCTCCCACTAGACCAGGTTGCTCACAGCCCCATCCAGCCTGGCCTTGGACACCTCCAGGGAGGGGGCAGCCACAGCCTCTCTGGGCAGCCTGTGCCAGTGTCTCACCACCCTCACAGGAAAGAATTTCTGCCTAACATCTAGCCTAAATCTCCCCTTTTCTGGTTTATAGCCACTAGCCCTCAATGCTTCAATGTGTTTTCTGTTATGTACAGTGTAAGAACAGCCCTTACATAAACAATTAGATTGTGCTTCATTGAGCACTGTGAGTGAAGAGCTGGGCGCTTTAGACATTTCTTCTCCACTAGTTCTGCCCTTTACAGTAGTAGGTGAAATCCAGTTGAATGGAAAAACATGGAAATGAAACAAATACAAGCTGCTGAGGGCCATAATCTCAAGTGGGACCTAATCCCTTTCTCTCTTCACACCTGCCAAAGTCTGCAATGAGTGTGGCAAGCATTTCATTTGTGAAAGCTGCCCAAACTGATGTGGACCGGGCAAGATTCTGCCTGAACACAGGCTTCTAAAAACACTAACACTTAAAATAACTACTCTAACCTCAGCTAAACTAACCAGCTGGGCTTTTTAATTCTCAGGCTGCCTTTATTCAGCAGGGTATATCTGGTCATACAAGTTAAGGAAACTCTCGTGTGTTCAAGCCTTGAACACCTTCAGCCAGGCTAGACTAGCTTGCAGTACTGTGGAAAGGCAAAACTGTAGTTCATTTGGACCTTTTTAATCTACAAAAAGGCTTATACTTTTCTTGTCAGCATGTGGGTAAGATTTAGTTGAATGGCTCCCCAAATCTGTTTTATTTTAAAAAGTAAAAGGAAGCCTTATTCTTATGAAAGTATAAAATAACTATTTCAGTAAGGACAAAAATGAATCAACAGAAGAGTAATCTTTTCCAGAACACAGTGCATAGGACTGGCTGATTTATTATAAGGGGGTGGGAGAATTGCTTCACCATGCTGCTGCTTCTGATGCCATAAAAAGTACTGGTTCAGCGTTTATTAAGATAAATGCAAGAGTGAAGGAAATGGGAAAGAGAAATCATTGAGTCTCCCAGTCAATAATTCAGTGAGAATAATTCTTAAACTGCAAGAGATGATTAATGTGTTGATCTAGACGCAGTGGCTGAAGTAGTTGGTGCTGTGACTTACTCTGATAGCTTGCCAGCCCCGTCCTGGCTTGGCACCACCCCATAGACTTTGAGATTTAAATTCTCATGGAAGTCTGCAAGGAACCATAACGTTTTGGGTAGCTTTATAGGAAGTTCAAGTTACTAAACATGACTCTTCATGGGTATTTTAAACTAGTATGAAGTGTTGTAATATTGGCTATATTAGAAAAGTGTATGATTAATTTATGATTGCCCTTTGTTCAGTGCTTAAACAGCTGTCCAGGTACATGCACTGTGAAACAACTCTGCTCTTTGAACTGGTGAGGAAATCTAGTATGAATACTGGTAGGATCACTCACCTATTAATCTCCAAAAGTTTTTTTTAAAAAAACTTTTTTGTTAAAAAACAAAGTTTTTTGCTGTTTGTAGCAGCAGTGCTTTGTCCCCATTTCTGGGTGATCTGCATATGGGAAAAAAAAAAACAAAACTGGGAGGAATAAGAACATTTCCTTGCATGCTTCCAGCTATATTACAGAGCTCGAGCCAGAATCCATGATGGATATTCGTGTCCTTAACCATGTCTGAGGTGTTCAGATATGTTGCTGGTATGTCTGGGGTTGTGCTTTGAAACTGATTAACATGGCTGAAGTTTTTTTGACTACCATGGGAATCTGTTGTGCTGGGTACAATGGTTTTTGTATTTCAGATGTTCTTTGATCTTTTTTTCAACT
>VXAV01010178.1:48613-71538 GCA_013399715.1 Alectura lathami | reverse complement strand
GATACCACCCCTCAGTCAGAGGACACAGGCCACCATGAAATGTCATCCCCCCACCCCACGTTAAACAAAAGGGCTTGGAATGGGAAGCAGTAAACTGTTTTCCAGATGTTTATCTCTTGGGTTTACATTCCTCCTTTTGTATGTGAGATAATTACCTGCCATATACAATATTTGATTTAATCCCTGCTTCTGCTGTAGCAAATAGTAGATGAGCAATTGGAAAAGGAAGTTCATTTCAGATGAAGTCTTTTCATTTTGGTTCAGAAGACACTATCTGCAGCAACTTTCTTGGTAAGACACACGCTCTGAGAGTGTGGTGGAAGCCTGAGTTTGTCGTCTTGCTCTAATACCTCAGTCAAGAAAAAGTATTATGTGCCAGGCATGGAATGGAAAGCTAGAACACTTTAGGGGTGAATTGAGGGCCAAAATACTTCGCGGTAACTTGCTCCAGTGGAGGAGTGCCTCTTATTTGTCTCTCAGTGAAATTGCCTGAAATAAATTTCCTACTGATGCTGTATCAGCAAGTAATTACTTTCACTGTATCTTAAAAGCTTTTCATACTTCAAGTTCTTCCCTGCTCTTAAAATTTTATGTATTGCTTTGAATAACTTCACTTCACACTTTAAACCCCTCCTACTTCCAGCCTTACTGAAAGTGGACCCTGCATAAGAAAATTACTGGTGTGCTTACAAGAAGTTTACCAGCTAAACACTTCATTTGCAGATATATAGCTCAATAACTACATCCTTATTCCTTTAAAGCAGACCATGAGTCATGTACAATTATAGCTATTCTGGATGAAAATCTGTTGCTGCCTCTCCTCTCCATGTTCTTTTCCTCCCTCTTCCTCAAAAGAAAAGAGGAAATAGGATGTGGGGAGGTTTGTGGATATATTAGAACAATATAAAACATAATATTCAGCTGTTGGGGAAACATATGTAGTTATATTGTTCATAGATCAATTCTGGCAAGAGCTTTCCCAACCATATACTCTAGATCTAGTTATTGCATTGGTTACAGATCCACTTTATATCAGTATTTTATTCGTATATTGTCTGCCATGTTAAGCCCATGTGATTTTATTTCTGCATGATTTTTTAGGAAACATATTTTTAGCTTGATTTATTTCCTTGCTTTATAGTGATTTAATAGTCATTCAGTCCATTTCTCTCATTTTTGGCTAGGAAGAGGCTATTGGGATTGTTCAGAGAAAGATCATGCAGTTGAAAGCAACACTGAGGCTTAAAGATACAGAGAAGATCACTCCTTAATGGAAACAAGTCAATGTGAATACTTCTTTGTATTTATTAAACCAGAAAAACAACAAAACCTTTTTATTTATTTATTTATTTAGTGTTTGCAGTCATAGTGTTAATGTCTACCTGTTTTGAATGAACTTCTTGGGTTTTGTTTGTTTTCTGTTTTCCTTTTCTTCAAGCTGCTGCAGTGGAAAGAGAAAACCATTTCCATTTTGTAAAATGACCAGAGGCTACTCTAACCCCCCTGGCAGGGGGTTGGAACTAGATGATCTTTAAGGTCCCTTCCAACCCAAACCATTCTAAGACTCTAAGATTCTAAACAGAGAACTGTAAAGGCACATGTGAGACTCATCAGGAAAATACAAGTAAAATTCTATCCACCCAGGTGCTGACTTCATTTCTTTTTGTTTGTCTTTTCATCTGCAGCCAAAAAGCAGAGGTTTTATGGAATCTTATTTAAGATAGTGGTAGAATTCCCAGTGACATTAATGAGAACAGGTTTAAACCTTCTATGTTAAATTGTTGTCTCCTCTTCAGCATTGTGGGTGGCTTATTTGGAACAAAGTTTGCAATTGAATTTAAAGTACTAACACCAGCTCAGCAGTGGAACAGATGTTTTATTTTTTGTTTTATTTGCTACATTCTTCAATGCAAGCCCTAGTGCTTTGGCCAAAAGTTTATTATGTGCATCTAAATTGCTTGTGTCTTTGTCTGTCAGTAACTACATGCAGTTAAGGTCTTCAGCATGAAGTACAATTATTCTTGATTTCATTGATCATCTACTATATGCAAGGCATATACAGGCAAACCTAAAAAATAACATTTTGAGAAGTTGCAGGAAATAATTGACCAAGAGGTTACAGTGTGTAGGACACACTGGAGTTTGTGTAGCCTGAAGCAAAAAGTTTCTTCTTCTTTATCCAGCACAGTAATGTGTGCTGTGCCTGGCAAAAGGAAAGCTGTGCTGGACTGCACACAGGGGAGGTCAATCAGGAGCTGTGCTGCTGAAGAGCAGCACCTCACCACAACAAGGATTTCCTACAGCAGTGGGAAGAGGAGAGGCTAGGCAGTATTTCCAAGCTCAAGCTACAAAGGGAGCAGTACTTCTGGGGCATAAAGCTAGCACAAAAACACTTGTTCTGTACCCAAGTCTATCTAATGTGTTAAAGAAATCAGAGATTGATAAATGTCTGCTGAGAACCTCTGGAACCAGTGTAGGGTTGACAAAGCTGAACTACTGAATGCATAGCTAGTAGAACTTTATGAACCCAAGTGAATTTATTGAAGTAGAATATCTTGTGATCTGTTAGCCATTTTTATTCTATTATCCAAGGTATTCACTTGCCTTTTCCTTAGGTAATTCACAGATGACAATAGAGTTAACCAGTTAATCTGAACAGCTGGAACAGTTGGAGGAAAAAGCTGTCCAGGAGCCAATGTGAAAGCACTACATCCTGAGAATAAATTGGTGTCTAGTGTACGTAATCTATGAATTCATCAAAAGGAGATAAAATTGTATATCATTCTCATTTTTAAGTAAGGCTCTTGTCTGAGTTTACAAATCACTATGAGGAATCTGGAAACTGGAAATTAAAGACTGAAGACTTTCAGATGAAATTACTTGTCCTGGATTGTTTCCTACCAATGTACAAGCACTTTTAGAAGAACTTGAATTTAGCAGGTAATGAAGATTTCCTGGGCAAGGTGACCCCAGTTTTTGATTACCAGGATTAATTGTAAGGGTAGTATAGTCCAGGGTGCCTTTGAATAGTCTTTTCTCCCAGCAGACAAGTTCTTAACAATGCCAAGGGAAGTTGCATCAAAAGAAGGTGTTATTTTTTATACATTTTCTTTAATGAATGGTATGGTAGTCAACTTTTCAAAGTCAGTTACATTGATATCCTTTCTGTGTGACAGGCTGCAACTAAAGCTTATTAGTCATAAAACATATCTTTGTGATGTTGCTAAATCAATTTGTCCTGTAAACATTTTGTACTTGTGGAGAGCTCATGCTCTTGTAGGAGGAGAAGTGGTTAGTTGGCAATAGTAGAAGACAGAGCAAAAAATGGATGTAGTCCACAACCTTTTTCTTGTGGCAGCAGCTCCTTCCTTCATCCACTTTCAGTTTTTTTTTTTCCTTGCCTCATCAATATGTACAAAGCAGATGCTAAGTCAAAAAGCAGATACGCACTTAGCTCTTTATAAATCAATCCTTTTACGTTGTAACGGGCATAAAGTTAAATGAGGGTAGGGAAAGGTCTCTGTCTTGTCTGATTGGCAGAGAAAGGCCATGCCTGGCTGTAATTGCTTATTGGATGTAATTCTGTTCTCAGACATTGATTTGGCAGCCCTGTCTTGCCATAGCCAGGACAGTGTACACCAAAGTACTGAGTATTTCTTACGTTGCTGAGATGAGATTTATAGCATGAATGATGGAGCAACATGTAAGCTTAGTAAATAATGAGGAAATCAAGCCCAGAAGGTGTTAATTGCTGATGTGTTGTAGACATTTGGGAATCAGGGAATGATTGCACTGTGATAATTTCATCTTTTTATTATCCAGTTCTATGGCCTGATTTATCTCAGAAACATTTTTCATTAATTGGAAGTAAGATGGCAACCTGAAAAGACAGGATGTGCAATTGATCAGAATAGGAAGTTGGATGGACTGCAGCTATGTGAATGCAGTAAGATGCAATGCAATTGCTTTTCCTCCCTGGCTTGTCCCTTGGTTGCTCTCATTGTAAAGTACGCTAGCTCACTCATCGACCTTGGGCAGCTGATGCCATGAATGTGTCCACTAAGTGCGAATTCCAGCATAGACCTGTACTGCCAGTTGTCACCTGTCTCTCCAAGGCTTGAAGCTAACGCATTCTTCCTTTGGAGTGTGCTTCACTGTCCCTCGTTAAAAAGACAAAACGTTTATTCTTTTCTTCCCTCACTGGCTGATGAAACTTGCTCTCTGAAACTTAGTTTCGTTATTGTTGGCTGGGCTGCACTGGGAGTTAAGCTGATGTCACCTCAAGCTCCACAAACTAGCTCCCGGAGGCATTTCATTGTGGTGCGCACCTGAGACTTCATAGTTCTGCAACAGGGCTGCAAAGTGCCTAAGCAAAACATGATGCATCTAAAAGTAATAACAATAATTTTAAACAAAACAAAAATGAGCGGGTTAAAAAGGAGATGACCCATGGAGCATGGCCCCCCTGGCAGCTGGCAGGGCAGTAGCGAGGGTGCCTTGGGGATTCATCCAGGCTAGGCTGCAGCTAGACCGCAGCTGGGAAAGGGGGAGGTGGGGGAGAGAGACCCCGTTTCGGCAGCAGGAGGCAGCTGTGGCAGAGGTTAGCCCCAGCCAATGCTGCTGGGGTGAAGTGCAGTGCAGGAGCAGGCCTGGAGCAGGGGAGGGAGGTTGCTTCAGACTCCTTGAGGCCACTGAGACCTCACCCTGCTGAAACTCTGCTGCAGGAAGTTGTGGGTAAATAATCGTATATAATTGCTCAGCTTCTTGTTGCTCCTTTTTGCTCATCCACTAACCTAAATATTTTTTTGTTTGTATATTAAATTATCTCCCAGATTCTCTGTATGAGAGGAGTTCTGCCTGTTTTGAAGGGAGATGCCTCCTGTTACGTTTGGAGCCTGAAGCATTAGAATTTATTCAGAGAGGAAGAAAACCAAATTGCGTGTTTCATTAAATCCTGTTTTTCAGCTGTTTCTTTTTCTTTGCATGAAAATAACAGTTAAGAACCCAGATTCAGGTGGACTAAAACTATTCATAAATTCATGTTCAGTTCATAGAGTGGTTTTAGGGAAAAGAGTTGTAAAAGGTGGAAAGAAAAAAAAAAGAAAATTTAATCTTTTAAAAAAAGTACTAACTAAATTATAACAAAAGAGTTAAGTTTTAAGTTTTTTAAGAGTTAAGTTTTCTGTGTGTCCCCAGACCTACAGTTACATGCACTGCAGTAGTGCTTTCATGTTTATTCATTCTACACACTGCAGATAGTTCCTTCCAGCTGATTGTCATAGTCACATCTTCAGCACGGAAATAGACTCCTGTAAACTTCTGTAAACCCCTATCTTTTGACTGTGAAAAGATTTGGGTGAAGTTCAGGTGGCAGGAGCTACTCCTGGCGTTGTCTGGTCTCTTGTCTGAGCAGCTGCTCATCTCATTTTCCCAATTAGATGGTGATTCAGTCAACAGTGGTTATTTTCCCACAAGAGTGAATTATTGCTGTTTTTACTATGGAAAGTGTGAGGTAGGGCAGCATATGCGAAATCCGTTATTAGGCCAGCAATGGACCACATCGTCAAGGTCCCAACTCTATTGCTTGCTGCGTTGTTTTGTCTCACAGAGGCTATCTACCCACTTCTTTACTGCAGACTACAATAGGGAAGAATGAATAATGTTAAGGAAATAATGTGGGTAGTCAAGTTGGGTCTGACTTAAGTAGTTTGTAATACCCCAACTGTCCCAGTATCTCGAAATGGCTTTATAAGCTTACCCTTCTGTGTATTAGTGTTATGCAGATACGCTTCTTCGCGGGGGCAAGAAAACGGGGTAACAGAGATACCCTAAAGATACAATCCCATCATGGTGCTATGACCTGCTGTGCTCATCAGCTGATGGGTCTCAGAGTAATGTGTTGTCAAGTGTGAAGTGGAGGGAGGTACAGTCCTCAGTGCATTTCAGGCTGCTGATAAAAAGTCTGTAGATGTGCAGAAAGTATTCTCTGTACTTTGTTGGTTGGTGAATTAGAGGGGCTGAGCCTTAAAAGCTGTCTTCTGTCACTTTTCCTGATGAGAGCTTTGTTTAAGTCTGATGAGTGCTGCTCTGGATAACACAGGCTTTTGCTAGGAAAGCCTGAGACAAAACCAGAGCGGAGTGTAGAACTATTTTCTCCATCCAAAGGTTAAGACACAGCATTTCACAGCCCCATCTGCAAACAGCAAAAGTATAGGAATCTGCACAGATATTCTGCAGATTGAGTGTCAACAACAATATTTGATGCTGACCTGTAAAATCTTTTGGAGTAGGCTAGAGACAAAAATTAGAGAAGTTTTGTAGATGCTGAATATAACCCTGCCTGCCCAATCCAACCCATCTCTGAAGAGTATTTGTCAGTGATATAAACCCAGGCTTACTGACAAAGGGGATTTACAGAGCAAAAACCTGAAGTCATTTCCTTAAGTTATAATATGTCGATGATGAAAGCCATTCTTCTACTGACCCTTGTGTGAAACTGCTTTTGGGTCATCATTGGTTTGGTTAAGCTCAGATGAACATTTGTTTATACTGAGAATTTAATTATTTGTTCCAAGTGAATGTTTAAATTTTCTGCAGAGTTGATGGGTATCAAAAGGTCTGGGATGTGTCTTTTAACCAAAGCAGACTTTGCTTGCATGCTGCTACTGTGACGAATGCTGGAAGTGGTACAACTTCATGCTCTGTGTGTTCAGACAAGCCCTGCTTGGCAGTTCTGAGACCAGCTGACTCCTCTGTTGTCTGTAGTGTTGCTGTGTGCTAATACTATTGTACTCTCCTTTGGGGGCATGGGGAGTCTTTAGCCCACCGGCAGATCTTGGGCTACAAACACTTATGCCATAGAAGTCTGCCAGTATCTCTATGGAGACTGGGAACCAGGTGACAGAAGTGGAGATCTGGAACTGACTCAGATTCTGGCTGTGGCCAGGTTTTGTAGGAGCAGATGCGATGTTTTTTACTACTGCTGTAAATTGCATCCATGTCAGCAAGCAGGCATCAATAAAGTTCATAAATGAAAAAGCAGGCTATTGAAAGTTGATTTTAATTAGCTATTTCTTCTAATTATGGTGGTGTTGAGTGCCATACTGGATTTCATATTAAAAGAGCAGTTAGTGTAATATATATATGTTTACCAAGGTAAGGCATGGAAACTGCATGTGTATATATGCATAAAAAATGGACTAAAAGTCCTGCAAGCAAAACAAAATCATGCAGGTGAAATTTACATGCTGAAGTCTTAAAACCAGAGGTTCTGCTTCAGTAAGTCAGTATGGTCATCTTTTATGGGAGCTGGGATTCTGATGTTAACTGAACCAAAATGTTGGTTTTACAGTTCATTAGCAGTCTTGGTGAAATGAGCAGCTCATGCTGCGTCATCTGAAAAGGTTTCTGTTTCTAAAATACTGAGTCCCAACTACAAAATTGGGAAGAGGCAGATGACTTCTTTTTCAGTCCACATTTGTCTGAGTAGAGGCAGTTGGGGTTGAAAAAAAATTTTTTTTTTAAGTACTTGCACAGCATTCTGAAAGAAAGGGACAGTTACTGTTTTAAGAAAATTTCTATAGGGCAAAGACATGTGGTCTCCTGACATGTATAGGATCTATAAAACAGGTCTTCAGTAAGCTCTTTCATACACATTTACTTGTTCCTTCTTTGGTTAAATGATTTCCGGCAACACGCTTGACAGCTGTGAATGTTCGGGTCCCGCAGATCTCTCCCTGGACGAGACCCATTAGCAGTGTGAGCGGGTCTGGGCACACATACGCACAGTGAGCTGATTCTTGCTTATCCTGACAGGAGGAATTTAAAAAATGTGCCAGCTTTCAAGGGTCAGAGGCTAAAATATGGAGGTACTTGTTGCATATTTTGGTTGTCCCTTTAACAGACAGTTTGACACATTCTTTCAGTGAACTTTCTGGAAGACAAATAGCTCAAACTGGACAAAGGAGAAATTGCTCTTGTCAGGATTCCTGTACATGTAATTACCTTCAGGTGTCAAGTGCACTTAGTGATTGCTGATTTAAATTTTTTTTTTGCTGTTCAGATATTTATACCTTGCTGCCGGTGTGCTATTTAATTTTATTAATGTGGACATTCTTAAAGGGAGGACACAGAAGATCATTTGTTTCAGACTTCTCTTTTCCTTGTGAAATGGCTGGTTTCACAACATCAGTAGTTCTTTTGGTCTGCTTTTTCAGTCAGTCATGTGGAAAGGATATGCAGATCTCCTTGCATGACTTAAGGACTGAAAGTAGCTCTTAAGCCTTTCCTCATTTTACATGTATGATAGCTGGATTGTTTTGAAAAGAATAACTGTTTAAAACTCCTTTGTTCCTTTGCTTTTAAGCTTTTTGTGTATGATATACTTAACAGTTTTGGAAGAAGTTAAATCAGCTAATCCACCGTGATACAAAAAACTGTGACAGGATGCACAGAAGCACAGGTGCTTCTTGAAATTACTAGCCTGGGAATGTAATTGTCAATACTTGTTACTCTGCATTCAAGGGAATATTCACATATTTTTCCAGCAGTAAGCAACTAATGGAAGGATGAAATTACTGTAGTTGAAAACTGAAAGTCTCAGAATTCAAAGCAGTACTGAGAGGACATAGTATGAAATCTGTTTTGAATATGTCTGGCTTGAACTTTTCCTGATGACTAGGAATATAAATCCTGTACTAAGAAAAAAAAATATATATATATGGGATAGATGATAGTCAATATAAAGGAAAAAGGATGTTTTATTATGGATTGCTGTATTTAGATATACTCAGTCAAAATACCACTACAAAAGATCTCAACGTAATTTGTTTTGTATGCAGCAGTTCTTAATAATTTAATTTAACATTAGATAACCCTTTGCTCATCCAGGAACTGCTGGAATTTCATAGCTCTTTTTCTTCTCAGTGACAAATTATGATTGGTTCTCTATTTCCAAGAAAATCTGGGGATTGGCACTTTATTTAGTCTATATATGAACACAGTCTCAAAATGACAGAGGGACAATGTTCAAGCTAATTATGTAGGGAATTATTGCCTTTGTTCATATAGGAACCCCTTTACTATTTGGGAGAGTGGGTTAATTATATGATCTGGCATTCATTCTTCTATGCATCATCATCAGACAAACAAAAATAAGAAAAAAACCCTCGGCTGGCATTTTTGCCTAAGGGCTGCTGAGAGCTGATTATTCTTCTAATCAGAACCATCACAATCAAGGGAGACAATTAGCTAGGTTAGGTCTCTGCTGATTTCTCTTGTGGCCCTAAGTATCAGATGGCCCTGAGCACTCTTGAATCCTATCAACAAGTATTTGAGTAATACCTGTTTTGCTCCACCTGTTGTCATTAAAACCTCTTTTCTTCTGTTGAAGTGCTTGGTTGTGTGCATGCTTATTTGTATTACATTGATATCAGAAGGCATTAGCTATCCTTCAGAAGACAAACCTTTTCAGTCTAGATAATAAATTATTGAGTTTAAGCTTCTAGTTATAGTATAGGATGTTAGACATTATTTTAATACACAATGTGCACATATCCGAGTGTATCTCTATTTTTGTATCTTTAACAATAGCATTTCTTTTCATATGTAGACCAAATAAACATACTTGAATAGTCATATATATAATCAGATATACAGCTTGGGCATGTAATGTTGTGAACCTATGTGTTTGTAAATAGCAACGTGCTCCTTCTGCCAGCAGTCTGCTCCAGTGATTAATTGTGTTTTTTCCATAATTTTTGCACACAGCCAATACTGTTTTGCTTAGCTGGAGTTTATCTATCCAAGTGGTCTGCTTGATATCTAAATGAACTAAACATTATAGTTCATAGGCCTGATTTTGTCATATTCGTCTCATGTGTTTATGTGCTGAAACCAGAGAGTTGCTCCTGGGTTTGCCCTAGTGCAACAGAAGGTGAAACTTAATCCAGAAGGGCTTGGGGGGTGGATGTTTTTGTCTGCAGATCATGTGTACCAAAGTAAATCTCAAGCTGTCATATAACCTTTTCCTGCTAAATTCTTAAAAACTCTTAATGACTCAATAATGCTTTTGTTTCTTCAGTTTCTAGGCTGTTTTTGTATAGTGTGTGGTTTACTAATGTTAAAAAATGAAATGAGCCCAATGTATGTAAAATAGAAAACACATGATTAGCTACCTACTAGAGGCAAAAGAAGAAACAGAACACAGAAGGTGACTGAACCAGGAATTTCCCATAACAGTCTTTAGAACTTGTTGGTACTCCCAGAACCTCTGAATGGGGTTCAGAGGATTAAAATCCCTCTTATTGTAAGCAAAGATCAAGTCTGAGAACACCTTATGAGACTGAACATGTACAAGTCTATGGGGCTGGATGACATGCATCCCAGGGTTCTGAGGGAACTGGCTGATGTGGTTGCCGAAGCACTCTCCATCATATTTGAAAAATCATGGCTGTCAGGTGAAGTCCCCAGTGACTGAAAAAAAGGTAACGTCACTACCATTTTTAAGAACGGGAGAAAGGAGGATGACAGGCCAGTGAGCCTCACGTCTGTTCCTGGGAAGATCATGGAACAGATCCTTGTAGAAGCTATGTTAAAGCACATGCAAGACAACGAGGTGATCCAGGACAGCCAGCACGGCTTCACCAAGGGCAGGTCATGTCTGACCAATCTGGTGGCCTACTACAGTGGAGTGACAGCATTGGTGGACAAAGGAAGGGCAATATGTGTCATCTGCCTGGACTTGTGCAAGGCCTCTGACATGGTCCCACACCACATCTTTATCTCTAAATTGGAGAGATATAGATTTGAAGAGTGGGTAAAGAATTGGTTGGATGGTCACAGACAGAGGGTTGTAGTCAATGGCTCTATGTCCAGGTGGAGGCCGGTCATGAGCAGTGTCCCCCAGGGATCCATCTTGGAACAAGTGCTCTTCAACATCTTTATCAATGACAATGAGATTGAGTGTACCCTCAGCGAGTTTGCTGATGACACCAGGCTGAGTGGTGAAGTTCATGCAATAGAGAGGAGGGATGCCATCCAGAGGGACCTGGTCAGGCTTGAAACGTGGGCCCACAGCAACCTGACGAGATTCAACATGACCAACTGCAAGTTGCTGCACCTGGACTGGGGCAATCCCAGATATGTGTACAGACTGAGAGAACTCCTTGAGAGCAGCCCTGCGGAGAAGGACTTGGGGTTCTAATGGACAAGAGGCTTCACATGAGCCAGCGGTGTGCTCTTGCAGCCAGGAAGGCCAATGGTATCCTGGGCTGCATCAAAAGAGGGGTGGCCAGCAGGGAGAGGGAGGTGATCGTCCCCCTCTACTCTGCCCTCAAGAAGGACCTGGAGCTGTTGGAGTGGGTCCAGAGAAGGCCACGAGGATGGTCAGAAGGCTGGAGCACCTCTCCTACAAATAGAAGCTGAGGGAGTTGGGTTTGTTCAGCTTGGAGAAGTGAAGACTCTGGGAAGACCTCATTGCAACCTTCCAGTGCTAAAAGAGACTTTAAACAGGAGGGAAACTGACTTTTTACTTAGTCTGACAGTGATAGGACAAGTGGGAATGATTTTAAAATAAAGGAGAGGAGATTTAGGTTAGATATTAGATAGAAATTTTTTACTCAGAGAGTGGTGAGGCACTGGCACAGGCTGCCCAGAGAAGCTGTGGCTGCCCCATCCCTGAAGGCGTTCAAGGTCAGGATGGATGGGTTCGTGGGCAACCTGATCAAGTGGCTGGCAACCCTGCCCACGGCAGAGGGGTTGGAATTAGATGATCTTTAAGGTCCCTTCCAACCCAAGGCATTCTATGGTTCTATGTTTATGTAAATTTCGTAGTATTTCTCTAGCATAAAAATTGGTATGAAGTTATGAAAAAAAAAAAAAAAAAAGCTTTTTTTTCAGAACATAGATTCCTTCGGTTATTATTGCATTTAATAATGGCTTATTGGAACAAACTGGGAGTTTTACACCAAATTTCTTTCATTCTAAAAGTCATGTCAAGATTATTCTTTTTATTTGTTGATGGAATAACACAACATTTTAAATGGCTGTTTTTTTTTCCAACTAGGTGATCTTGCTAACATTGTTCTTGAAGTAGATTTTGGAACAGGATCTGGTTACTGTAGTCTTAGCAGAATGTGGATTCTTGGATTTTAGACTTCGATGAATTTAATGACAATGTCAATATTCAACTCAGCAGACAAAAAAAATCTAATTTTAAAGATATAAAAATAAGTGAAACAATGTTTAACCAATCAGCCTCAACATATTAACAAGTTATCCTCTCTGTTGTGCTGTACTGGAAATCTGAGTTTCAAGTTGAGGAGTTCAAAATAATTGATTTAATTGGAAGCAACAACAGGTTTCAATTAGCCTTAATGTAAGTTTTGTCATTTGTAATGCAGTAAAAAGAATGGATATTCCATACCCCGTGTGTTAAGAGCACAGATGCTTGAGCAGACTGTATGTTTCTATGCAACACACACATATATAAATATATAACTGATATTGGAGCTGATTTAGTCTCTTGCTGTCTGGGCAGTAAATCAAGAGCATCATCTCAGCACGTAAAAGCTAGAAAATTACACAAGTGAAGTGAATTAAGCTTTAATGTTTGAACACATAGGAATTACGTGCTGCAACCAACGTTCAGATTACTGGTAAGATCAATGGTAGAGTATTGATAAAGTCTCATTTTTTGTCTCACTTAGTGTGGGGATAGTGGTGATGTCATGACCTTCTAATGGACTGTATTTAAAATGTTAATCCTGGTAAGACTTTTTTTTTTCTTTTGTGCTATAAAAGTTGCCCACTCATTAAAGTAAAAGCTTTTTAACCCTTTCTCTTTGAGGATTAAGAGTCAAGTATTGAGCGTTAAGGATATCTGTAGTTCAGTTTCCCGGAGATAGAATAATTAAATGAAAGTCATAAGAGGAATTACTGTAATAATATTGATAATGAATGATTCTCAGTATGAAGTTATTCGTTTTTGTGGTTCATATCATAAAATGCTGTGTTCACACATTCTTCTTTGGCTGAGGTAGTATTCCTCTGACATCAGCATAATAATGGATAATTTTATACTATTATATAGTCCATGCAGATTCACTGCTTTGTTGAATGTTTTCTCCACAGTCAGACCTCAGTTCAGTTAAGCATTTAACTATTCACCTGAATCCTTTGGCTTAGCATGTGCTTAAAGTATCAGCTTAACTACTATCTTGAGCAGAGCTGCTGATTACCCAGACCTTTCTTCAGTCTAACAAAAGATCTCCTAACATATATTTAAATGCATTCAAATGTCTGAGTTACCACATGCTCACGAATGAGTAAGGGGGAAGATATGCTAGAAGCAGAAGATGCTTGATCATTAACAAAACTAGTTCAAAATAAAAACAGATAATGGATGAAATAGAAAACAAACAAACAAACAAACAACAAACAACAGTAGAATATTTTGGTTCAGCAACTCAGGAAAAACAACCTAATAGCTAAGCTAAAGGGAATAATTTTTTGTTGGACAATTTCTTTCTGTAACTGTAATTGTTAACCTTTTTTAAAAGGAAAAACCTTTGTTTTTTTTTCAGTGTAAAACCATACTACCACTATACTTAAATTACTGTTTGAATAAATACAAACATTGATAATATATTTAAAACACATAATTTGTCTTTCGGTTGACGTATTTCATGTGCATAATAATTAAGATTTTTTTTTTTTTTGCTTCAGTGATGAAGGGAAAAGTTAAGGAAACAAAGCAAATGACCTCCAGACATACAACATGTTTTCTCCAAATCTGGTGAATGCCAAAGCCTTAAATTCCATTTTGCTCCTGAGAGCTTGGATGAAATAATTTAGGAGAAAATTTTAATTTGAAGGAGGGAAGTGCAGGACTCTACAGACGTTTCTTGCCGTGTAGTAAGAAAAAGGAGGTTTAAAACAGATTATGTTTGCTTCACTGTAAAAATTATTGCAACACGTTTTTGGTGCATGATAACTTCTCCAGAACTTCAGAGAGTCGGTTTAAGCATAAGAAGAGCATTCCTAAAGAAAAGGCCAACTGACTGTGAAGTGTGCATCCTTAGAAGTGTTGGACAAGCTGAGCAGTATAAAACTCTAAGCTATCTCTGAACTGTAATAAACATCTTTTCACTTGTATTATTCTTGGTTTGAGTCAGAAATGACTTACAAAATGAAAGGATGAATCTTGATGTCTGTATTCTATTTTAATCAACCGTTAGCTAAACTTAAATTTTAGAAGCCTTCATTTGTGTATTGTTATGTGACAGCCTCTTTGAAGATCTGGTGATATCCATTTAAACCCAGTTTTTAATATAGTCACTTACGTAAGTGTTTTGATTAAAATTACAAACTGGTATTATGGAAATCAAGATTTTTTTTTTTTCCTGTGGCATGAACTTGTCTCTAGAAAACAGTCTTGTCACTGAGGAGCTGACAAAATATATGACAAAATATACCTGTTCCTCTGACTGTTACAGGTAGCAAAGACGAAAATACTCAGTTGTTAAGCATTTGAGAACTGCTACGCTTGGTTAGACACATTTGTAATCAGCTGTATCTCTTCTTATCACTCGTCTTCTAAACAATGCAACATCACAAATTATAAATCACTTTCCTAGCTATGAAATTCATGGTATAAATTACATCTCTGGCAGAGACTGCCAGGTGTCAGACTCAAAAATGAGGAGCACATGCTTTTCCATATGACAACTAAGATCATAGAATCATAGAACTATAGAATTGCTTGAGTTAGAACGGAGCTTAAAAGGCCATCTAGTCCAACTGCCCTGCAGTGCACAGGGACACCTACAGCTGGATCAGGTTGCTCAGAGCCTTGCCCAGCCTGACCTTGAAGGTCTCCACAGATGGGGCTTCCACCACCTCTCTGGGCAACCTGTGCCAGTGCTTCACCACCCTTATCATAAAAAATGTTGTCATTATATCCAGTCTAAATCTTCCCTCTCTCAGTTTGAAACCATTTCCTCTAGTCCTATACCAACAGGCCCTGCTGAAGAGTCTGTCCCCTTCTTTCTTGTTGCCCCCCTTTAGGTACTGAAAGGCCGCTCTCAGGTCTTCCCTGAGGAGCCTTCTCTTCTCCAGGCTGAACAGCCCCAGCTCTCTCAGCCTGTCCTCACAGGGGAGGTGTAAGATGTGTAATTCTGTGCCACAGAATGGTGTGCATTGATTTCCCAAAGTTTCCGTGGGATCCAAAAATGCTTAGACCGACTGATGAAGAAAAATCTGTCATGCTGTGTTGAGCATGGAGAGCCTGAGCCTCTGGCTATACAAAGGGTGAATGGCTGTTGTGCGGGAGTGCTGGGAAGGCGTCACCGTGTCTGGACATCCTCTGCTGGCCAGTACTGGGAGCTGCTTGCTGGCCTTGATGGGAACTTTCAGGCCCAGGATGACTGCTGTCACTGCTTCCACACTGACACTTCTATCTCTGCGTGTCTGCCCACAGAATATGTCCAGTTTTAATCTCCTATCTCTGCAGATTATATCTTTCTCAGATTGTGTGTTCATGCCCCAGGTATGTGTTTAAACTATGAAAACTTTGTTCTTGCATTTTAAGGTTTGGGGAGATACTCTGTGCGCAGTGCTCTGCCAGACAGCCTATATTGCAGGGAGTCAAAGCAGGCAGCAGAGAACAGTGGAAGCTGTTAGCTGTGATGCACTCCTTGAAGGCAGCAGAAGAGATGAGGGATTGATGCTGGATCAGGTGCAAGTGGGAGGGTGAAATACTTCTGGGGAATGCAGACAGGCACCCACTAAAACAAGGACAGAAGAGTTGAGGATTGCATTACTTTGGTCTTGGATACAGGTGGTACATCTGGATGTACCAGAAGAACAGAGTAGAAAACAGGCATGTGGCAATGGAAGGAAATATTCTGTCTCTAGATATGCTATGCCTATTTTGTAAACAATTTTATTTTCTTTCTACTTTATTTTCTTTTAATATACTTTGTTTCTTTGTTGTTAAAGTAATACTTCAGCATAACTGTGAAATAAGAATTAGTTCATATGCTCAATAACTCATTTTAACATTTCTGGAACAATGCTAAAGCTTTCCAATAGACAGTAATGGTTATTGTCAGATCTGTACAGTCCCTTCCTCACGGTCCCTTCCGTTTGTGGAGTCTGTGCAACAAACAGGAACAACAAGAGAGAGCAAGGAGAAAAACCTTTGGTTAGTTTTTCTGTGATATACTCTGCTTCTTAACTTAGTGTCTGTCTTAACCCTAGTGTCTGTACTTCTAAAATAGTAACTATGTTTTATGCAGACAGGGTCATCATTCAGTTCTGAGTAAAGCGATTTAACTACAGGCTGAAGATTGGAATTTATTTAAGATTAATTTGGAATCACTTTTACAAAAATGCAATAGGGAAATTAAGAGAATAGCTTCAGCTTTACCTCTCAGAAATTCCTGATTGATCTGAGAGCAATGTGTTTTATTTTGTCTCCCTATCTTTTTCTATATGTGAATATTTTATACATACATATAAAAGTAAATGAACAAGTTTTGCACCTTTTGTCGAATTGAGCTGTATTTATACATATTGAAAAACTATCTCAGTTACTCTAGAAGAAATATTAATTCCAAAACCCCATAATAAGAGCCACATTATGGGAGCTCCATTACTTGAAAAAGTGAAAAAGAACGTAAAGATTGTATTGATTTCTGTATTTGTCGATCTCATTCAGTTAAAAAATTTAATTGTTGCCCATCAGATTGTAATCTTTGTAATGTTTTAGGTGCTTTGTAGACTAATTGGCAGATTATAGTCCAAAGCTTTTTGAATCATATGTGTAAACCTAGAAGCCATTTGGGTCAGGACCTATGTTGTTCATACAACATATGAAGTGTAAGATAAATTTCTCTGTGGGGATAAACATTTTAAGTCCAGTTTTTCAGCTACTGTGGGTAGCAAAATGAAACCTGATGGAAAAAAAAATTATAGTCTATATGCTATATGTCTTTAGAAAAAATTACAAGATTGAAAAGAAAAAAATATCAACGTTAATAACTTTGCTACTCAGTGCTGATGCAATCTGTAATCTAAAAGTCTGGTTGTTTGTTTTTCTTTTAAAGTACAATTTGCCTAGCATAAGAGAGAGACTAATATGCAAGGGTAACAAGAGGAAGGTAAAATTATTATATTTCTCCATAGAACTTTCTCTAAAATACTGTTTCAAAGTCAATAAATACTTTTTTTCACTAGGTCTCTTAAATAAAGACAAGGTAATTGCCTAGCAAGAAATAAATTCATTGACTGAAGCCCACTCTCCTGATAGCAAATTGTCTGCAAATACATTTATGTACTTTTTAATCATTCTGATGTTGTTGGGTTTTTTTACCTGAATAAGTTTAAATAGCTTTTGAGAATGTGTTTGAATACATAGGTTATTCATGCTTGTGTCGAGGTTTGTTTTGATTTTGGAATTTCTTCTTATGCTTCTCGGTCAGTTTGTTCTGTTTTTTTTTTTTTTTTTTTTTTTCCTCTCCACATTTTGCTCAGGCTATTTTGTATTTTGTCTGTATTCATTCTTTTTATCTGGAGGATTTGGAGTTTTGAACATAGCTTATTAAAACATACACTGTGTGTTAAACATAAATACTGTGAAACATCTTGAGGATAAAGTTCATTTCACACACTCACATGTTGTGGGATGAAGGGCTAGATTTTAGCAGTTGCAAGTTTATTAGGGTGACTGAGACTTCAAATTCTATGCAGATCACAAAACATTTGGAATTAATATTGTTGGAAGATTGAGAGATTAATAATGAATATCTGTATGTTGGAGGGAAGCATTTCTAATGCAAAAGCAATAGTATGTGCATATGCAATGGCTATGCAGTTTTATCAAAATATATGTTTCTTCTCACATACTGCCCTTGTATTTACTGGTGCAAATTGATACAGGGTTTTTTGCCTAGGAGTATTGAAGAGGTGGAGATTACAGCTTGTATGAGTTAGCTATCATGCTGCAATCTGCTTTTACTGTATTAGTAGGAAAAGAAATTTGCAAAGCTGACTTGCATTATGTATACCTCCTCACGGAAACAGACTGCTGTTGTTCGCTATCATTCAGTGTACAGGTCGACATGCTTGTTGTGCAAGTGTTCTTTTCTTTCATTTTGTGAGTGTGAGAAGCAAGACCTTTCTGCAGATAGGGCATTGTTCTCCATATCCATTAATAGATGTCAGCACATGCCTCAGGCAGGGTTAGCAAATACCAGTCACAGAATCACATTCCATCAAGGCTGATAGGCTGTGTTTTTCTGGGTTAGACACATGGTCAACATATGTTAGAAAGCTCCAGTCTGGACTCTTTAGTAGTGCTCATACCTATTTTATTTGTGTTGATTTTTAAGAACTGAGTATGCTATTGTCTCCCAAATCTGTCTGCTTGAAAAATAGATGTTAATGCAGCAGACATAAGGTAAGATTTTCTTGCTTATTTTAAAAAAGATTGATTTACTAATGAATCCTCAGCCTACAGTTTTGCTGGTATAGGCCAGAGGTAGTTGAGGTGGATTCTGTATTTTAAAGCGTGAGTGTGTGATAAAAGATGAAACCAATACCTTGGATGGTGATAGTGTGTGAAGCAGACAAATGGAAAGTGTGTGGTATTGATGACCACATTTAAAAATGTGGGTAGTAATGACCAGATCTCCTCATTCTACCTCAGATAAAGCGGGATAAATGTTACTGGTGAACTCTAGAACAGTTTTACAGGGTAGAACTAGTTTGAACATTAGTAATGAGCTTGTGTCCACAAATCAACTTAACAAAGTGACTGGCATCACCCCAGACATTTTGTACTCTGTGTGGGCAGGGTCTCCAAACACGAATCTCGGGCTGCTTGTGTGTGGAACCCTTCAGAGTATGTTACTTGAGTCTCCCAACACTGAAGTTTGTCGTGGAAGTCTAAATGATGCCTTTGACAGAATAATAGCTCTTCCTTCTCCCTCCCTTCCTTCCTTCTCTTTTCATCCACCTCAGCAAGTTAAATGCTTTCAGCAATGGAAAATCAATAGCCAGGTACAGTCTGTAGTCATGGGGATTAAAGCTATTGACGCTGGAACAGCTGAGAATGCGAGCCTGACCTCCTTGGGATCGGGGCTGTGAAATGTTGAACCCTTTGCCACCTTTATTATCCATGGCACAACTGTGCCACTGAAGCCCCCAACATGCAATGAGCACTTTGCTTCAGAAGTTGCAACAAAAGAAAAATTCTGAAGGATCAGGCAAAAGTTGTGTGTGCCATCTTTGAACCAAAGTCCTTTCACAAATGCAGAGCCTGAGGAAACAGTTTTAATAAACAGAATGAAAAACGTCCAGTTCATCGATTAGGAGGTGCAAAATGATGGGAAGTTAAGTGGTTGAGGGTGTTGCAGTAGTTGAGGATCTCTGGAGTACTCTCAGATTTATAGGTGGGAAATAAATGTTGATTTGTTTATTTCCCCCCTCCCTCTTATCTACTCAGGGAAGAGCAATTAGTTTCCATTTTTTAATGTTTGCATTATCACGGAACATATATCTTTCTGCAGTGCCAGCTATAAAAAGTCAATATAGGACCCAGCTGTACAAATAAACACAGTTGTGAGTGTAAGGAGGAAATTGTTAACAGTAAGTGGAGTAAACACATTTTTGCACAATTTATTCTTTAAAGAGCTTTTAAAGAATGAAAACAAATAAAAGATGAGTCTATACTTCTAAATTTGGCGCATTGGTACCTTATGCCACAACTGAAATTTTCACTAGATTCAGAAGATGAGGTATTTTGAGTCTTTGAGGTTAATGAAATTAACAAAGTATATGTCAACTAAAGAACTCTACTCCTTTCCTCCTGTGTTTTACAGTTTTTTTTTTATTTTTTTTATTTTTGCCATGATTCAGCTATAAGCCTTCTTCTTTTTGCGAAGGATGTATTTCAGTGAAGGCACGTTAGGAATTTTTCAACAATCAGGTTTTATTTTTTTAAAAAAAGGTGTTTTTATTTTTAGATCTTTATCTGTATAAAGTTATATAGCTATATAAAGTTTCTATATATAGACAGATAATATAATTTCTGAATACTGTTTGTTTTTTTTTAGCAACAGCCTTGATTAGTTGTTTCATTTTCATTTTGTCAGTGTTTCACTTCCTACACGGTCTTTTCTGATGGTATTTTATATACATTTATATAGATATTTCTATCTTTCTAGAGATATTTGTAGATAGGTAGATATAAAAATATCTATTGATAGATTTTTTTTTCCTCGTTTCAGAAAGTTAAAGACTGTTACCAGATAGATTTTGAGGAGGGTTCTTGTTTCTGGAAGTTAAGAGAATTGAAAGGTTCTAAGTAATCAGCTGCTGAATAGCCATCCACTTTGAAAGCATTGGAGAAATGAAGTTCCAGAGTGTGAAGTTTATCTTTGCTCAACAATGTTGTAAACCTTGGCCTGTCATATCCAAAGGTAGTTTTCAAATCAAATGACTATGCAGAGATTGGTGCTAGTAACATTTCAAAAGGTCTAGTTTGGGATTAGCACAGGAGAAAAATAATTACTGTGAGCTTGGTATTTTTCGGTGTTTTTCTTCTGTTATGGCCAAACATTCTTTGACTCTTCAAAGCTACCCAGTGCTTAGCAAGTTATTTTCTCTAAAAAACCTAAATTCTAGTTGAAGGTGATCTGTTTCATGTTTCTGCCCATATCTGTTCCTTGTAGCAGGTCACTTGTCTTGTTTAAATAGGCAGTAGGATGGCAACTGATTAAAATCCGGTTGTTTAGCAAGGAAGAAAACCCATAAGAAAGCACCATGTCTCTTGTGTGTTGGCTGATAAGAAGGGGCAAGTGCATGAGATTCTGCAGGGAGGCAAGCCACCTAATGCTTTTCTCATGAAGCCCAGCTTAACATAGTTCTGTTCTAATTTATATTCATTTTGGGTGTTTGTTTTGTGTCCAATCCAAACAGTATGAAAATCTCCCAGACTGGATGGACATATTTGGAATAAAAGGGGAAGGTAAATATCTAACAGATATATGTGCAGTTAAATGCAGGGAGATCACTCAGCTCTTTCAAGAAATGCGATAGGCTCCTGCAGCTGGCTGTAAAACAGTAATTGGGAGTCTGATGAAGTCTGTCAAGTGCAGGAGCCTGATTCTGTTCAGCTGTGTAATTGTGATGGAAGGCAGCCAGCCAAAGGCAGAGACCTAGCTTCAACCTTTTGGGAGACTTGTTCCAGCAGAGTGGGTGGGAAAGTAAAACGAAGGTTACAAATAATAAGTTTCTCTGCCTGATTGATAATGAACTGGTAATAAGTGGCCTTATTATAGTAATAAGTTTCCCATGGAAGCCCAATGATTGCAGAGAAGCTTTAGCTGAGTGTGTGTGACCACATCTTATTTTGATCAGCTGTAGCACAGCAAAGCTGTGTAATTATCATAATCTAACAATTAGCCTGGCATCCTTTCCCAGTGTTTAATTACTCCAATAAATGGTAATTGAATAGAGGGCTTAATGACAAGAGAATAAGTTTCTTTCTGCATTGTATACTTAACTTGCAGTCTTGTCTATGCATAATTTTTGAATGCTTTTTTTTTTTTTTTTTTGTCCGCTCTGCCCCCTATTTGCTTGCTCAGGATAGCAGTATCCTTCTAGAGATTTGAAGTATCACTGTCTTGCTACTGTTAGCAAACCCACTTCTCTTAGCATCTGGAAAACATTGAATTTTCTTTTGGTTTGAATAGAGCTAAAATTAAAATAGCTTTTTGATTACTTCATTGTTTGTGCATCAGAATAATTGTTGATTCAGCACAGCTATGGGAACAGAGTTTATTAAATGTTGTGACAAAGCCAGTAAGAAGAGCAGAAAAGCATTAAAGTGGTTATTTTTGCGTACCACAGAAATAGCATCTTCAAAATTATCTGCAGTAAAATGGTGCACTTAATCCCACAACCCCTCGGATAATTAACAACCACAAGATTTCCCCCATCACACAGCAGCAGCTTTAAGGTAGTTGAAATGAGAGGGCTTGAACTATTTAAAAGAACAAAGGGTAAGGAGGAGTTACTCTGCTGTGTGAGTAGAGTTTGGAATGGTGTATACTTGCAACCTAAACAGAGGCAAAAAATGTGAGTGAATTCAGTAGAGTGGAATGGTAAATAAGTGACGTCATCACATTCCAAATGCAATTATAGTGTTGTTCTTGTAAAGGACATTAAGGTTCTGCAGAATATGTTTTTAGTATTATTGCACACACAAATACCTATGTTCTACTTATCTCTGCATTGCATATACAAATACCTACTTTATACTCATCCGTCCATTATTAATAGTTTGACTAAATAGTTTCATAACTAGCTAACAGAAATAAACTGAATTTTCAAACTATTTAAATATTTTTCCACTTGAAGCTTCTCCTGCGGCTAGTGCTTTTATGAGAAATATTTATTTTGTCTAATAAAATTTAGTAGTAGTTCAGCCTTTTTTGGGACACTCACAGGATCGTCTCACCTGGATGCTTTTTTCATGATACATATCAGAATGTAATTCTCTCTAAGACCTCCCTGTCTCTCTGAANAGGGCAATTGGTATAAGGCATTCAGCTGTGGCAGTGTCCTTTATGCATCGGTGTCCCTGGCTATGCAGGATCCATGCAGCAGTATCAGGGCCATTTGCATCTGATCATTTCTGGTGCCAAACTTGAAGACAAGAATTTCATAATTCATAGTTAAGCAGTTATTTGAAGTATTTTGTTGTTCCTGATGAAGCTTTACTGCATGCATGTAACAAAACAGGCTCAAAATAAAGAAAGGTTGACATAGTAAAAGGAAAATTTTCCAGTACACTTATCTTGAAGTAGAGCATCTGGCATGTCGATTTTACAGGAAGGATGATAGAATGTAACTAATAA
>VXAV01010178.1:35391-47850 GCA_013399715.1 Alectura lathami | reverse complement strand
ATATTTTGCTGGTCTTACAGTTCTCCAGTTAAAGTTACCATGAATTTCTTTCCATCCTGAGTACTTGGACATTAGAGCAGTGGCACTTGAGCTCAGAAACATCCTTATGACTGCCTTTGCTGGAAACTGTATGCAAGTTTTGCATAGCAGGCTGATGCTTGTTGGTTATAGTAATGTTTGGGTTTAGAAGCTACTTAGCTATCTGTCTCTGTCTTCAAAATAGCTTTTATAGCCCTACTGCTTAATAGCTAGCTTTGTACTCCCTAAGTTTCCAAGACTCTGTTTGAATGTCACCTGACACAAAACAAAGGTTAATTGTGTTTGAAGAATAGCTGTGTTTTGCTGTGTGTAAGGCAGACTGCAGGGAGACAGATGACAGTATTTGCAAGAAGATTTGCAGACCCTGTCTGAGCTTTGGGGAAGCTTTTTCAGTTGATATCTACCACACCACTATAATCTCTAGATAAGATTTGTTTCTTCTTCATGGTGAATTTTATACAGATCCTGTTTACCACCTGGTTCCAGGAGTGCATAGAGGTCCAGATGAGGATCTCCTAGCCTAGCTGAGGAAAGGAAAAGAACATCAGTAGCATTACTTACAGGCATGTTGAAAAGTGAGCTTTCCATTTTGTGTTGAAAGGGGTTTGAAAAAGAGAGACATTTTTATGCCTTAAATACAGTCTGTGGGAAATCCTGCTGCTGTCATCTCTCCAAATACATCTGTGAATCCATTCCACCTTCCATTTCTGTGTGGTGCTCTTCAGCATGTGTATGCGGCTAAACATTGTTAAATGCTTTCACCTAAAGTGAAACTTTCGTTTTACTCTTAATACCCGACTTTGCACTACTAACAAGAGTCTGTAAATGTTAACTGTTTTCCTCTTGAATGTGGTTTAAAATTATTTGAAATGACTTTCTGGGGTGTTTTTGTTTTTATAACTTCGAGGAGTTTCTGATGAGTTTTTCTGTGAGCTACCCATGGCCACCCCTCGCCTTCCTGCTCAGGTCAGAAGCCTTTGTTGTTTTTCTTTAGGAACCCTGTGACAGGAGAAATGGAAACAATTTCACTGCTCACTCCAGCGTGCACAAGGCAGATTTTCTTCCCTCTTTTGGAAAAAGCAAAATTTGTTCTGCATCTGTTAAGTACTCATGTTAAGTCTTTGATTACTGACTTCTTTAAGATATTACAAGAACATAAATAAATAAATACTTGCTCTCTGCTTCTTAGTTGGGTAATAACCTCCTTTCAGTGTTGCTGTTGCTATATAGCGAATAAAGTTTGCTCAGAGCTGCTTAATAAAATACCTTGGTACATGTTTTCCCTCGAGCAGGTTCACTGCTATGCCAGCAATATCAGCAAAGATCTGCCAGTTCAGATCACTTAAAATGCACACCTTTCTCCCTTTTTGGAGGCACAAATGTAAATGAATGCTGGCTAACGCAAATAACCGTGGGCTGAAATGAAAGATCTGGCAAAGCAGGGGAGGAGGAGAGATGGCCGGTGGGATGAAGGAGGTGTGGTAATCATTCATCTTCACCTTCAGGTCAGCTCTGCAACCAGTGCTTGCCTCTTGCTTTCATGTCCCACTCTGCTTGACTGGGACACTTGGCTGGTTCAGTACTGGCAGAAGCAGAAATAAGAGTGAACCGGCTGAAGCACAAGCAACCAGAGAGGGGGGATGTTGTGGTTTTGTTTGTTTAACAAAAGCAAAGGGGGGGACTTGTTTGATTTCTTTTCTAACGTGGATTTCAGGTGTGGTCACAAATTTAGTTGTCCGTCTTTGTGTGCTTATAATCTAAATTATCATGGACGGTGTGGTCGGATTCACCCCTTCGTATTCAGCTATTCACAGTATAGAGTCTGTGAAATATCTGCCTAGGCTCTGCTTTTAGTTAAAGGAGAGAAATAGCTGTTCTTGTAATCTGATCCGTCTCTCCCCACTGCACCATCGGCCTAAACAGGTTGGATGAATTGTACTGGAAATCCCTATTTCTGTCCATTGACGTAAAGGCAGGCTGGAGAAGCAGTTCACATGAGATTATTAGTTTTGTAAAAATCCAGTGTTAAGCATGCCATAATTAGGTGTTATTGTGAAAGCACAGGCTGGTATGAGAAGCAGCCTTGATAAGAATGAGGAACCTCTGTGTTTAAAATAGACATACATGTATATATGCATACATTATTTATTTATTATTGAAATTTACCACTTTCATTGCCAATTAAAAATTAAAATTTAAATTAAAAAATGAAACCAAAATAAAGATGTATCATTGCTAGAGTGAGTCTTTCCTATTCATAATTTACAGGACATTCTTTTTCATTATGTGTAGGAAATGATATGCTGTTAACTGATATAGAGAACAGGCACTAATTTCGAAACAATACATTTTTGCAAGTGTCTTAAGACTGTATCTGTTTGTGTGACAGGTTTTGAAAGCACTGGAATACAAACAAGTATTTTTAGCTAGTGATTTAGACAAATGTGAATTTTCCTGAAGGAACTGTGGTTAAGAAAGACTTTTCCTTGTTTCAGAGTGGAACCTATGAGTCTGGCACTGGCTGAAATTATACAGATATATCATGCTTTGATGCGTGTTCAGTTTTTTCCCTTTAAAAAGCTATTTTATTGAGGCTAAATTATTGTAGAGATATGAAAAGGTATAGTTTGCTCTGAATTTATCCTTGGAGGGCCAGCAGATCATTGCTTTTTCTCTGAAATTAGATAGAAGGCTCCAGATGGCAGATTTCAAGCCCATCAGGTGTTTAAAATATGCCCCTCAGCTAAAAAGAAGTATTATAGTTAAATCTGTCATGGCCTTTTTATTGCTCTGTGGTACACTTGACAACTGCAGCCGCAAAGGAGGGAAGCTACAAGTAAGACCAGTCGGCCTGACGTGGAGCAGGTCAGTGGCTGGTTTCTTTGGCAGCCCTGGGGAGTTTGATAGACACACAGACCTGCTTTATGGAATCATTAAATCCATCATGGCATAAGCTCCCATGGAGGCAGTGAATTTGTTCCCATAGTTTCTTCCAGATTCTGTGGCAGGCATTAGAGATGAAATGTAAGTGAAATGTGGAGGGGAGAAGAAGGACATCCTCCCCCCACTAACAAAACAAAAATCCCAAGCCTCTAAGGACTCCTCAATAATAGTAATAATAATAAAGTACATCTGGGCTGGTGCCTTGTGCTGCATTTCTCAGCTGGCACTCGTTCAGACCTGTCACGTTAGGCTGAGAGCTGATAATTCATATCCCAGAATCCTTTTATCTGAGCAGAGCGATGTCTCCAGCATGTACTTCTGGCAAAGGAGTTGCAGTGCTTTTCAGATATCTTTAAAAAGCAATACGGGCTTTCCTTTGCATCTTGACAAACTGCTGCTAATCATGAAGAGAGTAAAGCCATTTCTGATGTTGCAGTAATTAGAAGTTTGCATAGTCAAGTCAGCTTTCAACACAGAGGTGACTGCTGCCTGACTTAGAGAGGAGCCTGGGTTACTTATTTTTCTGCGTATGTGGATGTTTGTATGGACACTGATTCTCAAATCAGTGGGAATCAGTGGGAGGTTGATACAGTTTTGGCTTTCTTCTTGCTTCCTTCTCCTTTTATTTTTTATTTTGTTAACAAAGAAATAAAAAGCAGATACTTTGTTTATTCAATAAACCATAGGGAAAGATAGTATATAACTTATTAGGCATTAGCAAGACAGTCATTTCAGCAGAGAAAGATGCAAAACCTTTATCCAGAAGGTCATAGGATTGTAGTCCTGCGTAAGTGGTCTCCGATAGCTCTGGTGAATTGTAAGGGTTAGATTTAAGAGCAAATGTGTGTGACTGGAGTGAAATGAAGTACTGTTAGTGATGCCCCTTTCATGAAAACATTGTCCTGTGACAAGCTCATCATGCGTTAACCGTGCGAATATCTGAACTCTTCCTTTGATTTCAGATTCCAGCAGGGTGACTACCACATCGATGTGTGCATCAACGACTACCTGGATGTGTTCTGCCCTCACTACGAAGATTCAGTGCCAGAAGATAAGACCGAACGCTACGTTCTGTACATGGTGAACTTTGATGGCTACAGTTCCTGTGATCACACTTCCAAAGGGTTCAAGAGGTGGGAGTGCAATCGGCCACACTCCCCAAATGGACCACTGAAGTTCTCAGAGAAATTCCAGCTCTTCACACCCTTCTCACTAGGATTTGAGTTCAGGCCAGGCCGGGAGTATTTCTACATCTGTGAGTATATGGAGATTTACCATTGTGGCTTAGCAGGTGCAAGAAACCCAGCTAATTTTTCACCTATGCTCTGTGGAAATGTAGAAGGCCAAACTGTGTATAATGCAGATGTTTTACAGTGAATGCAGGCTTAACTATCCCCAGGTACATTAGCCTGGAATCTAGCTAGTGGAAATGAGATTAAATCACAGCTTCTTTTCTCACATGAAATAGCATGTCAGCCTGTTCGCTGAACCGCAGCTGACTTTTAAAGCACAACACGCTGCTACATTTATTGCAACATGCTAAAGCGGAGGAGGAGGCAAGAAGGGAAGTGTGGAAGCTGTACCCAGATATGAGGAAAAATAGTTAATTCTTTGTGTGTGAAATTCCTGGATTTTCTTGTTTGCTCAGGTCAAGTATTCTTGTATCTGGAATGTTTACCATTCAAGGGAAGTAAGGTCTGTTTTGTTTCTGAGTGGTATAGCTGCTGATGGCCATAACCCAGCAGTATTTGAAGTGGTGACTTCCTGTGGCAAGCCCTCCTTGCACCAAGCCAAGTGATGCTTTTTGCTCTCACACTTTCCATCCCACCATGTTCCCGTAGCAGCTGTTTCTGCTAGCGTGGAGCAGGCAGGTGTCGTGGGAGTGGCACTTGGGAGCAGAGGATGACAATGGCCTTCTTCCCCCCAGCATGGTGGCACCTGATACTCTGAGTCCCAGGGATGAGCCAACAGGTCACCTGGCCCTGCTGTGCAGTTGCCACTGCTGCAGCTGTCATGTTTGATTGCCCCTCCAAGATCTCATTTCATCAATTTGTTTGTACCTGACTCTTCCACTTCTTGATAAGTTTTGAATGCTTCAGGAATATTTTTGTCATTTTTAGTGTTAGCTAGTGGGTTGAAAGCTGTAGATCCCAGTAGATAGCAATAAATATTGCCTTCATATGTGTAGTTGGCCTTTCTACTGTGAAACAGACCTTCCACCTCATTTCACCAGAGAAACTCAGGATGTATGATCCCTGTTTTTCTGCCTCATTTGTTCAGCATTGAGGTTTTTCTTTTTCCATTCTAAATCTACAGAGAAACGTATTCCTAGCAGACTATTTTCAATTAATTCCTTTTTCTCACAGCAAATAAAATCCTCTAATGAGTGGCTGTTCAGCAGCAAAAGAACAGTGCCTTAGTCTAGTTCTGATGCACAGTAATATTAATGATAGCAAACAGTAATATTGTTTAATTTAAAATATGTTTATGTTTTCAATATGGTGATGCAAAATAATGTAAAACCATGATATCATTTCAGATCTTGTAGCAAATAAAGAAATTGGAGTTATGGGGATAATGTTCTAGAATAAGTAAATCTGTACTGTTTGCGCCTAGTCTTACCATGTCACATACAAAAAACCTTTGTTAACTTAAACAGGAGTTTTGTGTCACCCAAAACTCTGATATTAGACTCCCTGTGGACACCAGATTTTTTTTTTAATTATTATTATTATTTGTTTTTTAATTCAGTTCCTAATCATTGTTGCTAAAACAAGCAGACATACTAAATCTAAGGAACAAAATCTCTTTACCATCATGTGACTGCAATAAAATGTAGCATAGGGATAACAACAGTAGCTACAAGCATTAAGTAAATAAATAAGTATTTATTAAAGGTGAAAACCAAACAAAATGAAGGAAAAAATATGAGAAATCTCAGCTTGGTCTATCTAGCTAATAGGTTAATTGTTAGAATAGACAAAATTCATTGAACTCTCAAGCAAGACATTACAATTCAAAAACACCCAGGGTATTTTCCTCATTTCTGGTTAAATTCAATATTTCCCTAAAAATCATTATGCATCTTCTATAACATTCATTTAACTGACTCATTTGACTGTCAAGGGTTTCCTTCAAAAGAATTGTTCCAAAGAGCTTTTAAATATGAAGAGCTTTATGATATTCAACTGAGTTTAAATTCAGTTAGTTTTAAATGAAAGGTATAACAGCAAAAAAATTAGCAGCAAAGAGGTATTCATTTGCTAGTAGCTTATTGGCCTGTTAGTCATTGAAGTAATTTTTAGCCATGTTTCAGAAACACAAAGGCATTTTTCCTGCTTTTCTCTGTTTTAAGTATTTTCCTCCTTCAGCCTTTGTACTTCTGGGGACATTGACGTTACTGATGCAGCAGTTGCAGGGAACAGAACAATTAAAAGCAAAGTGTTTCTAGGGACAGTTGTCCATCCTGGTATGTTTTTCTCCTGGTCTGTGCTGAAGAAACAAGATGGTGAAACATTGTTCCTTGTTTCCGTATCAAAATTGTCAACAGGCTTTAGTGCAGGCTACGGACGCTGCCTTTACTACCTCTCTGTACTTGCATGGTAAAGGAATCACTTCTCAGCCAGGGAAGTTCCTATCCTCAGCAGATCTTAAACTTCTGCTCTCTCTGCAAGGGGGAGGAAGACTGACCATATAATCTGCTGTATTCTGTTTAAGGATACCAAATAGATCATGCAGTCTAGACCTGTGGGAAGACAAATATTAAGTGGTTGGTTAGGTATTTAACTTAATTACTGTGTGTTTGGTGCTTTTTAAAAGTCTTCTCACTTCGCCTTTAAGAAGTGTCTCTTGCTTCAATTCTTTTCAGGAAATGCAATAATCTGAAAACAATCACCGCCTCTTTTCTGAACTGTTGGTTTCTGAAAATGACACTTTTCTTTGTTGTGCTGTGCCTTCATATATTGCTCAGAGAAACTTGAATCTCCCTTCTTTGCATAGTCATTCCAAGAAACTACAGTGGAAGAAGTATTTACCTTTCTTATTTCAAATTCATGTAGAAGGAGTGAATTCAGCATTGCAGACATGATCAACAACTACTGATTGAGTATACATTTGAAAGAAGAAAAGATAATTAAATATTTAGGGAGAAATTAACTTATATTTAGGTAGGTAATGCATTGTAGGGGCTGCGGAAAGTAAATAATAAATCATGACCTGAAGTCTCAATTTTTCCATAGTTCTTAGCATGCAGTCACCTCAGGTTATTGTGTATTAGTCTGAAAACAGTCAAAATAGTATTGCTGAACCAGAAGTGAATGAAATATACTGAAAGCAGAAGCTAGCATAAGATTCAGCAAGACCAAGTGCTGGGTCCTGCACTTTGGTCACAACAACCCCAAGCAATGCTACAGGCTTGGGGCAGAGTGGCTGGAAAGCTGTGCAGAGGAGAAGGACCTGGGGGTGATAGTCAACAGCTGGCTGAACATGAGCCAGCAGTGTGCCCAGGTGGCCAAGAAGGCCAAGGGCATCCTGGCTTGCATTAGAAACAGTGCAGCCAGCAGCACTAGGGAGGTGATCGTCCCCCTGTACTTGGCCCTGGTGAGGCTGCACCTAGAGGACTGTGTTCAGATTTGGGCCCCTCGCTACAAGAAGGACATTGAGGCCCTGGAGCGAGCCCAAAGAAGGGCAACAAAGCTGGTGAAGGGCCTGGAGCACAAGGCTTATGGGGAGCAGCTGAGAGACCTAGGGCTGCTCAGTCTGGAGAAGAGGAGGCTCAGGGGAGACCTCATTGCTCTCTACAGCTGCCTGAAAGGAGGCTGCAGTGAGGTGGGGGTCGGCCTCTTCTCCTATGTAACAGTGATAGGACAAGAGGGAACAGCCTCAAGCTGCACCAGGGGAGATTAGGAAAAGCTTCTCCTGTGAGAGAGTGGTCAGGCACTGGAACAGGCTGCCCAGGGACGTGGTGGAGTCTCCTTCCCTGGAGGTGTTCAAGAAGCGCCTAGATGTGGCACTTAGGGCCATGGTTTAGTGGGCATAGTGGTGTTAGGCTGACAGTTGGACTAGATCTTAGAGGTCTTTTCCAACCTTTATGATTCTGTGATTCTAAATACTTAGTGATGTAAGTGTGAGTTTAATGCCCTTTGGAAAGGAAAACAGGTTTGGATTTGCAAGTGAAGATATGGTACCATGCAAAGGAAGATGAACACAAAATCAAGCAGGGGAAAAAAAAATCATGAAATGTATAATATTGTGTAATTAAAAATGAGGGTATCATTTTCATTACTTTAACCTAATTATAGGTATTTCATTTTTATTAATATAGTAAATACGGGATAAAATACCAGTAATAGCTTGGCAATATACCATCAGAGCTAATGAAATCAAGAGGTGAAGACACAGCTATAACCAGACTGGTACTGACGATACAGAATCTTGGCAACAATTTCTCAACCATGTTGCTTTTTTGATTTAAGCTAGTTCACATTGCTCTTTTCTTGAGAGTAATGTATCACAGATACAGTGTCTGAAGTTGTAGTAATATTAAGCTGTAGCATGTGATTTCCTTTTGACATCAGTACAGTTATTCAATCTAAGAATTCAGTATTTGTCATAATTTTTTCTTAACAGATCCATGCTGTTTTTATCTTATTTTCCAAGTTTTTACATGTATTTTTATTTTGTCATTTGATCACTCTGACTATCATCATTTGTATTTACTTACACCCCTTTCTTAAACTAGATAGGTTTGTTATTCTTGACAGTCCTCCTGCTGCTCTCCTCTTCTCTGCAAGATTTTGAAGGATTTTGTTAGCTGTTAACAGACTCTACACGTAACTTATCTGAATATACCTTAAGTGGTTCTTTCTCCACACTTATTGAGGAATACATCTCCTTTCATCTTTTAGCAGTCTTGTTGTCTTACCTGTGGCTTATTTGTTCAGCCTTTTTAGGTAGTGTTTATTTCTAGTTTTATATCATGCATGTATCTTTCTGGTTTTATTTCAAAATACTTATGCTGTTTCTTTGTTGTCATACATTTATTTGTATGAAGCTTTTAATGGTTGTTTCAGGAAGCTTTTGTTCTAACCATGTTACTTCTGACCTCAGCAGGATAGTATGCTCATATGTTTTGAGTTTAATTATGGTTATTTATTTACCCCTTATTTCAAAGCTGTGAGCATCTGTTAAAATTCTTACCATTTAAAAATTCTTATCATTAAGTTGCGTAGCTTGTATTCTCTCCTTTCTAGCCAAGATATTTCTGGTAGAGTCTGTACTGGAATACTTTCTCTAGGTGGCCTCACCTCTGAATTCCTGGAGAGGAAGGAGAACATGAAACTATCACTGCTTGCTGGTAGTGGTGGTCACAGTAGGGATTTCTGATTATTAATGAAGAATTATGGACAAAGTTTAGAAATCTAATTCACAAGAGGGGATCTTTACATATCCCTATACATGTCAGAAGTTAACATGGGAAAGGCACTGGCCACCTTTTGTGGAGATCAGCACAAACTTAATAAAACTTTCTGTGACTAGGAACCTGGAGTAACTTCACAGATTGCCAGCTTGGCTGTAATTTTTAGGTTTAGTTTGAGTATAGCAAGAATTCAGATTATTTTTAGAGACAAGGTTGAATTGTCTGTGATGTGTTTGGGAGAACACTATAGAGAAATCTTTAAACCCTTGTATGCTAACAGAGTTTCTTGGTATTTTTCATGTGCTCAAAGAATGATATTAAACAGGCAACATAGTGCTTACTGCTCTTGCACAAGCACTAGCTTAGTATTAGTGGGCGTCAATGAAGAGGTACAACTCTCTGTAAAGATGATCATTCAGTTCAGAGATATCCATATATTCTACCAAAGGTTTAGTCTGATATAATGGGAGCACAAAACAGAAGAGCCATGCACTGTAATACTCTACTATCAGAAGAGATAAATGTAAGTCGCTCTCCCCTTCCCAAGCACACTTCCATCTCTTTTTTCATCATGATATACATCAGGAAATCCTGCTTTTTAAGAGCTACTTTATACTGCTGGCTGTATGTCAGCTGTTAGGAGATGCTGTCTGAGTGCATTAATGTAATTTTTCTCAAGTTTTGAGTCTGACGTATGTGAGGAAGTTCCTCCTGGAGAAATGAGATATGTAAAGAAACCAGTGTTGCAGCCTGGAGAATATTGGAATTAATCTAATAGATATGATAGCTGACTAGGCATGATGGTTACATTACTTACTTTTTATTGAGGAAGCCAACTGTTACTTTTTTAGTGTCCAACACTCAGAATATGCAAATTCTCTGTAAGCTATCATTCCAGTGAAATCAAATCTCTTAACTAACCAACTAACCTTGGCATAAATGGCAATGTGTACCATTTTGGAAAATTCAAAGAAAGAACGATGGACGTCAGGAGTTGGACTCGATGATCCTTGTGGGTCCCTTCCACCCTGGGATATGATTTTATATGTTCATATAAATATATCATATCTTCATATCATATATTCATATCATATGTTTATATGATTTTATCTGTTCATTTACCAATGTGAAATGTGAAGACGCTGTCAGCCTGATTTTAAAGCTGTTTTTATGTAAAGAAGAATAGCTTCTTGGTGTTCACCAGGGCAACTGATACTAATTCTTCTTCAGAGTGTTTCTTCAGCTGTAGGGAAGAAATTGGTTTCCGTGTTAATGGCAATACTTTTATTACTGGGGGGGTTCTGTTCTTCTGTATGTATTTATCATAAACATTGGACATCTCTTGCGGGCACCTATTTGTTAAACTTGCGTGTGTACTTCTTAGGGCAGATGGCCATTTGTAGATTTCCAGTGCTAGTTGTCTTTACAAAGTCCTTGGCTAAATCTTTTTTGGGGGATTCTTGACCAACACCCATGGACAAAACTAGTCTGTTTTGTCTGATTATTTTGCTTTTTCAACCGAGTACAGTATGGAATTGTATGAAAGCTACCCATTAATTGTAAGAAAAAGCCCCTGATTGTCTGGGGAGGGAGGGGAGGTTTTTGTTTGGTTGGATTTTTTTTTGGTTAGTTTTATTTTTGTTTGTTGTTGTTATCTTCCCTCACATCAATAAAATATAGGCTGTAAGAAGCCTGGTTTGGGATATTTTTTCCCCTTTGAGTCTGTCAGTCCTAGGACTCAAAATTCTAAGATTTGGGTTGGGGAAGAGTTTGGACTTTGGCTCTAGAAAGTACTGATTTGTGTCAGCTCTAGTGAAAAGAGTACAGCAGATTTATGGTAAGTCTTGGTGTGCTGTACTCAGCTTATATTGAGGCAGCAGAGTCACTGTAGTTGCTCCGTAGGCTAAACTTTTCTTAAAAGTTTAGTGGTTGTGGTAGTGGTTGACTTAAATAGCAGATATTTTGCTTTCAAAGTGAGGTCTGGATTTGTCTTTCAGTGAGTGTCTCCAATTCCATAGGTGTTAGTTAATGCAGGTACTGCTGGTGTTAGCATTTTTCATTTCTTTCTGAAGACACAAGGTCAGAAGATCCCCTTTGGAACTCTTTCCCAACATTTGAGTTTGCACCAAATGCTAGTAAATGAAGGTTAACTAAGGAACATTATTAAGGGATGCTGAAGGATTTACAAACATTTTTAATGTGTTAATTGCACTTTTCATTTGGGGAAACATTGTTTATTGTGAGCTCCCCCATTAACTTTTCAATCAAGATCTGATCAGCATAAACACTGATGCTGCTTTGACAGCAGTGGTCTCAGATATGCCACTCTTCTAGGAATTCTGCTTTGATAGCTGGTTTACTAGAATCACTTGAGATGTTCTGAGTGAAATCAAAGCAATTGAAAGGGTTTGATAAATGTGTACTTTAAAAAATATTTTTGTGTGATAACATTAGACAGACAAGGAAGGTGACCTTTAAAAGAGAATTCACGCTTAGCCTAGTGTGTAGATTAAAGGACTGGTTTCTGTTAGAAAGCATCAGAAGAATTAAGTGCTGGTCCTGCTAAAAAGAAAGCAGAAACGATCACCAGAGTCTAATAGATTTTGACATTGGTAGTGTTGTTAAAATCCTCAAAGGGAGCGTTAAAAGCTGTTGAATAATTTGAGACTCGGGAGAAATCCATGTAAGAAAATGAAGAGAGAATCCATGGAGGTGCTAGTCTCTCTTGTTTGAGTTTTTCAAAGGGAATAAATGTCTTTCTGATAACAAGTTGAAAGAAGATGATTTGGATTCATATGCTTCAAAAATTCAAGTGCCATTAAGAAACCGATAGCATAAATATAAAAAGAGAGGAGGATACATTTGTATCCTCCATACCATACGTTTGCAAATCTGAAAGCTGTCTCATGACATACTGTATAAGGTCTTAACCACTGCAGGGAGATAAGTGACTGGTGTTGCTTTCTACAAAAATATTGATACTGGACATTAGAAGAATGAGGAAGTGCCCTCAGGCAGAAGGGGCGAGGGACAGTTTTTTTTTTTTTTTTTATTCCTCA